>PVIA01000628.1:0-396951 GCA_004024845.1 Tonatia bakeri
GAAAGTTCCAGAATAGGGCACAAAGGGCATAGGGCTAGATGCTCTGCCTCACTCTCTGTGACTTTTTAAAATAGGGCTTGGGAAATCACACTACCTAGAAATGTTTTGATGTTTTTTTGCATAGAAAAGGAGGACTGACTCTAATTTCTGTTTTGTTTGGGTAATTACTCAGCTAATCATATGTGTATTTTTTTTTCCCAAACTACCTTTCTTTGCCATTGCATTCTTTCCTCCCTTACTTTCTGGGAAGTTGTTCATTGGGCTGTAGGTTTGTCCTGTTAAGCACTTCTACGTGTCATACTTGAAGTAGTTTTATTTTACCGTTGGATAAATTCTATCACCTTAGTCATTAGTAATTGAGAACTAGGTTAGAGCTTGCAATTTGATGAGGAACATAGAGCACTTTTAGTGCCCTGAGTTTTCTACACAACATTTGGTTGGAGCTCAAAGTACATTCATCATAAAGAAAGCCAAGTTCCTATCTTTGCCTGTAGGGACAACAGGGCTTGCTGACCCTGTAATCAATTTGGTATTCATTTGGGATTTATTCTCACATTCATTCCAATGAAGAAGTCTAGGGACTTAAAAAATATAAAGGTTTGTTGTACCTGTCTCTGCATTTCCCTCTTTCTTTATACACAAGAAAATATTGCTAGAAATCTCTCTGAGGGTGCTGTCTTTGCCATTGTCACACTACCTCTTACATTTAGGTGTTAAATTTCCCCTTTTCAAAGAGCGTCCTATAACAGAGTTTCAGTTCCTCAGTTGCAGGGACTGTGCAGTACTGCTTTGGCATGGGAAGCTCCTGGAACCCACAAGGTGCTTAAGGAATACTGGAGTGCATGCATCAGTGCGTGTGTAGAAAATTGTAATATAGTATTTTTTATAAAGCAAGTGGGTTACTTGGAAATAATTTGGGCAGATTACTAATTCCATTTCTGAGGTTTTCTAGCTGCTTTCATTTTGAAATTATAACACCTTTCAACCACTGGATTTTTCAAGTTGGACAATTAAATGTCCCCCTGCTTGAACTTTTCCAATCCTCGCCTGGCTTTCCTTGCTGCAGTGTAGCAAAATCCTATGATGGTGTCCCAATCAGTGCTCAATTTATTATTTGTATGATGGAGGCAATAGGGTTTATATAGAGTCTTTATGAGAAAATAAATCAGAAGAGGATCAGGCACCTTTTAAATTAATTATTATTTTCACTCTTTTGTTTGAGTTGAAAGTTGTGGGGAGAAGACAGATGGGTCAAAAGGCTGCAAAGGAGGAAGTTAAGTATACATACTGTTGAGAAAAGTGATTTAATAGACAACTAGTGTTCTATTAAGTTGGAATATCTGTTTGACATGGTATGTGATAAAATGATTACTTAAATAAAATATTTAATAACAGTTTTTCATTCATATTATACAACATCCAATGACAGAATTTGTGAGTTGATGCAAAGGTACAAACTAGTCCATCTCTGAAAGATAATAACTGCATTTTTACATAATCTAACTTGAAGGAATGGAGAACAATTTTGACATCAAAATAAAATGAGGACTTTGTACAAACAGTCAAAACTAAGAATTAGCATTACTTTGAGTGGTTATAACTTTGGTCAGCCGTGTTGTTTTCTGACCTACTATATTATTTTTACAGATTTTGTCTCTTTGGTTTTAAAGCTAATGTTTCTGGTGCTTCCTCAGAGAAACCACAGACTTTGTTACATGTTTAATCAGTTAGGTAGAGAATTGGTAAAGTGTTTAATTAATTTGGCCAGTTTAGACAAGAACTTTTTATTATTCAAATCAAAATATATTTCTCCTCTAAGAAACTTTTCTATATATAGATACAAATATTTTATCTCATTTTCACATTAATAATGTAGATACAAATTTAAAGATTCAATATAATGAAATATGAAAGAATATAAATAACACACATTAAAAACACAACTATAAAGTCTCATACATAAAGCTAATGCAGTCTTCAGATGTCCACATCAATCTCTATTCAGCACTGAACAAATCAATCTGAAGCATTTCCTCACATCATCAGCAGAATCAAACTAAGAGGAGATACTTGATATCCCTCAACTAAGTTAATGAGTAAACTTTTATAGAATTCAAGATATAACAGTAGTGCAAACACTTATGCTTATTAACATCTGCCTGGCAATTTTTATATTAATGAGGATGTGAACTTTAACTACATAGATACATTTCATGGTATCACTTTATAAAAGCAGTATACTGTGTTCATATTAATTAGTTACCAACTAGATCACAACAAGTCATAGACATTGGCCTATTGGTGATATATAGATGGCTATATGATACAATGATGTGATGAATAAGTTATTATTAAATTCATTTCACCTCTTAGAAAACTGAGTGAAAGTCATGTACCCATAAGTGGCAGACCAAGATATATTCTAGCCAGCTCTCTGCTTTTATTTGTTTATTTTTTTGCCATATTGCCACTCCACCAAGATGCTCCCATTCCAAAGTGAACTCTATCTGAACTGATTAGAGATAGAGAAAGAAGGTAGAAGAAACTTGAAAAAGAATGAATACCATTCATAATTTGTATTCATTCATTTTTACTCTAACACGGGTTATGGGGAGAAGACAGAAATATCCTTCAGTCACCTGTGTACTGCTCTACCAATACCTTTCAGACTGACAGAGCAGGGCTGCTTGTATGTAACCTACAAGCATTACTCTGTCGATACAGACATTGAAGTATTTAGACCTGACTGACTCACAATTTTCTCACTTGTTATTGTGCAATGCTGTGCAGTGGTTTGTAAAATTATTACAGCTTACTGCATAACATAATAAACTCAAACAATGTTAAATATGCATTAGTGTTTCCTGTGATGAGTAAAGAGTTACAGTGAATTAGAATTAAAAGGATAGTTTTGGCTGAACAAAGGCAGATGATATTTACTGATTAGATAAAGTTTAGTGAAATTCTAAAGGACCTGCAATATGGTGTATATGACTGTGAACTTGGGTGTTTAAATACCTGGTAGGCTTCTTCTTTGATTACATGGTAGGAAAATATATTATTGAATGATTTTGAAGGATATTGTTTAATTGCTAGAAAAATCAGATTAAGTTGCCAGGTAAGTAGATTGGTGCTTGGCCAGTCTGAAACTGCACAGTCTTACACAAAATTCTACAGTTGCTGTATGATTAGAGGCCAGGAAGAGTTTTTATGTTTTTCATAAGCTGACAAGTTAGTATGCTCTGTAGAAATCATGAAAATCAGCACCCAAACATCTTCAAGTAAAAGAATGCATGATTATTCTTTTTTCAAAATGTGAGCATGTGTGAGTGGATAAATGAGAAGGGAAACTCTCCACTTGACCCTAACCATGTTCTGCAGCATGTGATAGTTCTGGCATCATTTTTTTGATATATAAACAAGTTTGCAGGCATGTCTATATACATTCTTATATATACATCCAATTGCAATGGAGAACTTCTTTTATTAGAATTGTTCTGCAATCTGATTTTTTTATTTAACAGTATATCCTGGACATCTTTTTCATTTAAAGATTTTATTTAATTTTTAAAATTTATTTTTAGAGTGGGAAAGGGAAGGAGAAAGAGGAGGAGAGAAACATCAGTGTGAGAAAGAAACATCAGTTGCCTCTTGAACACGCCCTGACCGGGGACTAAACCTGCAGCCCAGTGCCCTGACTGGGAATTCAACTGGTGACTTTCACTTTGTGAGTTGACAAGCAACCAGCTGAGCCACACCAGTCAAGGCCACTTTTTCATTTAGAACATTTAGATTGACCTTATTTTTAATATTACCCCATTGTAAGCATGTAGCAATGTTTATTTAAACAATTGATTTAATCGAACTTTTATCTCATTAAAATCGTTATGAATCACTGAATTGTGGAAAATTAGGAGAAGGACATGTCTAAACTGAAAATTTGCCCATGAATAACATTCATATCTACTTATTGTTTATTAACCAATTATGTGTACAATAGGCCAACTAATCTACTTTTTTCCTTCCTCAAGTCCTTGAATTTCTACAAAGCAATTCATAGAACCATGCTTGTTAATCTTGGCTGCACTTTAGGTTTTAAAAATCTTTTGCAGGCTGCACCAATTAAATTAGAATCTCTAATGTGGGACCTGGGTTTTGCAAACTCTGCCGTATGATTCCAATGCAGCCAATAGTGAAAATCCCTGACTCGGAAAGAGTAGCTTGTTTTAAAGGAGAGAAAAAGAGAGGAAGCAAGAAAAAGTTCCAGTAAATCAGCCTGTCATCAAGAATTTAATATATGTGAAAAAGTTGTCCATATAATGCTTTTTTTTTTGCACAAGACTGAAAAGCTCCATTTTCTGCCTTGCTTTGGTTAGTGAAAATGAGGAGAGAAATTGCAGCATCTTGCTGTGCACCAGACTGGTCCGATTACCGGTTATAATTGCTCATGGCATTTCTCCCTCATTGCACTTGTCTGGGGTGTATTTTATATTTTCCATTTTTCCCCTCACTCTTTAATTCCTTTCTGTCCCCTGGTCAAGGGTACTCTTCTTGATAGTAGGGCTTCCTGCTGCTTCATTTCAGGGCTCCGTCCCTAGGTGCTGGCGCAGCACTGACATGGATGGCGGGCACTCGGTCAGTAGGTGGCTCCATAAATTAATGACAAGCACATTGCTTCATCCAACGGGGTAAAAGGTGGTCAGGTAATAGAACCAGCTGCCATGGGAGCAGATTGCTTTTGTTTTCACTCTTTTAACACTCTTGTATGTCAGATTGAGAACAAAGTGAATTTTATTTGGAGATATCATAATGTATTTCACTAACAAATGAATTTTCTGTAGCAAAAATGTTTTTGCAGGAAGGTGATTTTGTGCCATGTACAAATGGGGGAATGTCTGAGGAAATGACAGTGAAGAAAATTATTAGGAAGAAAAAAGACATTTTATTTAACATGGTAGTGAATATATTCTTTAAGAAGGCAAAACAACTGTCATGTACATTTGCAAAAAGCTTGTCCTGTATTTAAGCAAGAAATAATTTGAAGGAAAGTTGGTTTCTGTGAAAGTCTGTTTTCACCAGAGGAGAGAAAATTTGGCATAGAATGACGATGGCATCTAAAGGAAGCTGGAAGGGCCAGTTCAACAGGTTTTGAAACTAAATTGTAAGAAAATATTATAAAAGTTCAATTTAGACAACTAAAAAGATGAAAGTTGTCATGTTTCATGACTCCCTAAAATTAATGGGTCAGGCATGGCACTGGAAAGAATAGGAATGATTCTAATTTGCTCCAGGATTCTGTAAAGCCTTGCTATGAGATACCTAACTTAATCATTGGAGAAAAAACAGACTATTTCAGCCTACCTTTGCAAAATTTTATTTGTATATTTGAAGAGATTATGAATAATATTTTCATGGTCAGAGACATTATATAGATGATGATAAATATTGTCAAATTTAGACAGACTTGATTTCACAGCTGTGCAAACTCAGAAATAGGAAAGTTCCAGATGTATGAGAATAAAGGTGTGAGTGCATAAAGATACAGATGTGTAAAAATGAATAATATTTTTGTCATGTTTAAAATCATAATTATCTTCAATAAATCATTTATTCCCTGTATTTTTTATACTCTTATATTCATACTTTTAAAAGTTTCCAATTTTTTATCAAAATGAATGTAATAGCGAAATGAGCTTATTTTTATAATTTTATCATGCCCTTCCCCCCCCCTCAAAAAAAAAAAGCCAGGTCACTTTCATGCAGTTGTTTTATTCTGTAGTTTATTATGAACATCTTCCATGGCTCTTTGTTTCATTTTTTGATCATTGCTAATATTATATGTAGGCCTCACTATGCATGTCTTTTCTTAAGACAAAGGGATCTAGCATTTGTTATTTCAAGAGGTCACTTTAAAACAGAATTTAAGGGCAATACTGGTTTGTTAAAAAATTATCTTAATTAAAGAAAATAAACTAGATGGTCTATTGCAATGTATATGGTTCATTATTTTCTAGTGTCTTCATTTCTAATAATCCTATTTCTTAATCTGTGCCTACTGAGAAAGAGACAGAGAATTAGTATTTTAATAATGTTAAGGTGTGGCATTAAGAAAAATTCTAATCACTATTTAGAGATATATTCTAAGACTGATTACATATATCTTTCTTCTTAATTTATTTTAGAGTATTTTGCAAATTAAGATAACAAACTTATGATTATTATAATAAAACCTAATAAAACTTATATCATGTTTGATATAATCATCCGCCAGATTTTAGGAGATATGAACCTTTCATAGAATCTGAATTACTTTCCTGGTGGAGAAATCCTAGAGACTGCCATATTTTTTCAGACTGTAAGACTCACCCCTCCTCAAATTTGGGAGGAATAATGGTTGTTAATGCTGCTGTTGAGTTCTGTTTACATTTACATTGGTGAAATATTATGCTATTTATGTTATTAAATATTTTACCACACTTTTTGCTTCAAATTTTTTTCCTATTTTCCTCCTCTAAAACCTAGGTGCATCATATGATCCAAAAATACTGTGGTCAGTACATTACCCTGTTTTACAGATGAGAAACCAGGCCCAACAGGTAGTTACTTGGATAACTGTGAGCCATTAGTAGCTCACAGCTATCTAAGCTCCCTGAATTCCTGATCTGCTGCTCTTTTATGTTATTGTTTTTACTGATTTTTAAGTGAGTAAGTCCCAAGTATTTGTTCTCTACCATCCTGCCTGTTTGTTAGCAAATTCAGGATTCTTTTTTTCATTATGAAAATAAAAATTATCCTCTTTATTCATGTTAAAGCTTGCCTAAAGATGTACAAATGGAAATGATGTTAGCACAGCCCAAACTGGAAGATGTCTAGTGTATTTAGATTATATGAAAGTAAAGGTCAGGATTGGGAAAATCAGGGTGGATTAGAGGAAAAATCAGTGTAAGTACTAAGATCAGCCATCCACTAAAAATATAAAGCAAAGATTGGCCACGTATTGATCCATTTTTTATTATGAAGCCACTAAAAATAAATCTCTGTATAATTATTTTACTTTGTTGACACAAATATTCTTGACTTTTGGAATAGATTTTTGTAATTATAATTTTATATATTCAAGTGCTATTTATATATTTGGTGCTATTCAAAACACCAAATTCAAATACATTGACCCTAAGGAACTTAATTCTCTGCAGCTCAAAAATAGGAATCTCTGAATAATTTTATCAGAAGGTTACTATGCCTGCATTTAAAAGGTTCACTTAAGACCTCACAAGAAATACTTAATGTTGTATATTTAAATATAGGGAATTTATATGAAAACTCAAATTTATATATGTTTATGAAATATAAAGAAAGAGCAGAAAGAAAGCCTGACAGGAATATCTTAAAAATGGACCCAAAGAAACTTAACCTTATTTTTCATTGAGTAGACTCTACTATGTATAAAAGATTTAAGGATGGCCATTCACAGACAAATTGGATAATCTGTCATCTTTTAATAATGGTGATAAATTTATCATTTTTGATGATTAGTGGATGTCATTTTAGTATACATATCTTGACTTGTAAATGTTCTACAACTTGCCTTGGATTTTTAAAAATCATTGATAGATGGAAATATCCCTAGAATAAAATGTTATAGAATGTGATTGAAAAGTGTGTTAATTTGGGCAAAAACTTGATTGAAGTTACATATCTGAGTAAAATGACGAAAGAGATAGAAGAAAGAAAATAAAGACTATTTACTGGGTTCCTAATATTCCCTTTTTTCTTTTACAAATTATACTTATGTGACAGGCACTGTTCTTTTCATTGGAGGATTTAATAATGACTCAAATGGGCAACAATCCCTGTCCTCAAGAAATTTACATTCAAGTGATGTGTACTTCTTATTGTCAAAGGCATATCATTGGTGCTTTGAATATATACGAGGAGTGGGGAAGTAGGGAGTAAGGTGGAGAATGGAGGGACACAGGCTAGAACAGGTTGTGGTGAAGGGCGAAAACTCTTGTGAAGAGGGTGGACTAAGTTCTGGGGCTTTTCCCACTATGTAGCTTTTCCAGTTCTTTCTCTACTTGAATGTCCTCTCATGTACCCTAGTAGGTCTGTGTTTCCTGCTCTGCAGTAATCATATCTCAGTCTGTTTCCGCATATGTTTTGTTGCCTTTCTCTCCTCTTGAGTCCGAGCTGTTCTAAGCCAGTAATCTTTGTATCCCAGAGCCAACCATTGATGGAGCACACAGGGGATGCTCTGTAACATTTGTTTAGTGAATAGTAATAGCAGTCACCTGACAAAGTATTTGGCTGTTGTGGAGACCTGCATCTCTGTATTTGACTATCTTTGTTGCATTGGAAACTGAAATGGACTTTTTTGACTGAAAACTGATGATTGAAAATATCTTTCTCTTTGAATTTTCTAAGACCAGATACTAGTGGCAGGAAGAAGAGTTATTGTAAAGGAGTTTTAGCTGTCCTACATCCTCCAAATAATGTCTATCAGCTCTTCCTCAATCACAAATACGCACAATTGGATAAAAAATTAATGTGAATTTAGCTTCAAATCAGTTCCATAGGCATATCTTCCAACCAGATTTCCATTTTTTACTTTATTTTATTTTTAATTGAATTTACCAGGGTGCCATTGGTTAATGAAACTATATAGGTTTCAGGTGTACAATTCTGTAATACATCAACTGTATATTATAGTGTGTGGTCACCACCCGAGTCCAGTCTCCTGTCATCACCATTTGCCCTCCTGTACCCTCTTCTGCCTCTTTGCCTCCTTTCCTTTTGGTAATCACCATACTGTTGTCTGTGTCTATAAGGCTTTTTTTTCCCCTTAATCCATTCTAATATACTCAGTCTAGACCTGCTACCTTCAAGTTGCTAGCCATTGGAAACAATTGAGATCTTAGGAACAATTTAATATATGTTTTAACTATTTAATAATTTTATAAAAATACAGTCTGCAAAACACAAATCAAATGTACACCTCTCACATTGTGGGCCTTACCAGACACTAAGTGGAAATCCATCTCTTTGAGTGTGTAGGAAATGGATGTGTACTTCAATTAGTGCCTGATGAACTCTCCCACCTCCTCAAGTTTCCATGACATACACTGTTTTAAGTTCTCCCTCTACTCCATGCAAAAAATCTGGGATGTGGGAGTAAAGGGTGAACATCTGGGTGTGCTTAGTTCAGACAGTTAAAATTAAATTCCAAGAACTCCCTAGGAAGAACTTTGTATCAGCCTGACCCAGCATTACCTGTGGTGTTTGCTTTGGCAAATCATTTAAAATATGTTAACTGTTGTCTTTGGTTTCAAGTTTATAGTCAGAGTGGTTTGAAGACTATTGGCACAGAACATAAGAGCCAGAGATGAAAATGGAACCTATTAACACTGAATATAGGTTGTGATGAATCACAGTTTGTCAGCTTTCAAGTATTACAATTATCTATCTAAAAATATACTACTGTACTCAGCCACTGTCCCTAGCTGTTTACCCTGCTTACCATTTTAAAAACTTCTGCTGTAACATGTTTGTTTTTAGGTTGTGATGTTAGCATTCTTCAATAGTTTTTACTTACCAATTATCTTTTAATTGCCATCTATTTGTCTTTTGAGCTAAATATAGTACCTCACTAATCACACTAATTGTGGGACGGCATTGGTAGCATTACTGGGATTTGTATATTAATCATTGTGGGGAGGAGGGGAAGTTGAGGTTAGTTGGATTATGTTAGTGCTACTAATTGAAGAAAGAAAAAAAATTAATACAGACTTTGATCCTGGACTCTGAGTCTGAGGGATAGCTGTCAAATGGCACCAGATTCCTGCTGTTTAATATGAAACATCCCAAACATGCTGGTGTTTTACCACCACACCTGCCTGATTATTAGCACTCAGAAAACGTCTGCCAATATTGCACTTATTCAAATGGCCCTGAATTGTATTTGTAGTAAGACTGCCTTTCCCTCCAGAATTAAGGTGTGTGCACATGCCCTTATTTTCCCCTAACAAAGAGGTGCAGTAAACCTCTGTGAAGTTAAACTATTGCTAACGTTGAAACCAATGATAAAGTAAGCACATTGTTGAAAAAGTGGGAGTAAAGTCGGAGCTGCTGGAGTTGGGGTGGAGAGAACAGAGACGGGAACCTGCAGAGAAAAAGGCCGGAGATAGCCAGATGGGTTGGCTTCCTGGGAGGGTTTCCTGCTCTTCTGGGCGAGACAAGAGCGTGACCTAAAGAATTAACCTTTTTCCTCAATTTTCAGATAAATACTTAATTTGATATATGATGAAAACTATTAAATTCAAATAGAGGTGAGGGATGAATATTTATCAAGTCAAAATGTATCTCTCCTCCATCTTATTTTCTCCACATCTTATTCTGTAAATCAGAAGAGATAATTTATGTTCCAATTGAAAATGTGTCAGAACACAATCTAACCTGATTTAAATGCTGTAGATTATTTTCTTAATACTATACATTTTCAAACCTGTGCCATCATCATTTTGATAAGAAAAATATCAAGAAAAATGTATAGTCACACCCCTGGAAAAAATTTGGTTTACACAGCACAAGGTCATCTCACGGAAATACACTTTGGTCTAGATAATACATGGTAGGTGGGAAGAGAAAAAATATGCTCGCTCTTGCTGGGAGGAGGAGCCAGTGGGCAACCTGCAGGTTGCCATTCTGGCCTATTTGTTTTTGCCTATCTCCCAATTTATTGCTACAGCCATCCTTTCTGCTTCAGACCCAACTGATATGCCCATAAAAATGTGAATAAATACAATTTGTGACCCACGACTGCAGGAGCTGTGTGGATTTTCTCCTGTCAAAGCCATGATTCTCAAAGTTTAAAATAGATTCTGTGAACACAATATTGAAGTCTCCTTCCCATGATTTCTGCCCTTCCCTGTTAACTATTACAGATAGGATCTTTCCTTGAAGTAATGCTTCATTGTGAACATGAAGGAATCACAATGTAAAGTGTGAGATATTGGAAAATGAATTAGAGTTGTTTATGTTGGAGACCTAGTGGGCAACACCTCCCGTTCACATCCCAGAAAGAAAAGACTGAGAAATCCCAGTGACAGTATTCTTCAGGCACCAAAGCAACACAATCCCAAACATGAAGGAAAGGAAATTGTGAGGGATGGTTACAAGAGGCTAATTATGAGTGGAGGAGTTCTGCGTGTATGAATTAACCAGCTGCCTACCTAGGCCACCTAAAACAAAGATAATCAACGAGGAAGGCAATCAAATGCCCACACAGCAGGATATTCAGTACAGTTCTTCCCTTTGGAAACAGTAAACTGGAACAATGAGCAGAATTGTCTTGAGAGGAAAGTAGAACTTCCTCTATGGAACTTGTCCTAGATTTTGTAGTTGGCATTAAATCATGAACAGCCGAAGTTAGAGAATTTTCTGGTAGATTAGAGAAGTTCTAGAATGGGGTCTCCAGTGGCTGCTTTTCTCTCTAGCGTTATGTCCATTTCACAGGACTGACTGAGTAGGAAGCTCTCCAGAGCCAATCTTTGCTGAAGAACTGTGATGTCCACAACAGAATTAGAAGTTACTCCCTAACCCCTTTTCCAGTTCCCTTAACTCTCAACTGGCTGGGTTTCAGTCAGAAAGGATGGCTGTAGCAATAAGTAGTAACACCATTGGGTCTCCCTATCCTAGGTACATTCCAAAAGTCATCTGTTAACATAACAAAAGATACCTTTATTGCTCTCAACAAAGGCAATTCTAAGGGTTTTTAGAAGCTCTATGCCCAGAAGTCAGCCCTTTGATTTCTTGCCTCCACTGTTATCTCTTGCCCCAATTCCAGGCCAGGCAAGGCTTCCAGATCTGGGAGAAGGGCCCCAGGTCCAGGAGGCAATTCATACTAACTTCCCATCACTACTTTCTTGAATGTGATTCCAGTTCTGTAAGACCATCCTCTCTGCCAGTTGACACCTTGCCTTTCAAAAATGGATCCTTGGTAGATTTATGTGTGGGCAATGGTTTGTCAAGCTTTTTTTAAATTCTTTTCCTTAGATGGTTTCTGGGATGATGCTTTAGAATGTTGAGAGGCGAGAATATGCACCACCATGGTGGGAGAGAGGACAAGTTTATTTTATTATGCAGGTCTTTGTGGCGTTACTGGCCATAGCTATAATCACAGCACATGACAGTGTTTTCCACTCTGTGGCTAAGGCTAGCACAGGTCACTCCACATTTGCTTAATACTGAGTCACGTAGGCAACTGAGTCTGTATTTATTGCTCTCTAATTAATAGGAGGATTGAAATAAACATTTCCTTGACTATACTGCACAAGCAGATTGTAAATGACACCTCACGTTGATTGCTCTAAATTTGGTGACATGTCATTTTTGATGGATGTCATGATCCTTAGTTTATTTACATTGTATGTGTATTCTGACAATTGGAATTTTTTTTATTTGAGTGTCAAAGTATTTAAACTTGTATAGTAAAATACTTTATTTTCTGCAACATATTTATGTATGTGTTATCTATTTTACATTTATACTTTTATGCTACATTTAATTGTAATATTTATCAAACAACTGACGTGTATGTGTAGCTTTTTTCGATCATGGAGGGATTTTTTTTTAATGTATTATTTTTTGCTATATTATTGAAAATTACCTGGTATTTGGTAAGGAGACAGCAAAAATGATAAAAATATGTAACTTAGAATCAAAAATAGATACAGAATACTAGATATAAAACTTAGATGCTTATAAATTATAATTTTTCTGAATGTCTGTCTGAATATTAATAATTCATGGACAATTTAGCTAAATGTACCTATACCAGTTTAGAACACTACTTTCAAAATGATAATGTATACAAATATTAAATGTAAGTTTATGTAAATAATGTAAATAACCATAGGAATTTAAAGAAATGTATTAGAAAGGGGAAATGTGTACTAAAATGAAAATACATGTGTTTTAAGATCAGAGGTGAGTTCAAATCTTCATTAAAAAATAGCTCTAGATAGTATTTCAAAGTGTCAAGGTAAAATCTGGGTTACTTGTTCTCACATACTGAACAATTATACCTAAAGTAGTGTTGACATGTCTCTATTAAAACAAAACAAACAAAAACACCTTTACCTACCACTATTGTAAATAATTACTTTTCATTTATAGCTTGAGTTATTTAGATATGAAATTTCACCCACAGATTTTAACTTTAAATTTTGAATTTGGCGACATTTCCTGGCTGTGCTTGGCTACTTGAAACCTGTGGTACTTGTGACCAATCAGAACAAGGTTCCTTTGAGAACAAAGTTGTTGATCTGTGTTCATTTTAAGGTTCTGTAGCAGGGAAAACTCTACATTTCCTGTTGGATTATGGCATGTACATATAGATTTGCCCACAGACTCAGCACTCTTGGAAGAGTAAAATTTCACAATTTCTGTGGAAAGAAAATGTTTCACAAGGGTTTGGAACCAGCGCTATTTGAAAAGGACAAACTTTCCTCTTTAATTTGTTGAATTTTACCTTTGCTCATAAGTAGCACTGCTCAAAACTAGCACTGCTTTAATAATCTGTCATTTTAGCTGTCCAGTGATTCTATACACCTTGAAAGGCTGCCTGTTACTGTGGAACAGCATAATGCAAGCTGGTTATTTAAGACAGTTCAACTCTGTTCAGCATGTACCATATAATAGAGGCAATACACAATTTTTCCTTCTCAAAAGCAGCAGTTAATTAGCATAAATGTCAAGATTGCAGCCATCATGTTTTTTTGCTCCTAAATTGTTTGGACATATCAACTTTCTGATGGAGTATTTGAACACCAAAGTTGTGACCCATTCTGAGTTGCAACCCTCGAATGTAAAATAGCTGGTCCAAATTCTTAAATGGTTAAGCCCAACTAAGTGACAGGAAGTTGCAAACTGATAGACTTAGAATATTTTATATTATTCAACCATGTAAATAGATTATTTTGTTACTAGTTTTAATTTACAGTATAGGAAAGCAAATTCCTTTAAAATAATTTTAATCAACCATTTTTCTTTCATTTTCTTGGAACACATATCTACATAAAATAGAATGAACATAATAAACATGCCTATCAACACTTAAACATTACCTGTGTTACTTGGTAAAATCTTATGATCAATATAAATTTGGAGAGGCATTAGGGTTTATTTTCATATTTACAATGTGTCTTATTATAAAAGAATCTAATAAGGCATTTAATATTTAAAATAGGGCATATGAATGTATGTGATTCTGTGTTGTTCAAGATTTTTAAGAGGATACTGTGTAAATTTTTTTTAAAAAGAACAGGCCGCTAGAAAATAGATCATAAGTAGAGAACCGCACAGATGGGAAGAGGCGTGCCTTCCTCCTGTGGGCTCAGCTCTCTCACCTGGCTGGACAGTGTAGGTGTGGAGAGCAAGTCAGGTTTCCCCTGCCGTTTGTCCATGGCCAGAACTTCAGGCAGGGCACACCCAACCTGCTCAGCTGTACCAGGAGGTCCTGCTTTTGATGTAGGAAGGGTAGAGTTTGGAGAGGTTGTGGAAGACATAGTTTTAGAAAATGTGGAGTTGGTGTGAGGCGGGTGTTTGAGGGGAGAGGATGAAGGGAGTTCATCACCCCGGTATGGAGCAGAAGAGTAATAAGACCAGTGAGAAGGGCTTCAAATGGAGAGAATAATGTGAGATAGGGCTGGGGAGTCTCTCTGAAAAACAGGTTGAGGATTTAGTTATAATAGTAGTCAAAATCATATGGTCACATTGAATGTGGACTTTATCTGTTTGGTATACATAGAAATTATGTGAGATATCTGTCCTGGAGATACTCTGATAAAATATTATCAAGTCTGAAATGAAATTCAGGGCCTGAGACTCTAAATAAAGTTCTTTCTACTGACTTCTAGTGATTTATCAAGATATTACTTGTTACTACTATAGGAGAAGGTCCTGGAGAAGATTTGATCACTTATGGAAAAAACCCAACACCTATGTTTTCTTTATATATCTGACTACAGTATGTATAAATTATCTAAACTTCTACTTAAGTTGTCTTCTTTAATGGTTGTTAAGATAAAATGGGTAATTTGGAAAGAATTTAATAAAGGAATTCACTACAAAGATGCAGACTGTGTTTAGGACAGACAACAAAGGATGGTAAAGTAAGTCAGAGCCACTAATAGCAGGGGCTATGCCTCCCTGAGCCTAAGGAATAAGGAGAAAGCCAGGGAAAGGGAACCATGTGAAAATGGACAGACTCTGGGGGTGTGACACTCACTGTAGGGACACAGGTGTGGTATCTGACAGAATGCTGGGGAGATAACTACCTCATCCAAGTTCACTGTCTACCTTCCTGATCTCCTGCAGGTGCCTTGCAGTGGCAAAGCCAAGCCAGATGCAGAGAGGAATGAATCCCACTGATGCAGTTGGAACAGCTCAGCCTCTCATGCCATAAGAGCAGGGTGGACAGGGGGACAAACACTGGATCTCAAGAGACAAACAAGAGATGTCCAGTACATAGCCATACCCACCAGTTACTTATTTACAAAACCCAGGTTTATTTTTTTCTTGGTACATATTACCTAGAATTCTCTTACTCGTCTGTCTAGTTCATGTTTCTTTTGACTCTGGAACAGCTTTTTTTTTTGTTTAATCTTTATTGTATTTTTTCCATTACTATTTAGTCCCCTTATATACATCCTCCAGCAATCACCACACCGTTGTCCATGTCCATGAGTCCTTTTTGCTCAATCCCTCCACCCCCTTATTCCCCTTTAGCTGCCATCTCAGACTCATAAATGGAGAGCATACTTATTTTCTTTCTTTTTAAAAATTTTGAAAAAGATTTTATTCATTTATTTTTAGAGAGAGGGGAAGGGAGAGAGAAAGAAGGAGCAAAACATCACTGTGTGGTTGCCCTTTGCACGCCCCCTACTGGAGACCTGGCCCGAAACCCATGCATGTGCCCTGACTGGGAGTCAAACCGAGACCCTTTGCTTTGCAGTCCGGCACTCAGTCCACTGAGCCACACCACCCAGGGCAATTTTCTATACTCTCTCTCTCCATGAGGGCAAGGCCCTCATCAGTCTTATTCTCCCTCCCACCTCTAGTTTGACTCAGGGCAGTGCATTGCATATGGTAGAAGCTGTTAGTTGTTGATGAATACAGGAATAATCATGTATTAAATAATATACTCACATGCATATACATATATTATATATATAATAAAAATTTGTTAATTATATGCATAGTATACACGTGTGTATAAATACTCCAAATTTTTTAGTTGACAAGCATTATGATTTATAATAATTTTAACCTAAGTAGCATATAACACACTAGTCTCAATAAAGCAGTATTTCATTAAAAACTTGTTGAAGGATTATAAGTGAATATATTCAAAATGGATAAATAAATGTATTCATGATATCATAGTAAATAATGAGATTAATTTCATAAGACATCAGTTGAAATCAGCATATGGTCACAACTTATGGTTTTTTATACTCATAGGTTATAAATATCCATTTAATTCATTTATTCAGCATTTGTCAAATAGGCTACAAATGTATTGCTAAGCCTGGAGAACAAAGTAATCATCAGTGTTTAGTGCATATTTCTGGTTTTCCTCCTTCTAGGCACTTGCTAGGATTATACTTCCTACCCTCTTAGTTTAGGCATGGTCATGCAACTTGCTTTGGTCAATGAAACGCGAAGGTAATGGCATTGAATACTTCTGAGTACAAGCACCGAAGGGTCAGTGTTCAGTTTTCCAGAGTTTCCTTCCTCTGCCCTGGAAATTCGTGATGATACTGATGGAAGAACACTGTGGAGTAGAGCCCCCACTGCCTGGGATGAACTTGCCAAATCAATGGGAGAAATAAACCTTTATTATCTTAAACCACTAAGAATTAGGGACTGTTTTTCTTGCTACATATCTTTATTGATTTGGAATGTTACAGAAAAATAAATGAGATTAAATTTTGGCTCTGTGGCATCTCATAATTTAATGAAGGAGATAGTCTGAAAAGTAAATTATTTTATAAAGCAACTTAAGAAATGCTAAGTATAGTGTCAGAGTACCCCAGAATGTGAAAAAATGAAACTTCTTTATGTGTTAGGAAGGATTCAAGAAGAGGTGATACCACCCTGGCTGGGTGGCTCAGTTGGTTAGAGCGTTGATCTGTACACCAACAGGTTGCAGGTTCAATCTCCAGTTAGGGCACATACCTGGGTTGTGGGTTCAATCTTTGGTTGGGATACAGGAGGCAACTAATCAAAATTTCTCTGTTATGTTGGTGTTTCTCTCTCTCTTTCCTTTCCTGTATCTCTAAGATCGTTTTAAAAAAAGAAGAAGAGGTGGTACTAAAATGTGACCTATGGCCTAGAGGGAAAATTTAAAGGATTATCAGGTAAAACAAAAAAAAGAGTTAGAGAAGCATTTCAAGATGAGGAGCAGCATGAGCCATGGCAAGTTTGCAGAATGACAGAAAGCCCTGACTTTTCTTCATGGATTTATAGCCACAAGAGACACTTGGATCAGATTTGGAGTTCTTCAGCACAGTATAGTGAAGTGGTAGAGAACACAGTCTCTGGATTAAGAGTACTTGGGTTTGAACCCCAGTTTGGTATGTGTCATTTTAGGCATGCTCTATAGCTTTCTAAAATTCACTTGTCCCCTATTAAGTTAGAAACAAGGATGCTATGAAGATTAAATGAAATGATATTTTTTTATCAAGTTAAGAAAATGCTTGACACATAACAAATGTGCTCAACTCATAACAATGTGAGTTTCATAGTTATTACTAGAAATATTTTATGAGCCATAATAATATTGTGGATGGAGGTGAGAGGAGGTTGAGCAATAGGGACAGGCAGTGCTGACCTAAGGCAAAAAAAGGAAAGAACACTGCAGGCTGCAATGACTTGGAACCCCTCTGGGCTATCAGGGCAAGGGTGCCCTGGGGATGTGTAAAGGTGCTAGACCTCTGACCTTGCTAGATCATATACCTTATACTTTTAGTCTTTATACATTAGAAAAACCTAAGTGTATTCATCAAACCTATAAATAGAGTGAAGGCATAAGCTAAGTCAGGTCTGCAAAGCAGAGGTAAGGGACAATTTGCAGAGCCCCAGGTATACCCTTCATAGGGTCCCTGGTGACTTGTCCTGTCCTTGGTAGTTAGACAAGTGCATTTCGGTTGTGCTGAAGACATTTTTGTAGTATGAGAATTTATTCACTTAAGCTTTTGAGTGTATTTTTATGCCTTTCAATGCAATATCTTAATGTGGATTCAGGGTATATAAGGGGTAGGAATGGAAGAGTGGATATGACTTGCAACTTTGATCTCAGTCTCCTATGTCAGTCAGGATGTAAGCTTCCTTGAAGATGTCACCTCCCAGACCCCTGGGTCTGTGCATAAAAGGTTAACAATAAAGACCTTTTAAGTCATATTGTATTCTTTCTTCTTTCTCTAGAGATCAGGAGAAAAGAGTGAGAGAGAACCACTCTGCTTTTGCTTTCCAAGTATCATTACATATATTTTTGTAAGCAACTGCCAGTTGCTTCCTACACACTGTAGAGGGCTTTAGACTCAGACTGCCTCAGATAACATTCCAAATTTGTCACTTGTTTTGTGGGAAAATTAGCCACTCTAAGCTTCAGTGTTCTTATCTAAAAAATGAGTATATTAACTATACTCTCCTCATAGGAGGAATAAAATGGGATAGGCAAACTCATGATCTCTATAGATGTTATAGTAATTTAGCTCAAAGGGTTGTGAATCATCAGGTCTTCGTGTGGTAATATATAAAATGTTAATGATAATTTTCCATTGAACAGTTAAGGAGTAAGTGGAACTCTCTTATCCTGCTGGCAGGAATAGAATGTAAAATGTTGTAATCACTTTGGAGAACAGTTTGGCAGTTTCTTATAAAATTCACATATACTTGCTATATAGCTCAGCAGTTCCACTTCTAGCTATTTACTCAGTAGAAATGAAGACATATACTTCACAGAGACCTATCCTCAATATTCATGGCAGTTTTATTCATAATAGGCAAAAACTGGGCACAAGAAAATGACCATCAACCTGTGGGTGAATGAACAAGCTGTGATACATCCACAGATGGAGTATAAAAAGGACCTAATGACTTATACATGCAACAACACCAGTGAATCTTAAAAATGTGTTCAATGGAAAAGTCAGACAAAAAGGACATATTGGATAATTCCATTTATTTAACATCCTAGAAAGGACACAATTCTAGAGTTAAAAAAGACATTAGTAGTTGTCATGATGTAGGGTAGGAGAAGGGGAGAGGATAGTGAGTACAGAGAAAGTGCTAGAAATGTTCTCTGTTTTGACTGGGGTGGGGGTACAAGACTGTGTGCTTTTGTCAAAGCACATGCAAACTGTACACTTTAAATGAGTGGGTTTTATTGTGTGTAGATTTTATCTCGATATTTAGGAAAGCTTAAGGAAGTAGTTATAATGGAAACCTCTAGGTAGGGAAATATCAGTTACTAGTCAAGAATTTGCAACCCAGAAAATCATCTAGAAAGGAGAAACCAGGAACTTGGATATTGAATATTTAGTCTCCCTAACAGTGGAGTCTTGTGTATTTGAGCTTATCATTAGAATTTGGTGATCATGAATTAAGTCAAATGTGAATGAAAAAAAGCCTCTTGGAAAATTTGAAGTCCCTAGATTATTAGAATAATTGTAGAAGTCTTTTTCCTAATTTGTGTGAGCATTTGAGAGCTATGACTTGTTCAAGTTTCAAGGCATTTAAAAAATACTTTGCTATTTAAGCTTTTCTCCAAACACATTTTTCCTACTAAGACAGCATCTACCTTTAAAGCCAGTTTTTAAGTTTTATAGTCTGATACATTTTTTATCCAAAGTGATGGAATAACACAAAATTCCTTTTAAAAAGGAAGAAAATGTAAAAAAATGAATGCCTGAAGCACGGCTGTAGTAAATGCTTGTTTTTCATGTTTACATATTTTATTGGACTGCCTTTACCAAGAAAGCCGGAAGTCTAAGATAACATTTAAAGTGCAGAATCATACTGTAAATAACTGTAAAGCTTGGCATTTAAATTTTTCCTTAAATTTTTTTTGAGGAGATTCCATACTGGAACTGCCTTTTGACCCAGCAATTGATGCTCTAAGAATCCTGAAACACCAATGCAAAAGAACTGATGCACCCCAATCTTCATAGCGGCTCTATTTACAATAGCCAAGGGTTGGAAACAGCCTAAGTGCCCATTAGTAGATGAGTGGATTAAAAAACTGTGGTACATTTACACAATGGAATACTATGCAGCAGAAAGAATGAAAGAACTTCTGCATTTTGTGGCAACTTGGTAGAACTGGAGACTACTTTGCTAAGTGAAATAAGCCAGGTGGTGAAAGACAAACACCATATGATGTTACTTATAAGAGGAATCTAATGAGCAAAATAAATTAATGAGCAAAATAGAACCAGGGACATGGAAATATGGGACAGACTGACAACTGCCAGAGGGGAGAAGGGAGGAGGATAAGGGTGGAAATAAAGGGAAGGGATCAAAGAACATGTATGAGTGACTCATGGGCACGGACAACAGTGTGGGGACTGACTGTGGGAGCTGGGGGTGAGGGGCTGGGTGAAGGAGGGCAAAGAGGGAAAAATTGGGACAACTTTAAAGAATAACAATAATAAAACAATGTGAACATCTTTCTTAAAATCAGCGTGAAAAATCAAATATACTGTTGGTTCATTGACTGTGGTAAGATCAGGAGACACAAGGAATCAAATTAAGCATACGGGAAGATCAGGACACCATTTCTCTACTTGTTCTGTGTCCTGATCTGTGGTAGATTGTTTAGGTCATGTTTCCTTTAACAGGTTGAAAATATGGTAAATGGAGACTTTTTTCCTCATTATTATTTTTTAACCTAAGTTCTAGTTGAGGTTTAGCTTGGTTAACTACTTCCTGAAGGATTTTTTTCTCTCTTGCTGTCAGAATATGGCACTGATACACAACCTTATGAATATGATGATATTTATTCAACTATATTTTTACATAGAACAAACAATTTTGGAGTACCTCTATATCAAATGTAATATTTCAAATGGGCTAAAATAATATTTTTAAAAATAATATTGTACAATTTATAGTGTGTGACTCTCTTCAATGCATTTTATACACAACACTTCATTTGCTACTGCCAAGAACTCTTCCAGATGGGAATCAGAAATATCTTATTCTCACTATGTTCAATAATAGGAAAAGGAAGTTGTTTACCTAACATTTCCTAGTGGTGAGGGGTAAGCCATGCCTAGAACTGAGTTCTTCTAACTCCTTGCCCTGCTGCTCTACTATACTGTCTTTCTAAGATAATATTCTTGCTCCCTAGTAAGATGAAAACCGGGCAAATGTATTTGGGTGTGTAGTTGTTATGTTTTCCATCCAGGTCTTGTGGGGTGAAATCAGATGGAGTGTTAAGGACAGGTCCTAACTGGTGGCCTTACCACAGTTCCGTCACATCCAGGCCTGACTGTGATGTGCACTGAGTAATGGCAATGTACAGTGTTACATTCTGTTGTGTGGACTTGGTGGCAGGACTGTGTGGGATGATTTGTGAAGCTCCAGGCAAAGCCTTGTAACCAGCCCTATAGGTATTCCCCCCATGGTCTCCTACAATTTTCTAGTAATTTTGTTCTTTGAATGAAGGTACTACTATATAGCCATTATCTATATTAATTTTTAACACATTTATTCCTTTATTCAATAAATATATATCTACCATCTCTCAGGTACCTGATGATTTTCTTGGAGATACGGAAATGCATAAAATGAACAAAATTTTGTTTCATGGAGATTTTGATCATTTTCATTGGTATTACTATAAATTAACTTGAGCTAAAATCAGGAAATTTTTGAGGACTTTGGAAAATCATACTGATGAGTGTAAATAGTTGATGAGGGAAGGCAGGGTCACATTCTGAGAGATTAGGATTCAGGTAAGGTACCCACTAGGAAATGCCTAGACATATGGTACTTGGGTATCATGAGAGCATATAGGCAGAGGTTGGACCTGCTGTAGGGGGAGAAAAGTCTATTTTAAAATTGTATACAAGGATATATCCCATGGGACCTTGTGGTCTTTCTAGAGAGGAAAGAGGAGAAATTAGCAATAAATCTTTCAGTGCACAAGTATTTGCCTCTCACATGTCTGTGGGATGATTGGAGTGTCCCAGCCAGTGTTAGCTGCATATACTGGTTCTTCTTAAGGTTGGCAGGTTGGAAGTGATGAAGATTGGGCTTCAGAAGGAGTTGGCATCAAGCCATAGGTTAGTCTAGATTTGCTACATATGTCGGGTTTGTTTCATGGTAGCGAAAGTTTAAGAGGGCAAGCCTCAGTGTATGATTACAATCACACATTTTTGCTCTCTCATCACATCTTGTGAATCAGCTAACATGCTATTGGCCAAAGCAAGTCACATGACTAAGCCCAAGCTCAAGGAGCCGAAAGTATACTTTGGCTACCATGATGCTAAAGCAAGTGACATAGCTAAACCCAATAAAAAGAAGTGGAAAAATGCTGTGGGAGTGAGAGAGTGAATATTTTTGAACAACAATTTAACCAACCACAGGAAAAGATAACTTTTAAGGGCAGAGGAGTGGACCTACTGATATAAGATGGTCTATGAAAGTGTGCTAACATTCTGACTTATTTCTAATTATGTTTTTATTATTTCATACTCTCCCATTACAACTGTTCTTTTCCTTTTCAAAATTAGTTTCTTTCCTTCATATAAAAACAAACTTACCCATTAGAATAAAGGTACATTGAAATAGCTTAATTTACTCTCTTCCCGCCGACTCTCCAGGGTTTTTGAACCACTTAGGCTGTTTTCAGGTATGAGTGAGAAAGCCAAAGCAAATGCTCCTGCTCTTCTATTGAAACCTTTGAGTTACAGCAGCTCTAATAAAGACACAAGAATTACAGCTCTGAGACTATTTTCAAGTTTCTCCTCAACCAAATAGACTCAAGTTAAAGGAGTGTGCTTTTTACAGTATTGCCTTTAGAGTCCTAAACTATTTATGCCTATAGAAGAGACACATTAAAGAGATTTGGAATATAGTGATGACCAACTTTCACATATTAATATTATTTTTAAAGTAGTAGGAATTAATATGGCTTATGACTTTTTACATTTTCAGTATTTTTATAAAAAATAATTTAAAAAACTTTTGTTATAAGATCTTGCTCTTAGAAATTGCAACTAATGCTCAAAATTTCTTAGAAATAAATGTCATTTAGCATAGCATAAGGCATATGGCACAAGACATTTCAGTTTTACATAAAATGTAGACTGAGTATTTCAGAATACCAATTTTAGGACTTTTTCAGATATAAATACATTTCTTAAGTAATATTTTGTGAGAAAAACTGGAAGCAAATTTACCTTTTAAATAATCTACTTATAATTTAGGGCATGTAGTATGTTTAAACATATACTACCATGGTTTGTCCTTTTACTGAACTCTATTTTAAACACACCTTTAAGTTCATGTGTAGGTATGTAATAATTCATCTTGATGAAAAATATTCCTACAAAAACAAATTTCTTAGCTTTAACAATATTTATGTATATCCTTCTGATTCTGACAAATAGAAAGGAATACATTTTTTATTTTGAAAAAGCATATTAATTGTTTGACTTCTGTAGTCATTTATTGGAATTATTGTTTTTCAAAGCACATTAAATTATATTCTACTTTCATGAAAGAAGACATATCTTTAAATTATAAGACTTTTGCCTTCTTTCTTTGAGCTAGCAGTTATTTTTTCTCATTTATTTTTCACTTTTTATTGATATAATTTATGAGGTCTGTCCAGAAAAAGCACAGCCATTGTTAATATAAGGAGAACAGTTTTTGTGACATTGTTGTAACTTGGCAGCCAAGGAGAGTGGACTGGAATATTCATGCATGAACAATGACGACTTCACTGTACTAGTCAGTGAGGGCAATAAACATCCTTGAGTGAGCATGTGTACTATGTGGCCATCTCATTCAAAGTGACTGAGCAAGTACAACAACAAATCTGCTTCAAATTTTGCAATAAGCTTGAATATTCCTCCATGTTAACTATTCAGCTGATTCAGAAGGCTGCAGCTATGGGGAAACAGGAATTGGCAGCTTCTTCACAACAATGTGTCCTTTCATGTGTTATGTTTCCTGCAGTGTTTGGTGAAAGAGCAAATCACCCAGGTGACTCAGCCCCCTACAGCCAAGATTTGGCACTCTGCAACTTCTGACTTTTCCTCAAACTAAAATCACCTTTGAAAGGGAGGAGTTTTCGGACCATCAATGAGATTAAGGAAAATACGATGGGGTAGCTGATGGTGATTGTGAGAACTGTGTGAGGTCCCAAGGTGCCTACTTTGAAGGGGACTGAAGTGTCATTGTCCTATGTACAATGTTATTTGTATCTACTTCAGTAAATGTCCCTATTTTTCATATTATATGGCTGGACACCTGCTGGACAGACCTCATACATACAATAACATTTACTGATTTGAAGTGTTTAGTTTGATGAATGTCAACAATTGTATATAATTCTGTCACTACATCTCAACAATATACAAAATGTTCTCAATCCCCCCTCCATACATACAACCCAATTAGATGCAACTGTGTTCAGATTCTTTTTACCATTGATTATTTTTACCTATCCTTGAATTTTTAAAAACCTGAGTTATTCAATAGGAACTTTTTTGTCTGGCTTCTTTGTTCAACAAATTTTTTTTTTTGATGAGATGTACTCACACTGCTGCACATATCAGGAATATATTCCATTGTATGTGTGTATATACTGTAATTCTTTTAACCAACTTTTCTATTGATGAACACTTGGGTTGTTTCCAGTTTAAGCTATTATAAATAAGTCTACTATAAATATTTTATACCAGTAATTTTGTAGACATATAAAATGTAGACATTTCATTTTTCAAGGGTGAATACCTATAGAGATTTCTGAGTCTTAGGATACATTGCTTTTTTATTGACTTATAAGAATTCTGTATATATTCTGGATATAAGTCTTGTATGTATACACATATATATGTATATGTAAGATATGTAGTATAAATATTTTCTCTTAGTCTGAAAGTTGCATATTTATGATTTTAATACTTTCTTTGGGGGCAAAATTTTTAATTTTTATAAGTCAAACACTCAAATATTTATCATTGGTGAAGAATCAGTCATTTTTAACTACTTAGTGCCAAAACCCAAAATAATATTTCCAAAAAATTGCCATCATTTTGAGTTACATTGCAATAAAATTATGGGTGATTTTAAAAATAATATTATAATATAAATTCTATTTACATGCTTCTATTACTATGACATACATTCTTTTTTAAAGTATATTTTATTGATAATGCTATTACAGTTGTTGCAATTTTCCCCCTTTGTCCCCCTCCAGCACATACCCCCCATCTCTCCAGCAACACACCTTCTTTAGTTCATGTCCATGGGTCGTGCACATACGTTCTTTGGCTTCTCCATTTCCTATACTATTCCTGACATCCCCCTCTCTATTCTGTACCTACCAATTATGCTTCTTACTCCCTGCAAATATGGCACTTAACCTTTTTCCCCATTCTCCCTCTTCTGCCTCCTAGCTGGTAAGCCTCCAAATGGTCTCCATATCTATGATTCTGTTCTTGTTCTGATTGTTTGCTTAGTTTGTTATTTTTTAGATTCAGTGTTGATAGTTGGGAATCTGTTGCCCTTTTAATGTTCATAGTGTTGGTCTTCTTTTACTTACAGAAGCCTGTTTAATATCTCATGTAATAATGATTTGGTGATGATGAACTCCTTTAGCTCCACCTTGTCTGGGAAGCATTTTATCTGCCTTTGAATTCTAAATGATAGCTTTGCTGGATAGATTAATCTTGGTCATAGATCCTTGCTTTTCATCACTTTGAATACTTCTTGCCAGTCCATTCTGGCCTGTAAGGTTTCTTTTGACAAATCAGCTGATAGTCTTATGGGAACTCCTTTGTAGGTAACTCTCTCCTTTTCTTTTGCAGCTTTTAAGATTCTCTCTTTATGTTTAACCTTGGGCATTTTAATTACGATATGTCTTGATGTGGTCCTCTTTGGATCCAACTTGTTTGGGACTCTCTGTCCTTCCTTGTTTTATGTCTATTTCCTTCACCAAATTAGGGAAGTTTTCTTTCATTATTTTTTCAAATAAGTTTTCAATTTCTTGCTCTTCCTTTTTTCCTTCTGGCGCCCCTATGATTTGGTTACTGGTACCTTTAAAGTTGTCCCAGAGGTTCCTAAGCTTATCCTCATTTTTTTTTTTGAATTATTATTATTTTTTTTACTGCTGTTCTGATTGAGTGTTTTTTCCTTTGTTGTGTTACAAATTGTTGGTTTGATTTTTGGCTTCCTTGTCTCCACTGTTCGTTCCCTGTAGATTTTTCTTTATTTCACTTAGTGTAAACTAAATTTCTTCCTTTATGTTTCTGCCATACTTGATGAGTTCTTTGAGTATCCTGATGACCAGTGTTTTGAACTCTGCATCTGATAGGTTGGCTATCTCCATTTTGTTTAATTTGTTTTCTGGGGTTTTTTTCTGCTGTTTCATTTGGGCCATATTTCTTTGTCTTCTCAATTCAGCAGCCTCCTTGTGTTTGTTTCTGTGTATTAGGTAGATCTGCTTTGACTCCCTTTAAAAGCACCCATCTGGATGGATGTGGCTTCTGTAAATTCTTGGTGTTGGACTTCCATACAGTTCTATTTTCTGACAGTTTGGCTTATTATTTGTTTTGAGAAATAGTTGTAGTTCTCTCAGTGGTTGCATGAGGAAATGAGTTGTGTCTACCTTCACCTCCATCTAGACTGGCAGTCCCCAAATTGCTGGTGACTTTAATAGATAAAGACAATCTTGTAATGTCAAATATTTTTCATTGATTTGGTACTTAATTTTATATATAAGAGAAAAATAGAAAATGTTTCAGTAAGGTAATCATGTGGTTTTAGAGAAAATATTTCATATTTCCTCATATTTTCTATAGGGAAAATAAAATATACAATATTTGCCTGAAAAATAAATATATAAAAAGCATTCATGACCAACAGCAATGTTAAGACTATAATATTTCCTCTCCAGTATTAGGGTGATAGACATAATCTGCTGATTGTACTGATTATATTTTTATTCCCCACATGTCTAATTTAGGAATTGCAAAGAAGGGTTTTAGGGTTTCTATGCCTGTTTAGTTATTTCTTTCAAAGTTTACATAAGTATATTGATTGCTTCCTGTGTAAAATCCAACCAACAGCAAACAAAAATTGTAGGCATTATACAGAAAATTGTTAATTTATGTTATAATGTGTCCACTTTGGTGAATTTAAATTGAATGCTTAATCATGAAAGTATTAAGTAATTTCTATCTGTCATTTCTCTGTGAAATTAATATATAAGAACAGAGAAAACATTTATCTAAAACTATATTATCTTACTCGGACGATAAAATTTCTGAGTGTGGTGCTATAGTCCTTCGATGGACCAAAATTTGGGGCAGTTGCCTATGTTCAAGTAAACATAATAATGCTTTTAGACTAAGAGATGGCCAATTGAACTTATTTCTTACTAAAGTTAAGTGCCATATTTGCTATTCTATGATATCAACTAACTTACAAAGCATTGACTATATCCTTTAGAGACATCATATGTTTTTATGTTGCAATTACTGTCTTACTTTATTGTTTCCCAAACTAAATGCTATTCCTTGGAAAATTCTGCATATTAGGTTTCTATTTTAGAGGTAAACAGTAAATACTAGCATTTGAAGATTCTAAAAACCTTTCCAGTAAAAACCCTACTTACCCTATTTAACTTAATATTTCCCTTACTTGTTTGACTATGAAATCATTTTTATTCCATGTTTTAACACTTAGTTTCTATGGAATGTTTCCATAAAACAGTCTTTTTGAAATGCTAATTTCATATAACATTTCAAATTTAGTGAGATGTCATCATTATAATATTTATTATTTACTATATATATACTAGATGCCAGCATATGCTTTTTAAGACATATTACATTTTTCAAACTTAATGAAAATTTCATCTTTTAATTTTTCTGTAAGATATTTTAACTTTATGTGATTTTGGTTGCTTTTCTCAAAAGGATTTTAATATAAAACATTGATAAAATAGCAGTTTAAACTTATAACCAAGGAAGAATGAGATTATAAACATATTTATCGTGTCAACAGAGTTGTTATGATAAGCTTTACATTTTCTCTGAACTCCCCTGGAACACTGACCAAAAGAAATCATGATAGGTCTTTGTAATAAACAAGGAATGGCATTTTTCTTAGTGTTATATTAAAAAAAACTGTGAAACAAACGTCAAGTTTTATAAAAAGTACTCAAAATGATGTAATAGATAGTGACCTCACAATATTTTACAGTAAAGGCAGACACCCACTTCATACAGCTATTTCTTGTATCGACCTGTCATAAAAGCTGAGGGCAGTTAAACATTAAAATGCAGTTCAGGGAAAGCTATTTTATAAGTGACTGTGATAATGTGGTCAAAGTTATGGAGACTTCTTGTGGTTGAGTTTCCTCTAAGGAAAGGACTCAGACTGTCCAGTGGAGTGAATGAATGGCTCATTCATCATCAGTGGTCCCAAACACCTGCCTGGACATATTAGAATCACCCAGGGAAGCTACTTATATGAAAATCCTTGTGTCCAAACTCCAGCTTTGCAGTTCTGGGCTGAGACCCAAGGAATTTGTCCCTCTAAAAACCTCTTTAGATGATTCTGATATATGACCAAGTTTGGAAGCCACTCTTAGATAACTTTCCCTGAATATCACTTCTGTTGGATGGCCTTTTTATATGACCTGCTATTAGAGAGGATTATAAAATTTGAGTTTGTGTTTTTCTTGTGGACCTAGAGCAAAAATATTGTACAACAAAGGGAGTCAACTTTTAAGAGAGTTGTTATTCCAAAGAAGCACAGGTAGAGCAGGCAGGTCTCTGGAACACATGCCTAATGTGAGATAATTGAGGGAATGATGAGTAAGAGAAGAGAAGAGAGGATGAAGGGGACACAGGACCACTGAGTGTAGTATACTAAGAGCTGGTCTTTTAAAACAGCAGCAAACTTGTTCCATACAGCTTTTCAAGGACAGACATAGGACCCATGTGTGGAAGTTACAGAGAGACAGATTTCAGTAAACATTTTTAAAAGAATATTCCAGTCATTGGAAATCTTTAACAATAGAATTAGCTATGTCAAGGCTAGTGGATTCTTTATGGCTTTAGGTTTGCCTGCTGCAGAAGCATGCACACTCTAGGAGACAGCGACTTAGACGGAAGGTGCGACAAATTTCCATCTTCAAGTTTGGAAATCTCTAAAGTTTTTCTACATCCGTGTATTTGTAAATAAGAGCTATATATCAAGTAAATGCCAGGAGGGACTGACCAACTGGAACTCTGGAAGTGACACTGAAGAGCAAGGTGAACAGTAGTTATATACGATGATGATGTAATTTAAATCATTTATTGCCTTTAAATTTGTGAACACAAAGTGACATGGTAGTGTGTGTGTGTGTGTGTGTGTGCTCAGTAGATATAAGTTGTTATTACTGACTGACTTCTAGGTTGTGACCATGGCGCTTGGCATGGTGCATGGCTCAGGGCAAGTGTCCTGTAAGCATCTGTTCATTGGTCACAAGGACTTCCTAATCATCAGGGCTTCCCAGTCAGGGCTTTGAAACATGCTTCTATTTCATGTCCTACTTTCAAAGCAGACATTTCTTGAACTTCTTCCCAGTACTTGAGCTGAAGCTTTTAAACAAGTCTCTCGTGCCTATATAAGGACTGATATTTTACAAGATACTGGTGAAGGATTAATGAGAGTCCTTAACCTAGAAGGCTTCCTGGAGTTTAGTACATTTGAATTAAATTTTGAAAGGACTGAAAATTAATGGAGAAGGAAAAAGAGGCAGATAATTTTAAATGAGAAAAATGGCATATGGAATGGAGATGAAAATGCTATTGTAAAAATTTGAGAGATATTTGCCTGAGTTGGAAAATGGACTATGTTAGGAATTAAGAGGGAGAGATTGGTAAACAAGGATTTCATAGATGAGCTATCTGGGAACTAAATAGTTCGAAACTAATGTTTGTGTTTAGTATGGTAGAGAATGTGAAGCCCTTTTGTAGAAAGTGTGAATCAGAGAAATTGGAGATTGAGGAAGAATACTTGAGTAGTTCATTCAAGAGAGAAAATGAATTTGGAAGTGGTAGACATAAATATGAAGAGCAATTTCAAGATCCTTCAAAATAACAGCCAGAGGACCCAGTGACTCACTGACCATTAAGGAGAGTGAGAGGTCATAGTGGCATCAAGATGGTGAATATCAATAATAGGAAGGTTTACTTGACTACTGTGTAGAATTTGGAAAGTGCTTAATTTTGAAATGGGAAGGAATATTGAGTTCAGTATTTTAGTCTGTTCAAGCTCTGTTGTTAAAAGGGTTCTAAGGTAGATAGAGATTTAGAACCTAATTGATAATGGGAAGTGAAGTCTTGAAATGACAATTCAGGAACCAGGAGCCCATTTGAAGTCAGAAGAAGGACAGTTCTGTCATGTTAAGATGTAGAGCAGAGGGCTTGGAAAATGTTTACTTTTGTCCATGAGGAGAACGAAGTCCTATTTATTGGGCTCTCTTTCCAAATATCACACCTTTCATCAGCATATTTCCAACTATCTGTTTGGATGAAGGGAATGAAAAAAGTTATTTACAAGACTTTTTTCTCTGTGTAAATACATACAAATTAATACAAAAAAGTAATCATTCAGGTATTAAAGTTCCGTCTGAAGTATCAAAATGATTTGGTTTCATTATTTTTGTCATATTTTAGGTAAAAGAAGCATCATGGCTTCATGACAAATATTTTATTTATAATAAGAATGAATAATGTATATTCATTATATTCTTGTATGCCGCTTTATTATTTATGCACAGGTAATAGTCCACATATAATATATTTTCATATCTGATTGGCTGCAGGTTTTCTCTAACTTTCTAGGCAGGTAAATCAATTGAGAAAATAGTTACAATTAATTTAAAGCAATGCTTGAGATTTCATTAATGCTTTTTCACATTCCACTTTCCCATTTTATTTGATCTATTTAAAATCCACTTAAATCCCACGAAGGAACTATTATGGATCTCTAGTAGATATTCATTTAGCTATCTGGCTCCCTGATGAGGAAGGAGAAAGAATGCATGTGGAGAAAAGGCATATTTAGATACATAAAACTACCCTAAAATCATTATTCGAAGAACTGTGGTTTTGTGTTACAAATAAAAAAAAGAAAGATCGTAAGTTGTTAAAAAGCTCTGCCAATATCTGTCCAGACCCCATTCATCCTTCTCTACTACCAAATTGCCTTCTTCACCCTGGATATGGAGGTCGTAGATAACCATTTTCTAACAACTATGTTACTTTTCTACAACATGGAAATGGGGCAAGGGGATGCGAGGTGTTTTAAAACTTGAAATATTCATTTATAATTGTAATCTTCCTGCTAAAACTTGAATGAAAATGAAATAATTTAGTTGCTGAAACCCATCTTTCATATATATCATGTGATTTTTTGAAATGATAAATTGTGTTTCTAGACTATTGCAGTGATTCATAGATAAATTTAACTTAAGTAGCACCAAGTGCCCTATATGACATACAAACAAATGATGTGACTAAAGAAGGCCTGTGGGATTCTTAGTGCAGCTCCTGGCCCACTGTAGGCACTAGAAATTTTAGCTGATACTAGTCATTGTTATTTTTCTTTTTTTTTGTTGGATCATTTTTATGTCTAAATATGTTTACATTTCTTGAAATTCATCTTGTTTTGCTGAATTGTTCTTTTTTCCTTGTTATTGAATTTATTGGAGTAACATTGCTTAATAAAATTATATAGGTTTCAAGTGTACAGTTCTGCCATACATTATCTGTATATTGTATTGCATGCTCATCATCCAAGTCTTCTTCCATCATCATTTATCCTCCTTTACCGTCTTCTACCTCCTCCACCCTCTTCCCTTCTGGTAATCACCATACTGTTGTCTGTGTCTATAAATTTGTTTTTTTTTTCTTAATTCTGTCAACTTTTTCCTCCTCCCCTCCCTTCTCTTCTGTTTCTCCCTACCCTGTACATATGATGGGGAATCCCCCAAAACCAGAAATGTCTTCTGGAGGGCAGGCCCCTTGTAGTACAGGCTTCCCCTGCCAGGCGAGTATTCTAGGAACATATCTGTATCCCTGTACTATGGGATTGTTGGCATTGTTGTGAGAGGCTGTTCAGCTTTGGTGAATTTTTTTGAAGACTCTTTCAATGCACTTGCCCATTTCGTGATGGTGATTTAGATGCTCACACCTGTCCACACTGCACTGAGTATTCAGAAGTTTTTGACCCAAAATGGTAAGACTCTGTGCCCCACCCACCCTATTCACCCAATCTCGCCCCAGCGGTCTTGTTTTCATTTGTTTCCTGGGATGAAAAAAACTCTTTAAAGTTTTGCCCATGTGGAAGTGGTGAAACAAAAAACATCAGAAACACTAAAAAGCATCAAAATTGATGAGTTCAAAAATTGTTTTGAGCAGTGGAAAAAATGTCTTGATAGTTGTACTGCATGAAATGGAGAGTACTTTGAAGGTGACTGAAGTTTAACAGGTAAGAATAAATACACATTTTTTATAAATAAATTCCATTTTAGGGGGGTCCTCAGTCATATAACTTCTTCCTTTCCCAAGATTAATTTCCTCAAATAAAATCGTGTCTGTAAGTATTAAAAAGACCATGTTTTGTACTTCATTCATCTTTCCTCAGTTCAGCCTTTGTCTACATTTGCAGTAATTGCCTACATTCTCTATCCCTATTTTTCACATCACCCCTCTTCCTATCGACCCACTGCAATTCCACCTGAGTCCCATCTCCTTTGCCCTTGGATAGTTCAAGCTATGATTTCAAGCCTCATCTTATTTGATGCCTCTGGTGCATTGACACTGTATATTGACTGCCTCCTTCCTCTGGAAATTCCTTACTTTTTACTACATAGCTGGCTCTTCCTCTGTGGAATGAACAGAAGTTCTCTCTTGCAGATTTAGTGGCAGGAAATTGCTGGTCTTCTTGATTTTGCTGAATCTGTGTTGTGTTTTGCAGGTAGCCAGTGGCTTTTGGAGAATGCGTATAGTTTAGTAGGTAGCAAAATGTAAAAGGCACAGTGTGTAGGGGGCGGTAGCAGATATAAATTCATAGGCATGTAAAATATTTTAAGAATTGGTGAATGGGGAAACTAGTTGTTTTAATAGAAAGTAGTGGCTTAGATAAAAAGAGGTTAATTAGTTATATTACTGAAATATTGAAATCCATATTAGGACCTTGTAGAACCAAGCCTTTTAGCATTCCAGAGACATAAAGGATGATTAACACGGCAGAATGAAATAATCCAGAGGCCAGGGACTTGACTTCTCACCTATTGTTTTCTTTCTTATTAGTCTGAAAAATTTGTATTTCCACAATTTAAAATCATTCATTAATCTCTGTAGTGATCTTTATCTTGTTATCACCTTTATTTTGTTGGGTTTTGTGAATAATTTCCCGGCTTAATCTTTAGGGGAGGTTCAGCAGGCCTTATCATTCACTATGAAGAATGGCCGCTGGTCTCCCTTTTTGTATAGTAGGAACCTACTTCTCCTGTTCTCAGTGTATTTTTAAAATAATAATTCTAGCCTTCTGTAGCTTCTGAGGGTTCCCAAATACACATCACACGTATGGCAGTTCCTGATGAATGTCCATTTTCTCCTTCTGGTGTAGAATTTTCACTATTCCATCCTCGTCTTGTGGGAAACAGTCATCACACTGATGTGTTCACTGTTAACTGACATAAATATGCAATTTTTTAAAACTAATTTTTTAATTAATATTTGTAGCTTTTTTGTTTTAGTATTTGTAATGGAAATGAGGTCAGTTCTGAAGACCTCCTTTGAAAAATATATTTGAATAGATTTTTGTGAATTGTAGTGTGGTATATTTGTCATTATACAAATGAATTTTTAAAATATTTTTAGTTTTCTTGGATCTTTTTCTTAAATAAACTCTCTATACCAGATGACCTGTCTTGCATTTTATATTTTGAAGTATTCCCATTGTTCTTAGGGTCACTCTACATTTCTAATTTAACTCAATTTGACACCCTGATATCTCCATTGTTCTGATGTTACATTTAGAGAATATTGGCTTTTGATACTAGAATAATTTTTAAATATTATTCTAGTACAAAATATTCAAATATTCAAATTATTTGAATAGTTTCAACAATGTATGAAATAAATGGTATTGAAAGATATCTGAGATACTGGACTTTGTAACTTTGTGATTGATTTTTATTAGCTTACATTCATGTTTCAAGTATTAATGGCAGGAGGGGTTTTTTGTGATGATGCAAAGGACATTACTTTGATGCAAAATAGACCCTTGATACAAATCTTGGCTTCTTAAAATATCAACATTTGCCATTTATTATTGGAAAAATAGTGTAATCTCTCAGATCTATAATTTCTTCATCTGTCAAGACAGACAATCACGTATCTTTGCACGATATTGTGAAAACTAAATGAGATATACTGTGAACAATTTTGTACATCATAGGAGTTTATATAAACAGAAGCTTTTATCTCCTACTCAGAAAAATCAGAAGAAAAAGGGATTGATTTTCTGTCTTTACTATTAAGACATTGCTTTATGTACAATTATTTTAAACTTTTATTTGGTAAGGTATCAGTACAGTAGATGTTAAAATAATATCACACTGGTTTAAAGCAGTTATATACTTGGCATTAAAGTGTTTTCCACTAAATTAGTCATATGGTAACAAATACATTTTTTCTTGCTGAGAACCTTAGTTAAATCAAATAAAACAAATTAGGAGAGTTCTTCAAATTATAAAACTTATTAGCCATATATTAATTTATAGTTTATAAATATTTTATAGAAATACTCTGTAATCTTACAAAAAAAGGTATTACCTAGAATCTGTTCTAAATCACTGTTTGAGCATGTGAAATGAAGCTTGATTGGTTTTTTTAAACTTATTCATTTAACAAAGGTTTAGTGACTTTTATGTCAGGACTGTTCTAGGCTCTTGCAGTATGTCAGTGAGCCAGCAATCCTTCCTGTTGAGTGGTTCACATTTCACCAGTGGGAGGCCATACATTTTAGTAAGTAGCAGAGCAAGGTAAAGGGTATTGGAAGTATGTGGCCATGGTGGTGAAGGAGAAGCAGAGTACAGTAGGATAATCAGAGTAGGAACCATCAAAAACTGACCTGTGAGTGAGGACTTGAAGGAGGAGGTATCAGGGTTTGTCATGCCAAAATCAGGGAAGAGCATTCCAGACAGAAGGAAGTGCCTCCAGGCCAGATTGCCCCTGGCCTGTCTAAAAAAGACCAGTGTGGAGGCTGTTCTGTCTGGGGCAGAGTGACTAGCAGGGAAGGGAGCCGTAGGAGATGAACTTGGAGAGTAATGGGAAGCCAGATTATATTCTAAAAACTCTGGTGTTGTAGATGAGTAAACTGGGGAGCTATTGCAAGATTTTGAACAAAGGAGTCATGGTCAGATTTTTCTTTCAAAAGAGTTTGGCTGTTGTGTTTAGATAAACTCTAGGAGAAGGACAAATGTAGCCTGGTAACTAGTTAAAAGTCTGTGGTGGGAATCCAAGTAGAAGGTGGCACTGGCTGGGACAATCATGGAGGAGGTGAGAAATGGTCAGGTTTGGCACATAGATTGAAAGGAGAACCAACCTGGTGGATTAGATGGGCACAAGGTATGAAAGAAAAGAGGAGTAAAGACTAAGTTTTTAGCCTGAACAGCTAGAGAAAAATGTCTGCAATTCAGCCAAGAGGGAGATGCCTACTGGAAGATTGGGGAGTGGTGGGAGAAGATGAAGAATTTTATTTTGGAAATGTTGATTTTGAGAAGCCCATTAGAAATTCAAAGGAAAATATAGAGGGACTGTTGGATGTCTGGAGTTAATAGAGGACTGCGCTAGAGATAGGATCCATGAATTTTAAATACTTTTGGCTAATGACATACATGTGGAAGAGGGGTTTGAAGCCCTGAATCTGAGTTGCAGAAGAAAATAGCAGCTACAAAGCCTGTGAGGTCTCTTCTTGTCTATTTTTCCTGGTTTATGTATTTTTAATCAGTGATAAGCAAATCAAAAGATTGTATATTTGAAAAATATTTCATTCTCTTAAATTTATTGTTTTGACTGCTCCTAAGGTCTCTTATGACAAATGTAGACTAGCACAATAACATTTGGTGAGTAAACACAAATATACTCCCCTGTTTGGGTGTAATTGTTGTCTCCATTGATGATAGAAGAAACCTAGTAAAATTCTAAAACCAAAAGATTGAGAATAAAATATAAACATGTCACAATCTATTTGCCAGCTTTAGTACACAGTAACTAGCTTCCAGGCATTAGTTGTGAAAGATAAAATGATTTTGATAAAGTTCAAAATGAGATAAGGTTTCATAAAATAGTATGGTTTTTGGGTGTTTTGTTTTGTTTTTTTTTTTTGCAGATGGGGAGCCAGCAGAAGTGGGAGGGGCAGGCACTAGTGATTGCAGGCACCAAAATGGAAACTGAAAAGAGAGAAAGTAATTATGTAAATTGTAATTTTGGTGAGGCCTTGAGGATTTTTAATTTACATACTGTATTTGGAAGCACACTTAGTTCTTGTTTGGAGAGATGAAAGCCTTCGTAGCCTCATCAGCAGGCTTATGGCAATGCTAGTTTCTCCCGTGTGTAGTGCACGGAAGAGTAGAAGTGGCTGAGTGGGCAGTTGGCAGCCATTCATAGCATTGATTACAGTCATTCATAAAACCCAGCAGCACTGAGGGCGGAGACAGGAGCATTCCCTTGAGGTGGTTGCAGAATGTCTTATTTGCATAAATCTTCAGTGATGCCTGAGTAGTGAGGGAATGCTCACTGCAGTTTGAAGACTGTTAGGAGCCCATGTCTGATAAATGCCTAAGTAATTAAATACTTTGCAAAGAATAGGAGGTTAAAACCTTTGAACTCATGGTCTCTCAGCCTATAGTAAGTCTGGGAAGTCAGCATTGTGGCACCATTTGTGGACTCCCTCTGTCTGGCTGAAGGAATAAATTGTATGTAGAGAAATAGCCGCAACATGCTGAAATGTCATTGTTGTGTTTCTTAGAGTAAGAAGGGTCCATCTTATTGTAATAACTTTAATGCATGGGAGATAATGGAAAGTGCTGGGGCCAAACATTTTCTATACATTAGAACTGTCAAAATTCTTACATTTTATCCCCCAAACTGTGATATGCCAGACACAACAATTATAATTTTAGAGATATATTAATCTATGCAAGCTAAAAAAATCTTAAAAGTATATTATGTTTCTTTATGTGTCTGTGTATCTGAGTGTAGGGCTTTCTTATATCTAGAAAAAAATTTGGCTAAAAAGAAGTCAAATTAGAAAATGTAGGAATATATACTATAAAATATATATTACCATAGTTTAGAGTCCCCTTAAGTTGGTTGAACAATTAGCAATCTGGAATAAATAGATTTTCCCCCTAAAAACTCAGATTCAGTGGCTAGTTATATTACTTTAGTCCTGTGTTCAGGATATATGTTAGCATGAAAAATATAGTTTTCCTGCTTTTTAAAATTAATTAAAGCATATTAATTGATTCAAGTAAATATATTTTAAATTAAGTATATATATATGTAAGTTAATTTTAAATATATTGCTGTTGGGTATTTATGTGTTTACTTTCATTATCTAATAGAACTTAAAAGTTCAGACATTTATTTAAATAAAGTTTTCATTTGAATGATTCTATAGTATGAACAGGCACAGTAGTATGTCAACTATTGTAATTTTAAACCAAAATTACTTGGTACTTGAGATTAGATGAGAGCTTTCTTTTTTTTAAAGTATATTTTATTGACTATGCTATTGCAGTTGTCCCATTTTTTCTCCTCTTTATCTCCCTCCACCCTGCACCCCCCTTTTCCCAGCATCCTCCCTCACCATAGTTCCTGTCCATGGGTCTTACTTATAGGTTCTTTGGCTTCTCCATTTCCTATACTATTATTAACCTCCCCCTTTCTATTTTGTACCTACCAATTAATTATGCTTCTTATTCCATGTCTTTCCGTCAGAAAATTTTTTTTCTTAGAAACCTACCCTAATGCTGGCTGATATTCCACATTTATTAGAAAAGAATCAACTTAAAAGCATATTTAAGAAAAAGTAATTAAGTAGCAGATTTATTTCAAAGCTTTGTTATTAACTATCGGAAACTTTACGGAAAAAAGAAAATGAACCAAGATAGAAGGTTGCATGTAGTTTCTCACAGACACAGTTCTTCAAAAATTTTTCCAAAGTTGGTGATATTTCCGATATTTTCACAAACCAGTCCATGTAGATTAAAACATGCCGTATGTGCTATTTTAAGTTGGGTGAGAATTGCTAAAGATTTTCCAGTGCTATGAAATTTAACTTGCCGGGCATTGTACTCTATATAAGTTAGATTAAAACTTCAGAGTTCATAAATCCCAGGATGTTACTTCTCCCGAACAACTGCCTTATTGAATGTTCTCCTAACTCTGCAGACTGAGTGGCCGTCTCCTCCCATACAACTGCAACAAAAACAGAAGGGCTTGTGGTTCTGGTAGATGTTCTGGACTCGTATCTCTTGACCAATCCATTAAGAGTTTAGCATGATCTGTTGACAAGTCAGTTTTTTTTCTTCACCCCGAGAGGGATGTGTGTTGAGGCTGTGCACTGGCACCATTTTCTTTGCTCGTCACGTCACATACTGATTTCAAGTCTTACTTGACCTCGTGTTGTTGAGCGGTGTGTTTGTGTACACATTTCTGTGTGTTGTATCTGTGTTTCCCTGCACCATTTCCTTCAGAAGTGGAGAATTTAGCCCTTGCAGCTTTTAGCTCTGGGAAAGTTTATCTGCAACTGCCTCACCAATAATCCACTTCTGGAAAAAACATGACTGGCCCTAAGTATAAGTAGTGTAGTCAGCCCTCCAAGAAACCTCCGTGAAAGTTTAAGCACCCAATTTATGTTTGGGAATCCTAGGCCCCAAGGGGATGTTTCCATTTAGAAAAGTCTAACATGTGAGGGTCTCAGCTTTATAACCAAGGCATCCCTATTTAAAGCAATGTTTGTTTTAAAGCATCTGAGCTATGGGGGTGTTTTGTGCTTTCTGCCCATTAATCTCTGCGGTACTCTGTAAACCCTGTTGACATGGGGGGAAGGGCGTGTCTTTCTGCTGCCCTTCAGAACTCTGTTGTATCATGCGCCCTCTGCATTTATTGATCCTGTGGTGGAGGACTTAAGTCACAAAGACCTTTCACTACTTTTTCACATTGTGAATGCATTTTCTCTATTTATTTTACACACACATGTACACACATACTTTATATGAGAATATTTTCTTCTAACTCTTTGTCTTTTTTTAGCTTGAAGGGGATTTTGAACATGAGGCTGTCCGGAGGCCTCTCAGATCTCTTTTTTTGTTAAGAGGAAGACCTATGTTGTAATGATGGCATGAAACGGGAGTCCATGTCTTTTAGTAAAGAGCCAAAGCTACAGAAAATTCTGTTCCTCTTTTAACATATCATCACAACAGCTGTTCCTATTTTTAAAGCTTTCGGATGTCTTCATATGATGAGGGCAAAGCTTTCAGCAGCATTTCTTCTCTGGGGAGAGCTTCTGACAATCATTTATTGGTGCTAAAAAGAAAGTCAAATACAGAGGCTAGTGCAGATTGTATTTGGGTATAACTGAGCTCTTGGAACCCTGAGTCAACGATTTCTAGCCCTAAGGGCTTTTCTAGGGCCTCCAGGTTAGTGTTTAAGGGGCTTGCAAAGATTTCCCCCCAGACTGTTTTTAGTACCGTGTTTAATTTCCAGGTTTGTTCTACCCTTTTTATAATTAATAGTGCGTTGTGCTGTCTATCATGCGCCCCAGGTGTGTTGTCAGGGACATGGCGAAGCCTGCTGCCTGCAAAACACCAAGAAATGCTGAAACCCAGCCCCACCAACCTTCACCGTGAGTATGGCGTTGGCTTTATTGACTGAAAATGTCGTCTTACACAAATCACTGGTTACAAAATTTATTAATTCACATTACATGTGGGCATAGATACTCTGGCTACTCTGATGTATGTATGGGTAATAAAAAGGCTACTATTGAATGAGATAAAATGATCTAGAAACATGAGCTCTATGTTAAGTATCCTTGTTAAGTGATATTTCTAATACTGTATTAGGAGCATAAAACTAATTAGAGGAAAAGGACACATTTTGGGACCCTAGGGTGACAAATTCTATACCTTTTGGATTTGGAGTGTATGTGGGCTGGAGAGTAAGACTCTGGCAAAGTAGGGAGGCAAGGTACACAGAGAGCGGTGGGGCACATGAATAAGGGAAAAGCGTAGGCAGTCTGTCACCCACTTTCACACTACTTATTTAAAGGTAGTGGACACTCTGAAAGAGTGGATTGCCCACCTGCTTTTATTTTTATTATTGTAACCTCATGTGTAGATTCTAGTAAAGAGTTAAATGATCAGCCAAAGGGGAAAGCAGGAAGTAGAGAAGAAACCAAATAAGTAAACTCTGGGTTGCAAATGTGGATTTGGATTAGATAAAATGTAAAGAGCTTTGCAATTCTGCACAGTAACAAGACATAGTCAATCTTCTGAGAAGAATTATGCTTCTGGTAGGAAAAACTAAACAGTCCCTTAAAGTGTCTCAGCAGCAGCAATACTCTTAGCCTAACCACTATAGCCAAGTAGTTACTACTGGGGAAGTACATCCTTCCAAGATTTTTAGCAAAAGCCTTTGAAGAAATGTGTCCTAAGAGTGATTTTTAAATAGATTTCTTTAGCTATCTGAAAATTCTTTGAAGTAAAACCAAAATAAAATGATAAAATTATAAAACTGCTCCAAGAAGAAAAATAAATTTCTTTAATAATTTTGCTGTGACAAGTAATTTTTATTAGCAATGGCAAAGACCCAAATTAAATGATGTGTTTAAATGCTTATATTCTGTGTACTACATACAGTCATAAATAATTTGAAATTAATTATGCTTTAGGATATAACATTTTGTTAAATAAATTTCAAGATGCTTATAGATTTATTATAAGTGTCCTGAAATAAGGTTATAGATTTTATAGATGGCTATAGATTTTATCTCAATGAATATACTTGAAAATCATTCTACCTTTAATCAGTACTTCTTAAGGAATAAAAATAATTTTGATTTAACCATAGTAAAGATGATTTATAAGTACACTGAAAATAAATACAAAACTTGAAGTACTGTTAATGATGTTGCCATTTTTTTAATACTGTAAAGCCATTTTCCTGATGATAGAAAAACTTATGATTTTCACGTTCAATACTATGTTCTAGGTCATAAAAATATTTTACTTATACTAGGATTCAAGCAATTCCTTGGAAATTTTTTGAGGGGTTCACATTTATTTTAAAATACATTCCACATGTTGAGGTTCTATTTAAGTCATCATCCCTCCCAACAAGACTTTAGATTTTCCCCCTTATTTATGTATTTATTTTTTACTTTCCATAGACTTATAGTTGTGGAAATCTGTTGCAATCCCTTTGTTTATTTTATACTTTTCTAACTAAATAGTAAACCTCTCTGTGGGTGACTTGAAGAATTTAAAATTTGCGCTCATTCCTTATTTTCTATTGGTTCTTTTTAGCTAGTGGTAAATGCCACCTATTGTACCTTTCTAGGTTGCTATGAAAAGGCAACAACAAATTGAAGGTAAGGGGTGAGTAAGCTTTGGCTCGAGCTTATAGGTCAGTGTTTTTCAATGTCCTAACCTATCCATGGGTCTGAAAATCAATACAGGCTAGTTTTTTTGTTTGTTTTTAATTTTGAATGGAATAGATTAGAAAACATAAGAATGCAACTCTGACTGGTATTAGTAGGATATATTTAAATTTCTATATATGATAACTGGGTTAAACTATAAGTAAACACTAACTTAATTATAAGGTTGTGGGAATGGGTTTTAATTAGGAGAGTGGCTTAGTCAGGTTTTTATTCTATGTATATGTGTGTAAATACATACTGTGTTGTACTTTACTTTGGCAGAGGTGGGGAAAATGGAGTAGGAATGTGATGTGGACAGAACTAGAGACAAACAAATCAGTTAATAGACTATTGTAATAACCCATAGAAATATGATAAAGACTTGACCTATAACAGAAGCAGAGGGTGTGAGAAGGAAACATCTCAAGACCTGAGTAAGAAAAATGAGATTGTCACTCTCGCATCATTGTATCATTGTATCATATCATTGATTTGGGTGATTAAGAACCATTGCCTGAGAGAGAGAAAGAACCAAACCAGACCCAGGGGCAGGTGGGGAGTGAGATTTTCATGTGAAATTTTGTGGTACCTGTGCTTTATTGAAGGGTGTTAAGTCCAAGAAGTAGTTGCATATGTGAACCTGAAACTTTCAGTTAAATGGGAAAGTAGATACCATCACCAAAGGATATCTAGTTAGGGAAAAGATACCGGAGAGAGTCCTAGGTAAAAACAGTGCCTGAGGAATGGGTGAAGGAAGAGGATCCCCAACTCAAATTAGAACTAATAGCTAAAGAAGTGGGAGAACCGGAAGCCAAGGTGGCAGAGGGATATAAGGAGAATGTCCATGTATCAAATGCAGCAGAAAATCAGTAAATAACTTCAGAAATTAAAAGTGTCCTTTGAGTTTGGCCATGTAGAGGTCAAGGGAGGCATTTGTCATAGCAGTTTTATACATAAGTGAATGACTCCATTTCTGTGGGTGTGAGGAGGAAGTGAGAAGTCGCGGGAAGGAGCCTCATTGCACGTGCCTTTTTCCCAACAGCTGACCGAGCAGGGGAGAGAGCTACAGTGGTATGCAGAGAAAGAGGAAGTAGGGTGACTGTCCTTGTGTAACTTGCTCACACAAGTATGTCTAGGTTGATGGGTACACATGTCAATATAATTTATATGTTTGATAACTATGTGCATAAAACATCCAAAGATTGTTTATTTAGTTATTAAAATATCAGTCATGTTTTAAGCATGCTGTGTAAGTTGTCATCACTTAAAATATTAAATATATAAAAATATTAGTGGAGTTCAACAAATTGAGTCTTATGCCTCTTATTCCTCAGGTATATGATACATTACATAATTAAAATAGAATTCCTGTCTTAAGACTTCTCTCTCAGGTTGGGGACAGCAATTATATAATCAAGTAAATTATAATACTACATGAGAAGTGCAACACTAGAAGTATGTTTAAAAAAAGAGAGAAAGTGGTTTACTGTGTTTGGGGTTGGTGTGGTCGGGGAAGTATTTACAGACCCTCCAATAGTTAATGTGAAATTTGAAGGACGAATAGTTCAGGGGTAGGCAGATTTGGGGCACAGAGTTTCAGAAGGAGAGAACCTTGAGGCCCAACATGGCAGCTTGTGCTGCTGTAACGTGAAGTGTGAACTGGAGGCTGGAGCCTATCACTGTGTTCGTGTGTGTGTAAGCGTGGGATTTCATGTGTGTTGGGGGGTGAGTGTGGGTATAAAGTGTGACAGAGAGGAAGAAAGGACACAGGAAGGAGAAGTACTGCATCAGCATCTCTGAGGACTAGGATACTTGTGGAATTGGAGAAAATTAGCAATACATGACTTTACTCTTAATACAGTATTTTGAAATTGGACATAATATTATGGGGTTTTTGTTTGTTTCAAAGTGACCAGGAATTTAAACGTCTTAGTTTGGTTTTACTTTTAAATACCACATTTTAAACTTTGCTATAACACTATAGGGTTTTATGTGTTTCGAAGTGCATTTTTCACTTGTGTACTCATCAGTATCCATCGTGGATATTAGTGGGAATGAGTAGGAGAGGTAGGAGGTAGGGCAGATTTGAGGTAGTATAATTATAATGATTCATTAGATGTGATAATAAAGCAAAGAAGAAAAGAAATAACGTTAGCTCAAGAGATTAAGTGAATGTGATAAAATTAAAAGAGAATTAATTTAGGTACTAAAACAAGTTTAGGTTTCACATTAGGCTTGTGTATTAGTGGCCAATTAAAATATCCAGAAGACAGTTGGCAATTCATATCCCAAACTCAAGAGAGACTTAGATGAGGTAAACTAATTTGTGAGCAATTACTTTATAGTAAAAACCATAAAGATAAATGAAATAGCGTCGGAAGGTGTACAGTTAGAAGGAAAGAACGTAAAAGTCAGTATAGAGGATCTCTCCAGTAGTTAAACAAAGAGCAGTGGAATTGAGTACCATAACTTATGCAAGATCATGCAAGAATAAACTCGTCCTAGTTTTCCTGGGATTTTCTATGTTTTAGTACCGAAAGTCTTGTATTGTGAGAACCCCCGCTTAGTCCTGGGAAAACCGGAATGGTTGATCACACCAGTGCTGGTAAAGTTGGCATTTCAAAGTAAAAATCTAGAAAAAGAATTGATAGCCAAGCAAAAAATATGCTTAGCGAATAATGTTTATATGACAGTGGAAGATGACATTATTAGAAATAAATTAAATCCAGGGAGGTATGTAGATCATAGTTCAGTTCAGTCTTTTTTGTTTTGTTTTGTTTTTGTTGTTGATTGCCTTCTTTTTAAAATTAAGATATAATTCACATATCATACATACAACTCACCTTTTTAAAGGGTAGAGCTGAGTGGTTTTCCCAAGCTCTTGCAACTGTCGCCACCATGTAACTTTAGAACATTTCCACCCTCAGAAAGAAGCCTAATGTCCCTTTGCAGTCATCCCCTGTTCCTCCCAAAACCCAGCTCTTAGCAACTGCTGGTCTACTTTTTGTCTCTATGAATTTACCTATTCTGAACATTTAATATAAATGGAATCATACAATATGTGATTATTGATGGCTGGCTTTTATTATTGTCAAGATTCATTCATGTTATAGCATATATTAGTTTCTCATTCCTTTTATTGCCCAACAATATTCCATTGTATGAATATACTTCTTTTTTGTTTATCCATTCATCAACTAATAGACATTTGGTTTGTTTTCAATTTTTATGCTACTATGCATAAAGCTGCTTTTAATGTTTATGTACAAGTGTTGGAGTGGACATGTGTATATTCTTGTTCTCTGGAGTATAAGCCTAGGAATGGAATTACTGGGCCATGTGGGAAACGTGTCTTTGCATTGTTTAGGAACTGTCAAGATGCTGCTCCATTTTACACTGCTTCCAGCCACGTAAGGGAATTCCAGTTGCTCTGCATCCTTGACAACACTTGTTACTGTTGGTCTTTTTTTTACAGCCATCATTGTGGGTGGGAAGTGGATGAATGGTTTTCTTACCGTGGTTTGATTAGTATTTCCCTAGTGAATAGTGATGTTGAACATCTTTCCATGTGCTCGTTGGCTATTTGTATTGCATAATGAAGGGAGGAGACTCCAAGTTGCGTGTGTAAATCTCTAATATGCTCAAATAGGTCTTCTCTTCACTGAACATATAGTGTTAGGTGCATATTGTCTCATAATGTCTTAAGCAACTTATGTACACAAATGTATCCTCAGTGGCATATGTAAGTGAAAATTTTTGAAATCTCAATTGTATTACTTTAGGTAACTTTGTATCAAACTTTAAATATTGAAGAAAAAGTTATGAAAAATAAAATTAAGTAAAAATTGAAACATTTGCCATTGAAAACAGCTTTTGCCATTTTAAATAATTTTTGTGATTTTCACTCTCATATTCTGTTGAGGTAGAAGATTTAATCATTTTGTAGGTGTTTGTATATACTAGAGGAAGTAAATAGTCAAAAATTGATACTAGACAAAAATATTGCTCCATTTTGAAAGATATCTCATTTACTAAGTAAAATTCAGCCAAGAAGAAAGTGAACATGCTTTTATATGCAAAGACTCTTTAGCTCTATATTTTATTATAGATGAAGATATTATTCAGAGACAAACAATCTCTTCTATACTATTTTTAGGCACATTTTTATTTCAAAATTGTAATGAGGGTTTTTTTGTTAAGTTGAAAATTGTTGTTATCTCACAGTAAGAGGTGTTGTTCAATGTCACAGCCTGTGGTTTTATTACCCCCTGTGGTAGGGATCATATTGAGCAGGTATATTAGAAAAATAAAATTCCAAGTAAAAAATACATGTTTTTGTCTTAGAATTAAGTAAGTACAGCCAGTAACTTAAAAATAGGTAACACTAGGAATGCTGACATTTTCAATTTCTGGTTATAATTAGGAAGTGACAGAATTAAAAAAAAAAATATGTGACTCTTACAAGTCTTCATTTTCTTTATGTGATTTGATATTTTACACAAATCTTTCTATGCCAGTTCACAAATCTTACAATGCCCCTATTTCTGCTGTAACTATTTTAAGATGATTTTGTATTTTTCTCTGTCTGACTCCCAGAAGGGAAGGAGCCTTCTCTAACTTCTGAGTGTGGTTAGTTCTGCAAGAATAGGGTGATAGTTGTCTTATATGTGGCCGCAATGTCTTGTGGACCTTGGTTATTATTTCCTTTCACCAGGTATACCTTGCTGGCTAAACTAGGTCCTCCATTAACGATGTCTGAGCAGTTCTCTGTTGGTGACTCTAGCATTGGGGCACCTTGTCCCTTGTATACTCTTGATAATTTCATAAATCAAAGTTAATATCAGTGTTACTAAAATGGACTTCTCTTCCAAAGCTCATGTAGCGTGGATACAAAGGGAGATAAATATTGGCAATGTTATTGTTAGAAAGTCACTGTGCCTTGGGGCCCAGCCTGGCTACTCTGTGAATCTCTGCTCACTCTTCTGCTCTCCTACAGTCTTTTGTCCAGGATGAGAACAGTCTGCCCATGCCAAGAAGATAGATGGTTGTTGTGCAAAAACAGGAAGCTTATAGCCAAAGGAGAATCTGTACCTGCTGGCTACTTCTGTGCTGGTATTAGAAGGAAGATATTAAATTAAAAGAAAAGATCAAGCACGGGACCTTAAACAAACTATGCAGTGAATTAATGTTTATGCAGTAAAAAATGATTTTGGTATATAAGTGAAAGCACTCATCTGTAATGCATGCAGCAAATATTAGACATTGAGAATGTGTCTAGGATGTTTTCAGTGCTTTTAGATAGCATCACTAGTAACATATAATTGAGGCCAGATTAGACAATTTCAGAACATGGCGTACTAAAGCAGACCTTTTAAGTCCTATTTAACTCTGAGCAATATTAAATAAGATTTCCACTGTTTTCAAATGACCCATATATATAGCATATACTTTGACATTCATTCCTTCATTTTTACTAATTTATTCAACAAATGTTAGACACTTAGAAAACATCTAAGAGGATATAGCTTAGTTAAGCTGACAGAGGGGCAAACAGAGAAGTACAACAGTTATGATGCTAAGGCTGGGAAAGGACTTAGAGATTGCCTTGAAAGCACAGAGAGACCTTACTCAAAAGTGTGTATCAGGAAAGTTTGCTAGAGCCAGTAATACTTGGAATTTTATAGTGTGTATGTTAACACTGATATGTTACCTGATATTTTTTTTTATAATTCTTTAAAAAATGTTTGCTGAGCATAAGCTATGTTGCAAACACTGTACTAAATTAGAGGATAAGGGAAGCAAGACTTCTCCTTGTTCCCAACAGTATTAGGTATAGGTTCTGCCCTCAAGTAGTTTCTAATATAATTTTGGAAGATGAGAGGTGGGTATATGGGTGTATGGATGGATGGATGAGTGGATGAGTGTGTGAGTGGATACGTGGGTAGATTGGATGATTTGGTGGTTATGCAGGTATAAAAGATACAACACAAGTAAATGTCAAAAGTGAAATGAATTACTTAAAAACATTCATGAAATTTCCTCAAAGGTGGGTAATAGATATATGAATAATTGTTGCTGAGGTGATCTGGAGTCAGGAAACGCTACAGAGGGAAAAGAAGAACTTTAGCTCTCCTTCAAGCGTGAGTTGTAATTAGAAAGGACAGATTTGGGCATTTGTGACTAAGAAAATGACTTGGGTAAAAGTGTTCAGTGTGAGAATGAAGCAATCAGGCAAAGGGGGCATTGTATGTATAATCTAGTTTGAGAGGCATATTTTGCAAAAAAGTTGGGACCAGTTTATAGATATCCTTGAAATCCAGGCTCTGAAAACTGGTTTTATTCTGAGGGAAGACATGAAAAGTATATGAACATGGAGTTACCCCAGCTTAAAGGAATATTTTAGGACAATAAATTTTTCAGAAGTTTGCATGATGGATGATAATAGGGCCTTCCTGCAGAGAAAGAGACCAATTATTACGTGACTAAAATAGACCAGACATAGTTAATAATAGTAAGAACACTGATTGTGGTTATAGAAGAAATGGATGAGAGAGTCATCTGGAAGGAGAAAGCAGCGGGCTTTTGTGACTGTAGCACAGTGAATGTAGCAAAGAAAGAAACACAAAAGAGGAAACTCAAAAAGAAAAAATGCCCAAGAATTTGAGCCTCAGAGTTGCCTTAGGCAAATTAATGAAAAAATAAGGAAGTGGAAAAGGCTTGTAGCTCTAAGGAATTATATTCCCTGAAGTATGCACTTCCCTGACGCCTTAGGGAGATCCACAGGAAAGAAGACTCTGGTACAATGTAGAGAACTATTTCATGTTGGAGCGTCAAAAAGGAAAAGAACACACATTTACATTTTCTAACCTCTCACCAACTTTCATTATACATAAAGTTGGGGCAGAAAAGTGTCTAGTTTTAGCTCTTTGGGGTTCTCTTGTCAACTGTGCTATCTACATAATTATAGTTACATCCTATTTTGTTTTAGGCACTTCATGTGCATTTAACCCTCACAAAAATTTAAAAACTACCACTGTTATCTTCATTTTACAAATAAAGCAACTGAAGCACAGAGATGAAAATTACTTGCTTATGCACAGACATCCACCAGAGTGAAGCCAGGACTTGAAGCCAGGCAGCCAGACCCATGAGCCTACGTGCAGACTCCCTCAGAGGCAGTCACTCCTGGTAACTCACCTCAGTGAGCTGGGTGAGGATCTGTTGACATTTAGCTTCTTGCTCAATCCTGGGCTATGGCCTAAAAGGGTAAGAAGACAATAATCCCTTTGGATTCTTATTCAAAAATTTCATTCTACTTGTGAGTATAGTTAGCAAAACATGTAATCAGTGAGTAAGTCATGCTCTTTGTGGTATTCATGTTGTATGTAAAATTTTATAGACCTAGAAGAATGTACAAAATTGCTATCAATGACTTCTTACATCTAATTTCTTTTTTATTGTTGTTCAGTTACAGTTGTCCCCATTTTTTTGCACATTACTTTCCCCAGCCCTACCCACCCCCACCTCCCACATTCAATCCTCCCCTCAAATTCCACAAATAAGCAGGCTTTTATTTGTTTTGCTTGCAGAAAAAGGGATTGATATTTAACTTAAAGATGAACTCCTGTAACACTTTAAAAGAATATGAGTAATTTGTCAATAAATTGTGCGCTGCCCTTGGGACATGTTTTCTTTGGTTGCTTTAGATGATTTTCAAAAAAAAAAAACCTCATTAATTTAAACAACATTTTTATATCTTGTTTCCCCACCTGCAGTGTTTACTTCTTGAAGGTAGAGACTGTATTTTATGAAAGGAATTCATCTACTATTCTATGTAATACTATGTTATAACACTGGAACTTGATATAAATTGCTTTCTTTTGGTTTGAATTGTATTGTCATTTGATTTGTATAACAGGTACAATTGATAAATGGTTACAAGATGGGTTCTGTTAGCTCTTCATTGTGAAGGCTGAAATGAACTGGTAAACGTTAAGAAGTAGAGAATATGGAGAATCAGGGAGGAAAGTGAAAGCCTCCTTCGTTTGTCCCTTTGATTTTTCTGACTCCGCCTCTTCTTACAATGAAAGAGAGTAGTTCCACCATCTGGTATACTTTGAAGCTTTAAAAGTGTTAAAACAGTTGGGTTGGTCCTTTCCAGTGTCACTTAATGTGAACACAAGGGATGGTTTTGGGCCATAATTATGAAAAAAGTTCAGGCTCGGAAAAAGTGTGACTTTGGGATATATACATACATATAGACAGAGTTATAGATAAAGTTTTTTTGTATGTATGAATGAAAATAAAACTTAGGTGTTTTGCAATTATGATTAGTGGGCACTTAATTTCTTACTTTTAACCAAAGAGGAATCTCGTTTACCACTATACTGTCCACGGCAGTCAGCTGGTCCCAAATAAGACAGAAGTGAGCTCCGTGACTTCTTCCACAGCACACCCCACCAAACACACGCATGCTCACGCACACACTTTCTTCTTCACCTTCTCTTTCCTATTCATGCCACTTCCGTTCTCCCAGTTATCCAGATGGAAACCCCCGAGTCATTTTCAGCTCCCCCTTCCTTGTGCTCCCTCCATGTAATGTCATTGTGTCCTGTCAGCTCTAAATCTGAACCCTGTCACATCTGTTCCTTCTTTCCATTCTCATTGCCACGCTCTTATGTTAGACCCTTTCCCTTTTCCTTGGAGTTGGAAACTTAATTGACCCTTTCATCTCCTTTCCATTCACCAGTGTAAACCATCCCATTCAGCTTTGGTTGAAGCAGCTGCCTTCTCAGGCACCTTCAGGCTTAATAGTCCATGAATAAATTACTGTTCAGTGTCTGGCTGCCTAATCTCCCACAATGCCTTCTCACAGTCATATTTTTTACAAAACTGCATTATTCCTTACTCACTGAAGATGTTATCCATTTCTTTTTCCATCTTGAGGCTCCCTATTCCTCTACATTCCCACCCTCACCCTCCTTTACACAAATACATAAAACCCACCAATGCAGACTTAAAGTTTATCAACATACAGTAGGGTGCTTAGAGATGGCCCACACAAGCTCCCAAAAAGCCCACTGTTAAATTTTCAAATATTTTATAAGCTTTTTAAAATTAATATATATAAACATACTTTAGGTACATTTTATTAAAACAAATGTAGTAAATACTCAAAACTGACCATTTCTTAATTATTTTGTTACATGTGACTATGCTTTTGAGTTATTCATAATCACTGAATACAAAGTAGAAAACTATATGATGGAAATATTGTGGTAGCACTTATTTTACCATTTCTACATTAAAGTAACATCATATTTGTTATTGGAAATCTTCCTTAGTGGGAGTATTTACACCATGGAAATTGGCAAATTCTATAAATTGGCATTTTTATTAGTTTTATAGAAACTATAGTGCATTTGTCAGTACAGTGCTGCAAACACATTCTATTGCTTCTCTCATTCTGGCCATGGTAAATGCTCTCTTCTCTGCCTGGAATGTTCCTTACGTTGTTTGACACACATGTATGGCACACACACACAACACACACATTATACACTCAATAAACTCCTCTTAATCACTATAACTGGTGTCATTCCTTCCCAAAGACTTCCTAGGCCTCTCAGAAAGAGTAATTCTTTCTGCTTTGTAGTAGTTCTGTAGTGTAAATATCTGTATTTTAACATATGTTATCATTTATTAAATTTAGTGTTGCTAGATTTAGCAAATAAAAATTTGAATTTCAGATAAATCATATTTTTTAATATGTGTCCCATGCAACAATAGTTGGGGCACACTTTTACTACAAAGGCACTTGTTATTCACCTGTCCAGATTTAACTAGGTGTCCTATATCAGTTAATCCTAATTACTACAGTTTTTTATTTACTGTTTAATATTCCTAGTAGAGAGGCGCCAAATTTTTATTCAGTGGTATCCATAATATCTAACACAGAGATTGTATCGTGGTAAGAACATTTTGTTTTCTTTATAATCAAATAATATCTGAACTGCTATCCCATCTCATTCCTTATCTAACACGTATTCCTACATGTTTCCGTTGGATGAAATCAGGAAACGTTTTTGTGGAATTTGAAATGACATAAGACTTGTGTTTTATAACCATACATTTAGATGCTATGTAGGACATGGTTTAGAAAGTGGAGATGTTGGAATTAAGGAAGCAAGGTAGGAAGCGAAGGCCCTAGACCAGATGAATGATGACAGTGTGTGAGCCAAGGATCTTGTAATCGGGAGGAGAGCAGGGCTAGAAGCAAAAATGGAGGGAGAACAGCTGGACATGATCATTGGATACAGATGTTAAATGTGAAGAGAGTAGAAATGACTCTGAGGTTTTTGCTTGAGTAGCGGAGTTGATGGTAGTTCTTTTCACTGGGAGAGAAATATAGGATGTAGAGTGGATTGGGAGAAGATTGAGGAATTCAGTTTGTGACATGCTAAGTTTGAAATGCTGTGGCCGGGCATGGTATGAAACTAGTTTTAGCCACCAGTACAGAATGGGCACTGACAGTTAAAATGGGGTACCAACCAACTGGACAAGGGCCGTGAACCATTATACAGTGCGCCTGCTGGGTGGAACTGTTTTCAACTCAGGAAAAGTATCCAATAGGGAATCATAAGTATAGGTCTGCAACTCAGAAGGGAATTTGGATCTGGGGGATTTGGAGTCCTTGGCTCGAAAGTGATATTGATACTCTTGGAATAGATGAGATTACCTACAAAATATTTGAAGAAGAGGGCAAAAGATGGATCTATAAGCTATATTAATATTTATAGGGTGGGCAGAAGAAGTAAAAATAGTAAAAAGGAAAAAGATGGAGTGGTTAGATTTAGTGTATGGCAGAGGTGATGGATCATTTTACCTCCACTTCAAACTCCACCTTTTCTCTGATGGGCTAATTTTTATGTTAGAACTGATGTTATATAAATCAAGGGGCCTATGGGCAATACCAAGCACCACAGAGATTTGGAGGCTTGGCCTTTTGTGCTATGGTAAGTCCACCCTCTGTTGGACCTACTGGTTGTTGAGGGATACAGAACGTCATTATCACTCCAGGAGGATCTGCTAAGGACTGAAAACCAGGGTGTTCAGACAGAGAGGGATGTGTACTTATTAGTCAGGGGCTCAAAGTTGATTGCCCCAGCAGCCTCTCTGGCTTCAGTCTGTGACAAGAGGAGAAAGGGCTGGGAATAGGAAGTTGCCTGTGGTGTCTCATTGATTGTGTCCTTAGAGGCTTTTGCTGTTATGTTTCTCCAACTTGATGAAAGGAGCAATTTTGAGTTGATGAGACAGCATTTGCATTTGAACAGTGGGCTGTTCTAGTTCTGTTACTCAAGGAGTTCCTGAGCGAACTGAGACACTGGAGTCCATATGGCCTGGAATAGAACACCATGCTCAAGCTCAAATATGTGTGGGTCAGCAGACCACTGGGATTTTTTCCTTCCAGTTCTGAAAGGTTGCTTAATCATTTGTCTTGTTATTGCAAATGTTACAATAATAATTATAAATGGTTCTTTACTTTCTAGAGCAGCAAATCTAAATTCTTCTACTTGCATCAAGATCTAAACTAGCCTGCTTTTGGTAACCCTCCAAATTATTCCACCAGCTTTGCCAGGTCTGAGTCCCTTATTGTAATATGGGCACATCATGTTGTTTCCTGCTTTCATGTCTTTATCTTATTTCTATCCTCGAAATTTAGTCAAATTTCTTATAAAACTTTAAAAATCTGTGTATACCCATTAACCTAGTTATCCCATTTATGGGAATATTTCTGACAGAAACATGGTGGCGAAATATATGGAATATGTGTAAAAGGATATTTACTGTGGCAAATTGGGATATTAGCAATAGGAATTGAGTAAATTATGGCATTGCCCTGCTATGGAATCCTTTTAATCATTTGAAGATATTAAAAATAATCAAATGTCTTCACCTGTTCAATGAATGAACCTTGATAAATAAACCTAACACTGTGTCTGGCACACAACAAACTTGTAATAAAGATTAGCCATTAACTACTACTACCATTATTATATTATTATTATATTTGTTATTAGAAAGCATATAAATACACTTTGAATGAGTAAAGTATGTTCTGTGTTACCATCTACATATGGGGTCCCGTTGTTAATACAATATGATAATATGTGCCTAAACAGAACTGATTCAAACTATTACAATTATTAAACAACTTGTAAAGCATAGGTGTAAGTCTAGTAAAAGGGATCCTTGTTCTGATCAGCTGATTTGCCAGCAGGTCAGTAGGAGCCCTGTACCTAAGGGTGTGAATAAACAATGGAAGAAATACTGAAGAATATGCTTGTAACTGTCCATAGTCGTTCATTCTCTAAGTGGGACTGGAGTGGAGGATGAAAAGACTATTGTGCTTGAACATCACTCTCATTCGAATTATTATAACAAGCATGTGTCATTTTTGTAATTACAGTGACTAAAATTAAAAATAATGCTTCTCTAGAATAGTAACTAGTACATAACAGGTGCTCGATATTTGCTAACTGTTATTGCCATCATTTTAACTGCCTCAAGTTCAATAAACTCCAGAAACCTTCCCTGATAACCTCTACCATATCCTTGGGACCAAGGAAGCACTGATACGTGCAGCTTATTTACAGTACATTTAAGTACGTGTAAAAGACTTCGTTCACTGTGGGCTTGCCTCCATGAAAATTCTGTTTTGTTCCAAAAGTACAGTGTTTTTAAAGATAGTCACATTTTATACTTAACTTACTTGATCACATAGTAGCTGAAATTTATTACAAACAAAACAAATACAGTAATTACAATCAGTTTATTTCAAATGAATAATAATATGAGTCACAGATTCTTAATTACATTTGATGGTGATCATTGATTGATTGCTTCATTCAACAGGTACATGTTGAGCATCTGCCGAATACCAGTCACCTGTGCAAGGTGCCAGGAATGCCCCAGTGAAGAGATAGACAAGGCTCCAGCTGTCATGTTTTTGTTTCTAGAGGGGGCGACACTCGAATAAACCTGTGTTCATATATATGTGTGTGTATGTGTAGATAAATTGATAAAATCATTAGAGAATGTGATGAGAGCTAGGAATTTAATGAATAGGGGGCTATGATAGAAAATAACGGATGGGTCTACTTTAAATGCAGAGATCAGAGAGGGCTTCTATGAGAGACCTAGAAGCTGACCATTGGGAAGGAGCAGTCTATGAAAAGCTGGGGCCTGGGGTTCCCCAATAGGAGGGGCAGCCAGCTCCCAACTGGGAAGGAGCATGTTCTGTGGTCCAGGGTGACCAGAGCACTCCAAGGAGAGTTGTGGGGGCCCAAGGTGAGGTTGGAAAAGCAGACCTAGGCCAAGTCTTGCAGGGAACAATAAGGACTGGGCTTATTTCAAGGTGATATTCTAAGATAATAGCATGTATTAATATTAGACCATGCTCTTAAAAGGCTTCATGAAATATACTTTAACAGTTAAGATAATACAGAACACTATTATATATAAGAATACTTTAAAATGTATTTCTGTGTAAAATATTACTTGTTAATCACCAATAACATTTAAAGAGCTAAAATGAATACAAAAAAAAACAATAGGTCTCTTCCAGGGTCAAAATTACCAGCCTCAACTAAATTCTGTTTCTTTTATCTAGGGCACATTTTCAAAGCCATGCTGAAAGGAATATAGTAACTGCTTTATTTTTATAACTGACTTCCTTTAAATTGCAGACTTTATTTTTGAGATTGCCGCAAGACTATGTGAGTCACTTGTCTTTTTACATTTAAAAAAACTTTAAATTTATAACAGAATTTTCTGTCAATTTACCCAGAATATCTTAATGTGTTTTAAAAATTGTCTAATGTTGCTCCATTTACTTTCCCATTTATTTGACCATGTATTTTTTTTTAGTAGTACATCCTAAAACCCAGATCCTCTGCACTTTTTTTTAAATCATACAAATGACCGCGTCTGTAATGAATATCCCCAAAGCTGAGTGTCATTTATTCAACGCCCGTTCACTCATCAGAGAGAAGCCCGTGCTGCGTACCAAGAACCAGGCTAAATACTGTGAAGGAAACAGAGATGGTATCAGACCTGATCCCCTTCTTCAAGGATGTTCAGTTTAGTAGCAGAGCTTCAGTCTCATACTCAAGTGAGAAGTAGAGCCTTTAATGTTTATGTACAAAAAAAACATAAATGAAGGGTTGTCCCAAAAGTCTGTTTAGTTATTTCTGTAAAATAAAAGATGTATTTTTCATTTTCACCAATAACTTTATTGATTTGGATACTCTGAATATGTCTGCTATCTTCCACATGATGGAACATTGGTTGTTCTCATTTAATATCACTGTGTGATTGCTATCAACTTCAACTGGTCCACCTGACTGTGGAACATGGTCCAGCGAGAAATCTCCAGCACAAAATTTTGCAAACCACTTTTGACACATTTGATCAGTTACAGCACCTTCTCCACACACTGCACAAATCTTTGTTGAGTTTCAGTTGTGCTTTTACCTTTCTTTAAATGATAAAGCGTAATATGCCCAAAATGTTGTATATTTTCTTCCATTTTCCGTATTAAAATGGCTACACAAAAATTCACCAATTTTGATTAGTTTTTTAAATGCATATTGATATGACAGCTGTCACAATACAGTCTAACAAAATTGTTTCAGATGAAGTCAAAGACAAGTAAGCACTACTAGAGCCATCCTGTGGAAAAACCAAATGAACTTTTTGGCCAACCCAACTGTAGGAGTTTAGAGAAGTCATAGATTATGGGGAATAAATTGTAATGGGAATTTACAGAATGAAGAAATTACTTCTAGTCACCAAAACACACACACACACACACACACACACACACACACACACACACACACAAACACGTTAACCTGGTCATTATCTTCTCCTAAAGTTAGGAGTAGACATTAACTGAGAGGCTTAAAGAATTATTCAATCCAGGCTTCTTGCTTAAGACATGACATGGAGGTTCAGAGAGGTCAATTAGAATACCTGCCCCATGTTAGCCAGGGAGATTGTGCTGGAATCTGGTAGTTTCCCTCACTGGCAGAGCTGCATGCTTTCACCCTTGAGGGGCTGTAGTTGCTGGTTTGCAACAGGAATGTTATGTGTAAGAACCAAGGCTGATACAGAGAATGTGCTTTAGTCCCTTTTTGTTTTCAAATAATTACAGTTCATTTTCAGTAGACTCCTCATTGGAATTTGAATAAGCAAGTACACTTTAATCGAATTCTTCTTATTTAAATACACAGAAGATGGTTAAGGGAAAATTATATTTAATAAAATTAATTGAGATGTTGATTGGTCACATGTAAAGCTGCTTCTTGATGTTCAGGAGGTCACAGCACCAGAATGCTTTGTGATGAGAGGTTTTTGAGTCTTCATCCCCAACATTTTAAAGAAGAGAAAAGAAGACTATTTTACCTACAGGTCTCAGATATTAGCTTGCCACAAGGTCTCTCAGGGCCTCTTTGTTCTGTGACTTAATTTACATTTTGTCCTTGTTTTCAATGCTAGGAGGAGAGGGAAAGCTCCAGGTGGAATCTGTACCCTCGTCTGTTTGTTCTCAAGCCCAGGGTTCATGACATGCAGAGTAGAAACATAGACAGGAACGTTGCTATTTTGGTGTGATTGGCATCTTGACTTCTGGTTGAATATTTTTCAAATGGGAAGGCTTCCTGTGTAGAAATCAATCACTGTGTAAAAGGTCGCTGTTTCTTCTTCCTATTTTTGATTAAAAAAGGACAAAACAACCACAAATCAGTCAGCTGGCCACATTTACTTGGAGCTTCTAAAGAGTAAAAACTTTGAATAAGTTGTACATTGAACCTATATCAATATTCTTTTCCAGGTTTATAATTAGTTTCAAATTATAAAGTTTATACAGTTTGGTACACAAAACATTTTCTACCTACGTTTGCATATAATGGTGGGGTGGAGGGTATTTCCTTACATTTTTTAAAATTTGAATTTCTTCTGAAAATTATGGCTTAGGTATGCATATTATATATTATTTAAGTTAAATGATCACAAATTAACTTTTGTTTACATTGTCATTGATTATGTGTAAACAGTTCAAGAAATTTTTATAGTCAACATTTCCATTATGATTTTAGAAAGTGTTTTATTTTATAAAAATGGTTCTCCAAGTGACTGTAATTTAAGGGCATTAAATCCTAAGTCAGGTGGGGAATGATTAGTGATGGTTACAGTCTGTTGCATCAGTACAGTTTCAGGAAGATTGCAACTAGAATTTTCCCAACTACTTTTGTTTTTTTTTACCGCCCCCTCCCCATCATTTCTTATATAGAGGATTTATGTGCAGAATTCAGTGTTATTACTTTAAACTTGATCTTCAAAAAGAAATCCAAATCATCTGGGGTTTGGGAAAACATTTTATTAGAGAAAAAGAGAAAATGTTTCTGGGAATACATGTTGTAGAAACTATCTTCACTTCCTTCCTCTAAGATTTGTTGATATGCCAAATAAACAACAGTTAAATGATGGCTAACTACTGGATGATAAACGTGCTGATAGTAAGTACCTGCCCTCGAGAAGCGTACAATGTAAGATACAGCATGGTTTTGATATAAAACAAATAGGTCATTTAATAAAGTCATGGGGATATTTGGCTATGGTCTAAATACAGATCTTTAAATACTTATCAAGGGTGGGCTTAGCGGATACCCTCACTCACTCACTGAGTCTCTGTTCCTGAGCTTTATCCAAATGTATTTTTTGGACTTAGCTGCTACATATGCTCTTCTGATAACCACCCACAAGGCCTTCTCAGTATCACCAACTGCTCTTTGAACAATGGAAAGTAAAATGACTGGGAAACAGCACTCCAAGTTTTGCCAGTGAAATGAATGGAAATTATATTTCAAACATATTATAATTTTTCCCTTAAATTTTGTTGCTTTGCATACTTCTATCTCCAAAGCTTAACCATGATACTTCATGCCCAGGGAAAGAGGAAGGTGGGTATACTGCTGCTATAAAAATTTCATTGTTCTGCTTTTTGTGTTCTCAAAGCTGGCTCTTTTATTATTGTCTTCAATGAGGTAATCCGTTTCAAATATAGGCTTTGTTAGAAAAAATATATTTTCTGAATTATGTCAGATTCATTACTATATCAAGAACTAGGTTAAGATCATAGGAATCTCTTCATTGAATAGAATGAATACTCGTTCCACCATGAAAGCTAAGCCGTGGTTCCCCGCTCCTCTGGGAAGGAAGGGCACGTGACATGGAGGAAGTCCCCTGAGCTCTTCCCTCTGTGTTATTGTTTATGAAGAGAGAAAGAGGACAAGGCAGAATTCTGAAAGACTGAGCTTAAACCCAAAAGTCACTGTTGAAGATTAAGAGAAAATGGTTTAATTTAGAAATGACCATTTCTAAATTGAATTTCCAAATTTAAAGTTAGTTCCTTACCCATTTTTGCCTCAGACTACATTTTCTTTGTACTGGTAAGGACAAAAGTGTTCATTTATGAGCTAATTCCCCTTATGGTGATTCGGTGTGAACTTAGCAGACGGCTGTGTCTTGGCTTTTCAGTTTTCCGTTACGTGATCTGGGGGATGTGTACCAAAGCATCCTTTCTATACTAATTAGCTTGCACTGCCATAATAAAATACCATTGTCGGGGTGGCTCAAACAACAGAAATGTGTATATGTGTGTTTGTATTTATTTATTTATTCATTTATTTCCATTATAATTGATATACAACATTGATACAATTGATAAGTGATACAATTATGGTGGTAATTGAAACAGTTGATAGATTTCATTAATGATCTAACACGTGTATACACTGAGAAATGATCACCATACTATGTCTAGTCACCATCACCATAAAAAATTACACTTTTAAAATCTACTCTCCCTGCAACCTGCAAATACACCTACAAGACCATAGACTGTCGTTACCATGTTGCACATCATGTCCCCATGACCTATTCATTTCACAACTGGAAGTAACAGCAGTTTAATTTCTCACAGTTCTGGAGGCTAGAAATTCTAAATTAGGGTTTCCGGCATGATCAGTTTCTTGTAAAGGCTCTTTTCCTGGCTTGTAAATGGCTACCTTCTGCTGCATCCTCAGGAGCCCTTCCCTTGGTGCACGTGCATGGAGAAGGAGAACTCACTCTCTGGTGTCTCTTCTTGCAAGGACACCAATCCTATTGGGTCAGGCCCCCACTCTCGTGACCTCATTTAACTGTATATACTGTCTTAGAGGCCTTATGTCCCAATATAGCCACACTGTATTTGGGGATAAGGGGTTCAAAATATGAACTTGGAGGGAACACAAACATTCATTTCATAACACCTTCAAACCTAAAGTACTGTTTTCATATACTATGATGTGATGTTAATCTCACTTTAATTATATGAAGTTGGCTATAAATAGCATTCATGTCTATCTCCAAAACTGTATGAAAAATGTTTAAAACCTTGTCTCCCAACTAATGCTAAGCACTTATGTTTTATAACTTTAGGTTCTATACTTTCATTATTATGTTTTTAAAATTTACAACTAGCAGAATTAAACAGAATGGCATAAGAAAATAATATAGCAGGGGGATTCAGGGATAGCTCAGGATATCCATCAGGACCTCCTTCAGAATCTGTGCTTTCTTCTGTTTTATTGGTGTGTTTTCTCCGCTGCTGTGTATAAAGATGACAGAAAATGACAAACTCATCTATGAGCTTGCATTACCTCTTAGCCATAGAGCTACTGATTATCTGACTGATGTCTAGCTAGCATCCTTACACACAGGGACTGTGAAGGTATGGAACAGGGGCCCAGGCTGGCCCAAATCCCTGAAGGGACAGGGATGGAGTAAAATTGTGCGAACTGATTTTGAAGGCCCACCATGCTGTTGGAGGGGGCAGGTCTCAGGAAAAAACAAAACCAAACAAAAACAAAACAGGAGTGTTGCTGCAGAGCTACTTCTTAACTGCCTAATAAAATTGTACTGGGTTTGATTCATTATACAGAGTTCAAATTAATAATGAAATTAATCCATAGATATGACAATTGATAGGCAGTAACAAATCAGGTAGTAACTGGTATATCATCGTTAATAAATTTAAAGTTTGTATATGGGATGACAGACCAATTTACATCAGTGTGGTTTCACTGGAATTTTAGAAATGTTTTGCTAAATCACATTTTCCTTAGAGCAGTATCAAAATTTGTGTGGAACACTTATCAGTGATTGCTCTGTACAGAAAGTATCATACTGAGGTAAATTAATTACTTTTGGAAGGAGGCATAGTTCACTTACACATAATTTTAGAAAAGTGATAAAATAAACTTTTTCATATTAATGAAGAGTTCCATTACCTGCCACTAAAATGATTAAACCTTGACATACATTTTCAATTTTAGCTTCGTTTTGGGATAATAGAGAATAGAAATAAGAAAAATGTATTTATAAGTCAGGAGGTGCTTATGTGCAGCAAGGGTTCTTTGTAGAGATATTCAGAATTTCTGGTTATAAAGAGAAAGCCAACTAAAATTCAGAAAGAATGCAAAAGCCATAAAATAAAGTAGCCATTTAAAATATTTAATGAAGTGTGAACGAAGCTCTGGTGCTTTCTATGGTAGTGCCTGTCATTGATTCCTTCTCTAAAGCCTGAGCAATTAGGCTGGAATGGTAAAATCATTGCAAAACTTCAACAGCCCTTTGGGGAATGAGGTATTTTGAAGAAGGTGTTATTGCATAGGAAATGCAAACATAAAAATAATTTTATCTCATCACAGACATCAGGGTGTGTTTTCTTTGTGAGCTGGGTGAAAAGAGAAGAGGGAAATTTTAAAATTATAGGCAGCAGAGCCCTTGCAAATATGCAGAAGAGAAACTAGTTAATGAGGCTACTATTTTAGAAACTTGAGGGTTTTTTAAACGCTAACTGAAAATTAATAAGTGTTCAAAATGAGTAAAGCATATCTGAGTTGCTTTTTTTCTAAAACCTGTTTTTTGTAGTCAGTGCTGTACCAGTCTTCTCCAGAAAACAAGTGAAATAGTTACCCTTCTTGTAAACTTTTAATGGTGGAATAATTTTTAAATGTATAGGAGTTGAAAGAAGATGCCTCTTGTTTATGTTCAGAATTATGGGTGGAAAATCTGATATCCACAGTGCGCAGTGACTGCTGAGAAAATTTAGAGAGGCTACTCCCAGGCCTCCCTTTAACTCTAGGTTAACGCTGTGGATGTTCTACTCTCTTCTTTAGAGAATTTACCTACATTGTTTGACATTTTAATATTTCTGTTTCTGGAATTTAGAATATTCATTGTGGTCCAGGCTTGAGTGGTCCAGTCATTTATTTACCACACCCCTGGGTAGAGGCTATACCTTTCCTGTTTAGTTTTGTGTTCAGGTCATTTTATCAGCAGGCCTTTTCCTGGTACCTTCATCTAGGACAGCAGTCTCCCTTATTCTTCCTGTCTGTGCTGCTGTTATGCTTTATGGCTCACATTATTGCCTGCACTCAATTATTTATCTATTTCTGATTGGTTTATGGCTGTCTGCTCATTAGAATGTAAACTCCTAGAGAGCAGGGGACATGAATCTCTTCACTGCTGTCTTCTGCATACCTAGAATAATGCCTGGTAAATGGGCACTGCTTAATGCATTTTTTGCTGAAAGGAAGGCTAAGTAAATAAACTCATATTTCCTCGTTGGTTTTCAGTCTCCCATTTATCAAATATCTCTCCTTATGTTGATTGCTTTGTATTTTATATTTATTTATTTATTACAGATTTATTTATTTATTTTTAGAGAGAGGGGAAGGGGAGAGAAAGAGAGAAAAACATCGATGTGACAGAGAAACATCAATCGGTTGCCTCTCATATGTGCTTGGGACCAGGGAACAAACTTTTGACGTAGGTATGCGTCCTGACCTGGAATCTAACCAAATTTAACCAGCGAACTTTTGCTTTATGGGATGATGTCCAACCAATTGAGCCACACAGGTCAGGGCTGTTGATTGTTTTTCAGAGTTTCTTTTAATTTCAGGTTGTTTTACTGCATGTACCATATTGTTTTAAGTACTATAACTTTAAAATATATATTTGTACTTAAGAAAGCATATGTATGGTCCCTCATTTCTTTACTGTGTCAAATATATTCTAACTATTCTATATTTATTTTTTCAGCATGCAGTTTAGAATAATTCTATATGATTCCAATGAGCCTCCTATTATATTAATGCTAAATTTATAAATGAATTTACCTATTTAAATATTGAGTCTTCTAATTTCAGATCAAGGATAACATTCCACTTAAATCTCATTTGTCCATATTGTGTTAGTTCTATAGGTTTTTATACACATCCATCATAATTCAAGTTAAGGTATTTTTGTATTTTTTGTTTCCTACTTTTTCCTGAACAAGTTTATTACACAGAGGGGATGGGTCTCAGTCCTTTTTTGCTGCCGCCTTCCTCCAGGCTGCAAGGACTTTGCTCAGCTCCTCTCTCTTCCTCTTGGCACAGATGTGTGTCCCCACCCTCTTCTTGATGAATTTCAGGGCTCTCTTGTGCTTAGAGACCTTGAGCAGCTCCATGGCATGTCGTTCACAGGGAGCAAAGCCACACACCTCTCAGATCATGTCCTGCACTAAATATGCATGCTTGCTGAGGTGCCCGTGGTGGCAGCTGTGCCTTGGCTTGCTCACCTTCTTTGTCACTTTGTGGCCCTTGTTGAGGTCCAGGCCATGGGGTAGCAGACAGCCATGGCTGCTGCTCCTCAGTGGTGGCTGCGGCAGAAGGGCTGACCTGTTTCCATTTTTAATAAGACCCATTTACACTATTTTCCCTCACTGTAGTGTAGGAATGCTTTTATTTATCTATTTATTTTACATGTTATACCTGGTCACCTAATCAAAATCTGGTTTCAATAATGTAATTTCATTTTAATTTGTTATGCTTTCAAGGTAACAATCATCTCAAGTATCAGTAACATGACTGCCTCTTTTCTAATTTTTAGGTTTTTTACTTTTTTATTGAAATGCATTGGAAATGACTCTCAGAACAATACTAAATAATGGTGCTGATTTGTCCTTGTTTTGTTCCTGACTTGAATGAAAATGCTCCTAGTGCTACAGTATGCATGGCCTTGGCTATTAGTTGGTGAGATGAACATATGTATATACAGAGATTCAGACAGAAATATAGTTTGATATGTCTATCTTTTGTTCTTTAAAGTATGTGTTATTAAGTTTTCCTATTAAGAGTCTGTTGGTTCTGTAAATTGGCAAGAATCCCAGTTCCCCTGGATGGTTCCATGAGTGTAGAAGCATTTTGACAGTTTGAAACAATTGGAGTCTGGCATTTTAAGATAAGGAAATAGAGTTCTTTGATAACTTCTAAAATTTCTCCAGTGTTATTAATGTTTAAGGACTGCACCTCGTGTAATGAATGGTAGTTAACACATTGCTGTTCACTAGCGTGGCATCAAGTGGGCAGAACACCTATGTCTCCTGCCAGCCTGACCACTGTTGCTTGTCAGTGGTGGGGTGAGATGTTTTCAGGGGGCATGCTCCCCATCTTTCGTAGTTAGTCCGTACTTCTGGCCATCCTCTCTCATATTGCTATTGTAACTTTTTTTCATAATTTCTCCCCCTTTTATGTCATTTTACTGCTTTTAAGAAGGATAGTTATGTCAACTTTCGGCATTGTATTACAATTTGGATTGAAATACTCTTTATCAGAGAGATGTTTCTCAAAATTTGGGATATTAAGTTGATGTTCCCTAATTTTAGCATCAGGATAAGCTTCTCTAATGTATTGTTTTTCACTCATTTCAGTGAGTTCCCAGGAACTGTGACATGTGATGGGAAGGGAGCAGTGTCAGCTGGCACTTGTGTCCTGTCTTTCTCTGATATCAGTACATGATAGAACTTCTTGTAAGTCATGTGACAAAAATGCCCTGATGTCTAACTAAAGCAAAAAAGAATACTTGGAAAGTAATTTGAAATAATAGTTTAAACTTCCTTCTATAAATAATTTATTGTTTATCAATTGAGTTTGAGATACAGAAAATTTTCAAGTTACAAAAATGTATTCTTCAAGTATATCTGGAATTTATTAATAATACTGTGTAAATATTGTTTGAAAAACTAATGGCTAAAAGTTCATTGTCTCTAAACCTTGGTATAATGGTTCCTTCTACATTTTTTTCTTTTCAGTTTCTCATTATTACAGTTTTCTATTCTTCATCCTGTGGTCACACTTAAAGTTTACCCATCTGGAAACAAGCAAACAGACTTTACCCTAACGCACTCACCCCACTCACACTGGGGCTCTACCTTCTCCTTCCTGTTTACCAATAAACCTCTTCAGTGGAAGGGACTGCTTCTTTACCTCCCTTCATTTGACTGATGCCCTGGCCACTACATTGAAACCTGCCCCTTGACCACAGATAAATTTCTAATTGCCTGATGCAGTTGTTTTGTTTTCATTGTTGTATTGCTTACTCAGCTTTAGGCATTTGGCACTGTTGATAATTTCTCCTTCATAAAGTTTTCTCCTTCCATTACTTTTGCAGAACCTAATCTACTCAGGTCCTCTAAATAATCCTTTTTGCAAGATTTCCTTCCATCAACCGTCTTCTACCCATTTATTAAATGTTTTTCAGCTCCTTCTATGATGCAAACATAAACGAACACACACACTCACAGAGAGACAAATTATATTGTACATTCTATCTACTGAATATTGCTGTCTGTATATTTCTGTCCTTTTATATTTAAAACACCTGAACACAACACAAATACTCTGCTTTTAGTCAATTTATTTCCCAATGTCAATTAAAGTAATCAATTCCACTCTTTCTCGGAAACCAGAAATCTCAGAGTCAGCCTAAAGCTAGAAACTTGATCTCCTTAGATTACCATACGAGACCCTTGAGGGTCTGACCACATGCCGCATTCCCAGACCCTACATCAGCCCAGTCTTACTCTGCACCCCTATAGTGCTCTTCAGTCTTAAACATCATGCTTCTTTTCATGTCTGTATTTGAGGGGGTAACTCCCCCAAATGGAATTTATTTATAAAAAATTGTGTATGTATTTTTATGTATTTAAACTTTAGTCACCATCAAAGTACTCTCCATTTAATACAATATACCTATTAAGACATTATTTTCACTGCTCAAAAGTTTATGAACTCAACAATTTTGATGACTTTTAGTGCTTCTGCTGTTTTTTGTTTCACCTCTCCCATATCAGCAAAACGTTTCCCTTTGAGGTTTTTTTCATCCAGGGAGACGGAAAAAAGTCACTCGGAGATTGGGTGAATAGGGAGGGTGGGGCATAAGGATCATGCTGTTTTTGGTCAAAAACTACAGAACACTCAGTGTGTTGTGGGCAGGAGCACTTGTAAATCACCCGTCATGAAATGGAAAACCATGCTGAAAGGGTCTTCAGAAAAAAATTCACTGAAGCTGAATGCAGCCTCTCACAACACCAGCTGGTACACCGATGTAGCTGGGTCCCTAGAACACTCACCCAGCAGGGTAAGCTTGTACTACAAGGGGCCTGCCCTCCAGAAGACAATCCTGGGGTCTTTTGGGGGTCCTTCCATGTATTTTACTTTGCTCTTCTCCTGTTCTAAAATATCTTCCCTTATTGTACGAAATAAGAAATGAAATTTTGCTAAGTAAATAAAAGTCAACAAAGGATAGAAAAAAATGGCAAGCATTTCATTTCATTTCCATTTGATGAACAAAACCCAATACCTTGATTAATCTAGTGCTTAATTTTATCATTTATTTAGATACAAGCTCTAGCATAAATAGTTTTCTAGGGCTACATTATAATGAATCTGTAGTCTTTGAGGTTTCATGACAGTCAGTAACCAGGATCACCCCTCTGGTATTCTGAGTAGCAGAAGGATCTTATTCTGCACAAAGTCTGGTGTAGAAAATTTTCTTCATAAATTAATGGAAAGAAGGACATGGAATTCCTCAACAGAGGTTGAAACACTCATTTTATAATCTTCATATTCTTACCATGTAAGCCAGTCAAATCATTTAAAGGTCATTTAAAGTTAAAACTAAAGACACAATAGGAGAGAAATTTGTTAAAGTTCCCCACTGTGTCCTGGCTGGTATGCTTCAGTGGACTGAGTGCTGGCCTTTGAACCTAAGGGTCGCCTGTTCAATTCCTAGTCAGGGCACATGCCCAGGTTGCAGGCTAAGTCCCCAGTTAGGGGCATGTGATAGGCAACTGAAGATGTGTGTCTCACAAATCGATGTCTCTCTCTCTCTCTTTCTCCCTCTCCCTCTTTTTTTTAACAGTAAATAAACAAAATCTTAAAAAAAAAGAAGTTCCCCAGCAAGAGACCCTGGGACTACATGTAACACTTCATTTTCTGACTCTTCCTTGTGCATCTTACGGCTACCTGCAGTGTCATTTATAACTGGTAAACTTTCCCACAAATCTTAGTAGGTTAAAGACACAGAGAAAAAAAATCAAGAAATTTTGATTATCAGGACTTTTTTTAATTGAAGTAAAATCAGTATACAGCATTTTGTAAGTTTCAGCTGTATAGCATTATAACCCATTATTGGTATGCACTGTAAAGTGATCAGCACCATCGGTCTAGTTACTAGGATTTGAAATCTTAAAAAGCTGTCTGAACTCTGTCCTAAAAACAGCTGTCACTGAATCTCCAATAAGAGCAGGAAATAATGTTAATGTCATTAGCCAAAAAATATTTTAAAATATATAGCATACAAAGGGTGATATAGCACCCCTGGCACAATTATAATCAGACTTAGCAACAGTACTCTCAAAAAATCTGGGGAGGAAAATTTTTAAAAGGTAGGTTGAAAATAGCATCCTAAAGATAAAATGTTTAAAAATACCTCAGTGGGCACCGGTGAGAACAAAAGACCAAAGTCGCACAGGGAAGGAGTGCTCGGAAGGAAGCTTCTGCTGCACTCACATAACCACATCATCTCAGGCAGGGAAGCCTGAGTGGCAGCCTGAGGAGGTGGCAGTGATAGAGTTGGACTGGACTGAGCGAAGGTACAAAGCTTGTGCTTTCAGAAACAAGGTCACTCACTAATAATGCCCCTGGACCCTGTGGAGCTGTGTGAACAGGTAACCAGGACAGAATCAGGCAGGGTGCAACAAAATAGGTTTGGGCAGGATAACAGTGGTTAGCCGATGAAGAAGTTGAAAGTCAAGAGTACGGAAAAAATAGAACTTCCCTAGACTGCTGTTTACCCTTTCATCCAATGGAAGAAAAAAAGCGAAATCCAAATCGGAAATCCCATAAAGGAATAAAGACTCAGTGAAGTAATTGTCCTTGGTCATAGCAGAACCTAGCCTCCTCCTCTCTTGTGTCTTTATTGCCTGCACAAACAGGGTCACAGATGTGATTTTTAGCCCCTAATGATACATCTGCTTTTCAGCTTTCTGCACAGCAGTTGGCTTACAAGGTGGGTAGATCATAAGAGAATTAGCACGACTCAGCAACTGAACTAGCAAGAGATGAGGGAGGGCTCAAAAATAACTCCTGAGGTGATTATGGGGGTGATGGTATTGTGGGTTAGCTGTGGAGAGAATGATCTACCAACTTCCCCATGTGTTCAGTGATCTCATTGTCAGATCTTACAGCCTTTTGTCTTAGTTCTCTGTAGGATGTCTGCAACATTCAACCCCTTTACATAAACTTTTCCTTCTTGAAAAATATCTCCTTTCTTACCTTCTATGGCATCAGATTGTGAGTTCCTTAAGGTCAGTGGTCATAGCTGTTTTATTCTCCATAGCATTTCACAGAATGCCTGCCTGCTTGCCTGAGTAGATAAATAAAAGAATGAATGAAACCCATCAGACATCTTCCTATTTCTGTTTCCACTGACTCCTAATTTTGAGCTTGCTAAAATTATGAAATACACCACTTTGCTTGTGGGTATAAATGTATGTGTGTGCGTCATAAGAATTCATCTAGGCTCTCTACCTAAATAATCACTGCTATACTATATCCCAAATGTATGTCTCTAACAAAAGTGGTCAAATATTAATTAGATATTTCCACTTACTCTGTATAGTCTTATATTTTTAATTAACTGCCAACAATGTTTATTCTCCTTTTTCAATTAAATTTTAAGCAATTTGAAGAATAGGGCCACAGCTCATCCTTCTTTTCTCTACCCTTGGGGAACTAATACTGAGCTGATTAGCGAGTTTTTGCTGATTAATCAATTGCTAGAAGACAGTTTATTGCTTCTAGCCTTTAAACAAAGTATTTGTTATTTGATAATTTTTTTTCTCTTAAATTCAGGCAAGTAAGTAGATAGAACAGTCATTGGGTGCTGAGAAGACAGGGTAATACCCTTTTATTAGTTGCCTCTGTTCCAAGTTTTTCTGGAATTCAAGGCCTGCTGTGCTGGAGCAAGGCTCTTTTAATCAACATTTACTTACTTACTCATCTGAAAACATTTATTGAATATCTACTCTGAGTTTCAGAGTGGAGATAAAATAACGAACTAGGCAGATACATTTGGTCTCTGCTGGCATAGTACATGTAGATGAGTGAGGGACAAAAAATATTAAGAGGACAAGTCAATGAGAAATTTTTCAAAGTTCAGTTCTATGAAGGTAAAGAATACAGGACACATATATGGGAAGACTAAGGTAGAATTGTCAAGTAGTACCTATTTGAGAATGTAACATCGATGTTGAGTTTTGAAGGATGAATAACTAGCCATTAAAAAACCAAAGCAAACACACACAAAAAACAAAAAACAGAAGTAACGTCTTGTGGAAAATGACGCAATCCAGGAGCCCATTCCGAGGCGTGTAGGAGAGCTCTGAGTGCACTAGGACCTGGGAGGAAGCTTGTCTGTTTAATGTGTACTGGTCAGGAGGGACAGAGATGTGCAGCAAGAGTAAAATAAAGCTCCTTGGTGTTGATCATGGATCTGGATTCTGTTTGGAATGTGATATGAAGCCCTTTGAGACTTTTTAAGCTAGGAAGTCACATGATCCACATTATCTAAGAAAAGATTGCTCTGTTAAATTCTAGCATTATGGGCTAAGGCAGTAAATTATTAAAAGTGTTTAGGTTAAATTATATGTTGTGAGCATATATTTATGAAAGCCCACATACCAGAGTTATTAGATTTAGGGTATTTTTGGCAAAGGCAGCCCTGGATTGGGAATCAAGATACCTGTGTATCAATTGTATCTCTCTCTATGCCTGCGTAGGTGATGTTGTACAAACCACTGCTTTGGTTCTTAGTTTCTGAAACATTACTAAGGTAGATATTATCCCAATGGCTCTTAAAGTCTGTTAACACTGTAGCTATATAAATCTATTCATTTATTGGTGTAGCAATAACATATATATTGGGCCGAGGAGATCTATTTAGAGAATGTCTAGAAAATACTCCCAGTGTTAACTGATTCCTATATGGAGACAGCTAGTAAATCTTTGAACACTGGTCTTTGCCTGAGAAAAGCAGCAATGTAATTTAAAAATATTATCTCACACCAAGCACAGGATTTATAAGTACAGTATTTAGAATACTTTTACTTTAATTCTGATTATTCTAACCTAGTTCTTTTTATTCACCAACTATCTGTTGAGTGTCTAATGTACATGTGAGCTGTGATGGCTACATAGGTAGAATAAGGCAGAGTGTGTGGCTGTCACGAGTACCTAGAGTAATAGGGAAGACAGACATGGGAACATGTGATGGCAATGTAATGGCATTATTATGTGAAAGTATGAACTGAGTACCCTAAGAATCCAGAAGAAAGGGAAGCAGTTTACCTAGGGAGAGAGCAATAACATTTGTAGACCTAGGTTCAGCATTTTTCTTTTTGCCTCAATTCCTCAATTTCAAATGTTATATGAAATAAAGCAATCTTGGTGCTATTTTTTAAAATAGTAGCATTATTGAGATACAATTTACATAGTATAAATTTAGCAAGGTAAAGTGTAAATTTCAGTATTTTTTATTATATTCACAGACTTGTGCCACTATCATTACCATGTGACTGCAGAATATTTTCATCATCTCCTGCCCCCCCCCCCCCCCCCCCCCCCCCCAGAAAACTCATAGCTATTAGCAGTCACTTCCCTGTATTCCCTGACATCCAGTCCCTGGAAACCAGTAATTTACTTTCTGTCTCTGAAGGTTTGTTGAATTTGAGCATTTAAGGTAAATGGAATTATAAAATATGTGGTCTTTTCTGACTAGCTTCTTTCTTTTAGTATAATTTTTCAAGGTTCTATCCAATGTTGAACCATGTAATGTATACCAATAGTCTATTCCTTTTTATTGTTGGATAATATTCAATTGTTTAGATATACCATTTTTTTGTTTAGTCATACATCTGTTGAGGGAAACTTGGTTGTTTCCACTTTTTTAACTATTATGAATAATGTTGCTATAAACATTCACATACAAATGTTTGTATGAACACATAATTTCAGATCTCATGGCTGTATAAATAGTAGCACAGTAGCTGGTGCACGTGATGACTCTCTGTTAAACATTTTGCACACTGGAAAACTTTTCCAAAGCATGCGAACCTACTGTTATAATCCCACATTTGATGACTGAGGTTTCTGATTTCTCCATATGTTTGCCTTGTTATTGTCAATCTTTTTTTATATTAGCTATCCCATGGGCATGAAGTATTATATCATTGTGGTATTGATGGACAAGTCTTAATGAATAATGAAACAGCATATTTTCATGTGCTTATTGGTCATTGTGTATCTTCTTTGGAAAATGTCTAATTAAATTCTCTATTTTTAAAGAGGGTTATTTCTCTTTTTATTGTTTAAACCTGTGGAGGTCATGGTCAAAAAAATTACAGCATAGGCTGAGTGTGTCCGAGAGATACAGTCATTACTAGTATGTGCTGAAATGCCAAAAATAAATGTAAAAACACTGTAAATGTGCATTTATCATATTTATATAATAAAACACATGATTTTTAAATTTATGTTCAGTTATAATCTAGAAATTATTAAACAAAGAAATATAAAAACACAAAAAATAAAACTTTTCAAATAACAGAAACATGGATATTGCTAAAAAATACAACCAAAAAATTTCTTTACCATTAATCAGAATTTTCAATAGTTGGCTTTGCAAAACATTTCTAACAGTCATTGCAAACAATATTGCTATACTCAATGTATCAGTATTTTTCACAACACTTGCAAAAATATTTTGATAAGCAACTCATTTTGGATGCATAGCACCTAACACATCTTTTTCATTTTCTGCATGTCAAGGGAACCATATCTATGTTGTTGGTAGGATTTCCTTCAATTTGTGTTTGAAATTGATGAAGTTTCAGGTGTAAAGGCTTATGCACACCTGTAGAGGTTTCTGAACACTTTTTTATTTGTTCTGACACCAACTGCATTATGAGGTTTCTAATAAATATTCTGTTCCTTATTTTTACATTGCTATTCAGCATATGAATAGTCTGAGCATTTATTGCTGAAGTATTCAAAATTGTGTAGAATATAATCATACGCTATCTTCTGGTATTCCCGGACACATTATATGCACCTATCATTTGGTTCAGTGTCATCTCCTGACTCTTTTTGGTTGTAATATTCCATTATGTCAGGCTTTTGCAAATGTAAATTTATGATATCATCAAAATGCATACTTGAAACTAAAGCTACATTTTCCCCCCTTTTGGGTATATGAGATATATGTGTGCAATCTGTGTCAAAAGCAAGTTAGGTTGAATTTTTCAGGCCTGTTTTTAGGGGACACAAAATCAGGGGGTGTTTGAGGTTTATTCCTATAAAAAGTACCTGCATATGAAAGTAGCTTCTTTTTCAAGTCAGAGGTGAGATTTATACAGGGTCTGGCAGAAGTAATGCCTGCTTGAGTGTGATTGGTAGGGTAATGATATGGGTATAATAATGTATAGTTTTAATTTGAACATTTCACCTAAAATACCATATGGTGTGCTTGAGTGTGATATTGTTATCACAGAATTACATGCTTATGATTTGTAAGAAAGATTTTGCAATAAAAAAGAGCCATTATTTGTGCTGGACCCTGTCTATCTGCTGTAATATTGAGTCCCGATGAGTAAATGGGCTCTGTGAGCCTCCTGAGTAGGTCTGCTGGTTTATCGCTAATCAAGTAAGGACCTTCGGGCTACTTGCTGGCATGTGTTTCAAGATTTCCTGTGTAAAATACTTCTAAATTGACTAAAGCAAAAATTTTTATACCATATTTACTGGGCTTGGGTGGAATAATTATCCAAACCCACATTTGCCTCTAAATCCAGGTAAAATTTCCCCAACTGTCACATTTTGTCCCACAGCGTAACAAAGTTTACAAGTTTCTACAAGCGCTGAGAAAATGTCTCTCACAGCTGCTACTTTGTCCACTTTCAGTTGTTCCAAGCAGGTTGGTCATCAAACCTGATACAATTATGAATGCATCTAAATCTCCATAAAGATATCATAAGTCTAAGAAGTTTACCCCCACTACCGTCTGTAGCCCATAAATCCTGCAAATTTAGCTGATTGCTTCAATGTAAACCAGCTAGATATAGAAGCCTAAAAATGTTTTCAGTTCAGTTTTGTCTATTCATTTAGCATCTTTCTTGTGAAAACCAGCTCAAGATAGGATCAGTGTAGTTATGTGTATATGATAAAATTAGATATAAAATATCATTTGTGATAAAGCAGTTACAAGTTTCAAGTTCTGTCTTGGCTTTTTTTGTGTGTGTTTGGCTGAACCAATGGAAGTTGACACAAAATATTCTGTGGCTGTTTTCTAATTTGTCTTTTTATTGGATTTTCCCTCTACTTTGATTCCTTATGCTTTCCAAAAAATAAAATACTTTTCATTCATGTCTAATTCATCTTCACTTTTTTCACTAGAAATATCTTGCTCAGTATCCGAATCTTCTGAACAAAATTCCGTATAACCTTCATTTTCTAAATGAAAACTTTCATTTTCACATTCAGCTCTATCATTCTCCTCATCGGACACAAGTAGCATTTGCTGAAGTTCTTCAACATCTCTGGGATTATCGAATCAATATATCTTTCCAGCCATTTTCAGCGGTAAATGGGAAAAAAAAAACACCCACAAAACTGGCTTCGAAGTTTGTGGGGGGGAAAAAAACTGCACTAACACTGACTTTGGAGTTCACAGTATCTCTCAGATACAATTTATTATCAAATATTACATACCCTCACAAAATGTGTTGGAACCAAACTGATGACTTAAGCTTTATGGCTTAATATAGTCATGTACAAATGCACAGCTAGTCATGACCTTGACTTATGCACCTGATGATATATGTAACAATATTTAAGGGAAGAGTTTGTATCTCTTAGATCAGTCGTGACCTCTTTGGGGTTAATCTTTTCATTTGTTTGCTTTATTGCTAAAGTATAGGAATCAGTGGATTTTTGTATCCTGCACACTTGCTGAGCTTGTTTGTTAGTGTTCCAAAAAAATTTCTATGGCTTCCTTAGAATTTTTATTTTTTTGTATAGAAGATCATATCATCTACAAATAAGAATACCTTTGCATATTACTTTCCATTGTTTCTACTTGAATGGAAGATAGAATTTTTGACAGCCTACCTCTCCAGTTCTAGAACTGCTTCACTCTGTGGTGTTACTTTAACTGAATTTAAAAGAAGGAACATGATCTGCAAAATTTTGGAGAGGCATTGATGGTACATTTATGTGAACAAAAGTTGATGATGGTGTGTTATAGCTGAAATTACAATCTTTTTAAAATGGCTGTTAATTGGGGAAAATAAAACATGCTTGACAGTCAGTCACGGAGTATATGCCAGTGACATGAGACCCTGGCAATTTTTATATAGTGGGAATCCTGATCGTTTTCGTTGTAATGAAGAAATGCTGATGTTTTCATGGACTTTACTGAAATAGTTTATTTTATTGAATGAGTTGAGTCCATTAAGTCTTTAAAAGGATGCCTTTGGACAAAAGCATCCCCTTCGGGGTCAATCATGGTGGCCTGTATGACAGACATGGGCAGAGACAAGTGCATGACTGTACCCGCTTTGGTCAGTGTTCATCACCCATTGTTAGCCATGCTCTATGCTAATACTGAATATTTTTATCCAGTTATTAACACAATTTCACTCTAATGGGAGCACATTAAGGCTGAGATATATTTCCAGTCAGAACAGTGGTGGTCATAATTGTTTTTTCGTGATTAAGTGATGCACAGTAGCCATTATGGTTGGCTGCTAAACCTGCACTTTGCTTCTTAGATGGTATAGAAAGTGCCTCTCTAGATGTGTTTTTTTCCATATTTCCAAATAGATGTGAAAAATCCAAATTCTGTTATTTTATTATACAAAGTGGAAAACTGACATTAAATAGAGGAAGAGGAAAAAATCAGCATGGTGGATGTTCATAGTGCATTACACTAATCCAAGAACACTAATCCAAGGCTAGGGGAGCCTTTGTGTTCGCAGCAGAATCAGGAGCAAAGGTAGCAGGAAATGAGGTCAAAGTAGTTCCACAACCGCAGGTCCTTGTCATCCACTGGAGGGATCTTGGTTTTTGCCATGTGTGAAGTGGTGAGACATTGCAGAGTTTAGCCAGAAAAGTGACATGACTTGAGGAACATTTTACTTTGGTCCTCTGGCTGCTGTGCTGAGCATGACCATAGGGATGCAAAGTCGAAGCTAGAGCATCACTTGGGGCCATTGCAGTAATGTTGGTGATAGGCTATGACTTTGATAAGGGTAGTTACCAGGCTAGGTTTTAAAAATTTGTTGGAGTCTGGGTATATTTTGCAAGTGGAGCTCAAAGGACATCTTTGCAGATAAAATATACAATGTGAGAAAAGAGTCAAAGATCATTAAGTGTTTTGGGTGGGGGCTAAAAAATGTAAAAATGGAACATCCATTTACTAATTTACTGAGCTAGGAAAGACTTTTAAAGGGACAGATTTTGCATATCTGATGGGGGAGGGGGAGTGAGTAGAACCTCAGTGTTAGACTTGTTAAATTTGAGATGCCTGTCAGACATCATAGATAGAGATGTAGAGTAGGCACTTGTAAACACAGATCTAGAGTTGAAGGACACATCTGAGCTGGAGGTATATTTGAGAGTTATCAGTGTATGGTGAGCATTTAAAGGAGAAAGCGCTGGTGGAAAAGAGCAGTGATCCCTGGTGTGAGCCTTTGGGCGATCCACCTTTTAGAGGCAGGAAATAAGACAAGGAAACCCAGGGAGTGTGATATCCTGGAAGCCAAGTGTTCAGTGTCTTAAGGAACAGAGTGAGCAGATAAAGACTAAAAATAGACAATGTGGTTTATCAGTATGGAGATCATTGTTCAGTAGGGCAGATAATTTCCCCCCAAATGGAGAATTTATTACTTTCACAGGAAGTTTACTCTGTGTTTCAGAATGCTGAATATTTTGAAAGGATACTGAAATGGAATTAACAAGAAGTCCTCTGCGGGCTCATTGGATGAGACAGTAGTAAATGAAGGGGACAGTATAATTCATGCCCTGTGTGGATGCACCAGAGAGTTCTGGTGCAAGATGTGCAAATTCCATGGCTTTTATTATAGTTTCATGCTGAAAAATCTATTTTGAATAAATTCGTGTTAGAGGTATGAGAAAAATTTGAACCCATGGAATGAAAATACTTATGTAAATTTGAAGAATAATCAGATTTGTGATTTTTTTGTGTAGTACATGTATCCTCTCACAAAATTATTCCTGGCCTTCAATTTAGAATTTGATTTACATATTAAGCTAGTATTGCATCTGAGATTTCCCTTATAGGTCATAGACAACACAGACCATGGTCAGCAAATGAAGTCACTAATATTTGTGGTGTTTATTTGACTTTTTTAAAAAATTGTACATCAGATAAGAAAAATTAAAAGAGGAAAACATGTGAAATTATTTTGTCCTATATAAAGACCTGTGCATGTGTTAGGTTAATTATTACAGAAAACCCTTTTACATTTTTTTTGAGGGAGTCTGTGATATAGGTAATGTGAAACAGGAAATAATCAAAGTATGAATTTTAGATTTTATAGTGTAATTTGAATGGCGATACACCTAAAATTTTGGAAAATTATTTTACCTTGATTATCTGATTAAAGAAGCTAGAAAGTTATTTAAATACTCAAATAAATTCCCTTTCTTGTTCTCACCAGATTCTGTGCTCTTAGCTCTCTGGGAGAGAATGTGGGTGCTATGTATCTGCAGGGGCATAAGTAGTGGGATTTTATCAGTTTACTTTTTGAAATCTGGTAGTTGTGGCTTTCTTTCCACAGACTGAATTCGCATATATTGTCCAGGGCTGTGGTCATGATTTCATGTACCCCATTGTCTTGTAAGATCCTTGAGAATAGGGTCATGACTTGCTTAAGTTTTTATCCCTGTGCTGAGCTGTGCCAAATCCTCCAGTGAAACAAACTCCTGAAGGGCTTAGGCTTTAAAGACTGGAAACTAGACTTTGAATCTTGGCCTTAACACTTTTATGACAAGTTTCTCAACCTTTCCGAGCCTGTTTTATTACTTGAAAATGACAATAATTATATGTATTTAAAATATTGTCTCAAAGTGAGGTCTGTACATAATTTTTACACTCATTAATATAATATGACAATCAATTAATAATTAATAATTATTGCTAATACTGTAATGATATTAAGTGATACAGTTTGTGTCCTTAGCAGACTATTTCTCCTATCTTCTTTGGAAGCATTGGAAATAATAAAATGTCTGCATGGCAAACCCCTTTTCTAATAGTCTACCAGGGGTGTCCGATCTTTTGGCATCTCTGGGTCACACTGGAAGAAGAAGAGTTGTCTTGAGCCATGCATTAAATACACTGTGACACATTATCACAAAAAATCTCATAATATTTTAAGTAAATTTAGGATTTGTGTTGGGCCACTTTCATAGCCACCCTGGGCCACATGTGGGCTGCCAGCCATGGGTTGGACACCCTGGCACAAAGCCAGAGGAAACCTTTATAGTAAAAGAACTAAGGTTTTTTGTTTTGTTTTTGTTTTTTGTTTTTTACTTAAAAATGAGCACCAATTTCTTTGTGGGGGGAAACTCCTCAGTTTGGACAGCCCTTTAAGACATGCTATAGACTTTGGCCTTGACCCACTTAGCCTCTTCAGCTTTGTCTTCCAACAGCTGTGACCTTCCTTCTGCTGCCTTAATATGCCAAACTGCATCGTTTCAAGGCTTTGCTACTGCTAGGGACCCTCTCACTTTCCTTCCTGGCCTCCATCTCCTGGTCCACTCCTGATCTTCCTTTACCTCTCAGCTTAGGAGTGAGCTTGACGTTTCAACAGCGTTTGATGTTATGTGGCTGGAGAAGTCAGGAATGCTTGAATCCTCTTCCCATGGAGTTCCCAAGAACAATAACTCATGAAGAAGGACTCCTATTCCAGTTAATGAACCGGTTCTTAGTACCCACAAAGAGGACTTTGGTGAAGCAAGTTGGGTAACATGGGTGAGATTGAAAAGCAGAAACTCCAGAAGGGGTTCTGAGTCAATTTTCTTACCCCTCCATAAACAGTGAGAGTCTCAGGGATACTTGACCTCTGAGCATCATCACCATGTTAAAAAAAATCCCTCACTCATGGACTGAGGTGAGGATCAAATTTAAAAATTCTAGAAGCAATAAGGTATGAAAGATTCTTTGTGAATTGTACCCAGTCAAAGCTGCAATAAGATCATTGATTTCAACTGTCCTTACTTATAATCTAGAGATAAAGAGGCAGGATTTTTCTTTTCTTTCCATTGTCCAATTAGAAGGTTCTCCTGTTCCCTTGTTTCCCGAAACAGCGAAATCTATCTCCTTCTTCCCAAGGTCTTCCTGTATGGGTCCTACTTGGGGTCAGGGGACCCTTTGCCAGCACTGTTCATTGTGGTCTCAGGGAACTAAGTCTCCTTGATGGTCCCTATTCTTCTTTTCCATTAGAGGTAGTGGCCCAACCCCTAAAATCTGAGTGCATTCTGCCAACCACAGTGCAGAGGGTCCTGATGTCTTTCAGGCTTCCCTTTTCCCTTAGTGGTGCCTGGGAGTGAGAAGAGTACCCTCTTTCCTTTCTCACCAGGGAACCTAGTCTGATTCCTCTCCATAAGAACTCCCAGAAGAACTGGCTTATCACAACTGTGTCAGCTCTGTTCCATCAGAAGCAGATACCAATGGGATGAAAAAGTTTTATTAGGGAAAATGCCCAGCATGAGAGAAAATAGGAAGTCAGAAAAGGCTAGGAGAGTCATTAGATGCAAGTCTGATCCCTAGTGAAGGATGGAAGGAGAGATAGGGAAGGTTTGGTGAAAATGTCCTAAATTGCCGTTGTAGTCTAAGGAAGGTTTGATGAGGTCATCAGAGAGCTCTTAAGACAATATTGGTGGTGAACTGAGTGAGTACCTTTACTCCTAGAAAGAAGCTGGTCTTTGAATCTTTGCCTTGTTTAGTGATTGACTGGGAACAGCCCATTGGAGGTGCGGTCTCCACATTAGCAATGACAGATTTTCAGAGCACAGATTTTCAGTTATACTTCCTACTCCAGCGATTACCATGAAAGGCAACAAACTCAATAGTAAAGAGAGGGACTCTGGATCTCTAGTATTGTGTTCGTGTTAACCCCAGCTGTGCCACTCAGGAACTGTGTGGTATTGGGCACATTATTTACCTTCCCTGTGCCTTCATTTTCTCATCTGTAAAGTGAGGTCAATAACACTGTTTAGTAGTGTTGCTATGATGTTTAAATGAATTAATACATGTACACCTTTAGAAGGTGCTTAGCACATAGTAAGTGCTCAGAAACACTACCAGCACAATGAACTTATGCAAAGGTACTTAACCTCACCTTGTCATTTTCCTCACCTCATGATAACAAGGCATATGCCTCGGGGCTCTTGTTGAAATTAAATGAGATCGTTTCATGTAAAGCTCCTAAAATGGTGACTGACATAAGTATTGAATAAATAGTAGTGTGATACTGTTCTCAAGTACTGAAGCTGTTTCTTCTTCATTTCAAGCTATTAACTAGAATAGCTTGAAAAATTGGGATGGAACTAGCCATCCCAATTAAAGTGTAATGATTGTGATAGAGTAGATGATTTAGTTCCCTCTAATTTGGCTACACTTGTAAAAACATGTCCAAAGATACATAAAGGTTAATGATCTTGTCCCATCTCATGTTACAAAACGCTGACTCAGTTTGGTTTGGAATTATCTCTTAATTCTTCACCCAACAAGGCTTTAAAGAGACCCTCTTTAAAAGAATAAAAACTTTAATAAATTTGCGTCCTGTTGAAATTAAAACACTCAAATATGTATATCTAAAGAAATTCTCGCTTAAGGGAAACATAGTAGAGGCTCTCAGTGCTGTCGCAGGGGCTTTTAGTGTGGAAACTGACGGTTTCAATGGTCCGGACTCTCCAGTGGCATAGTCAACACAATAACAAAGCTTTTGAAACATTCCCTAAGCCTATGCTATTTTTCAGGTTCTTAAGGGATACAGAGGTGACATAGAGCCTGCCCTTAAGGCACTTATCTGGACAAATTGATAATCACAATAGCATGCGGTGAACTCTATATCATGCTTAAGCCCAGAATATCTGGTGAGCAAAGAAAGGACACAGTATCATTTGGGATTAGAATTGCCTGAGAGTAACAAAAACAAAATACCCCAAATAACAAGATCAAAGTTTATTTTATCTTTCAAGCCCAAAAAGGGTACAGAAATCAATCTGGGAGGTGAATGGCTCTTCACAATGTCAGGAGCTCAGACCTCTCTGATCCTGTTCCTCCTCCGTGTGTGGCTTCTTTTCCCAAGGTCACTTACGGTCCGAGTTAGATGCTGGTATGCAGGTATTGTGTCTGCTTTGAGGCAGCAGGAAGAAGAGAACCTAAGACTTAACTTCAATTGTGAAAAGTATTTCCCAGAAGTTGTGTGTGTGTGTATCTCTTGACCAGAAAGTGGCTACATGGCCACACCTATAAGCAAAGGAAATTTGGAAATATTTTTATTCCAAGCCATTATGTGCCAGGTAAAATGATAGGTAATTTACATTGAAAGAGGGCAAAAATGGGTAACAGGAGACAATTAGCAATTCTGCTATGAAACAGGGAGTTTCATAGCAGAATCCATCTGGGAGTGGGAGTAGAGGAAACTGTAAAGTATTATTAATAAAGTAATATGATTAGTGTGTGACATTTTAACTTATAAGTTATATTGACATTCAAAAATATTTACAGAACATTAAATCTATTTGAAACCTATGTAACATATTTGCAACCAAAACATTTAAGTTGCTGGCTAGTCAAGATGAAAGGGTCTGGAGCCTACTACCAGTGTGTCTTAGCTGTTCTTCCCATAGAATGGTATTCTGTGTTTACCTGTTCAAACTTCTTGGGCATTATAATTATTATATCCCCCAAATTGTTACATGTAAATGCTTATATGAAACTGGAAAAGCTTGTGAAGAAAGTAGGTGATCTATCTTTCAAACATATTCCAGAATGTTATGTACATGTACATTACTGCACATATTTGTTGCAATGTAAACAAAAACTTCAGCCCTGGTGGGTGTAGCTCAGTGGATTGAGCGCGGGCTGTGAACCAGGCATCGCAGGTTCGATTCCCAGTCAGGGCACATGCCTAGATTGCAGGCCATGTCCCCCAGCAACCACACATTGATGTTTCTCTCTCTCTTTCTCCCTCCCTTCCCTCTCTAAAACAAAAACTTCACATTTGATGCTTTAGTGTATTGTTACTAACTTCAGGCAAAATGCTTACTAATGAGTTTATTAAGCATTAAACGATTAAGTAATTAGTGTTCTGAATGCTTTGTATTATGCAAGAATCCTTCATGTTTTATGTATTCAAGAGGGTTGTAGTCATATTTGGTGATACGGGAGATTTTGGAGAGATGGGAATACTTTATTACTTTTTCCCACTTAAATTATTGGAAGATAGGCTCACAGTATCTGAAAAGTCATGGTAGGACTTTTCACCATGCACTACACATTTGCAGGAATGTAGATAAAGAGGAATACCTCTAATGAATTCTAAAACTGGAGAACAGAGTAGAAAGGAGACTGACTTGAAAGGCAGAGACTTTCTTTTTAATTATATTCTAAATGTAATATGAAATTCTGAACGCTGTTTTTATAACTGACAGTGAACACACACACACGCACACATATCCAGATACATGTAAATAAATAAATTTTAGTTCCTTCAGTCACATTTGGCTGCTGTAGCCATGCACATGTTCTCCCTCTACAGGAACAATTGGGAATTGCAGGCTATTTTTTTAAAGCACAGATCTGAGTTTGGAATGATTTTGAATTATTTTGCTTTCTACTGAGAAATTCAACAAAGAAAACAATAGTTCAATTATATCTAGTGAGATGTTCAGTATTATTTAAGTTATCTAATTTTGTAAAAAACTATTTTATATCCTAAAAGAGCAAGGAAATATTATTAAATATTTGATGTTGATAGCTAACATAAATGTTAGGTTTAATTTATAATACAGGACAATGTCATGCATATATGTTGTATGTAAATAATACAATATGTTATAATGTAATCAAAGTTTTCCAAACATTTTAAAGTTTTATATAATTCATATAAAGTTTCAGTAACATTTTTCATAGTGTTTTGTAGTTGTGGAGTTTGTGTAGTTATTTTAATATTGCTAGAATGAGCTCTCAAAGAATCTAGACTTAAAATATGTTTACTCTAGGAAAATATGGCCTAATTTGATGCAATACCTTTCTAGTCACTGTTTTAAAAAAAGAAGAAAAAAGAGAAACACATCCAGTGATTATGTTATTTAAAATATGTATTATGTTACTTGAATTATGTAGACATAAATAAAGCTTTGGAATCTTTCTTTATAAGGCTTTTGCATTTCCAGGTTATTTGTGTTTTAATGAGTCAGGAATTTCATTGATTGAATGAGATAGAATTGTTCAGTACTATACTATGCAGGTATCTTGTGTGTGTGAAATACTGAAACCAAAATTATTTCATGTTAAATTGTTATACATATATGTATACATATATAAAATGTGTATGTAAATATATAAAATATAAATTTTCTTTATAGATATGTTTAAATAGATCACCTTATAGTATTTGTTAAGAATCAAGTTTTAAGCTCACATTATTTCAGGTACTGTGTTGAGAATTTTGTGTAAGTTAACTTGTTAAAGGTTGAGTCCTTTAAATGTCTTTATTTTATACATGAGAAGCATGTATTTTGGTGAGACTAAGATACTTGTCCAATAAGAGTTTCAGTAAGTTATTTATCAAAAAGGACATAAAACAGGATTCTTACTTATTAATCAGCTCTAAAGGAAATGTATTGGTAAGTTTTTGAAGGGAGTTTCCTAACTTGCCTCTGAATTATTTCCCTGGATACATCTCCCTTTCAGCTTACAAATGTCATTTTTATCTTTCTTCCTTCTTGACATCTTTTCCTTTATTGTAATGATTTCCAGCTTCTTCTGTTTTCAATGATTTCTTTACAAATTCTCTTTTTGCCTTTATTCTAGAAGTTTTCTCTGGTAAGATCTGTTTTTAATTTTGAGTCCAATAAAAAGACTTGGGTGTTATTCCAATTTTCACATGATTTTTAGTCTTGATTTCCTCATTGGTGAGGCAGAGATGCTAATCTTAACCTCATAGGGTTATTGTGAAGATTAAATGAAATAATGAATATTAAATGCCAGTCATATTGAAGATACTCAAATGGTATTTGTTACTTTAATAGTGTATTCATTCCGTGACTTCAGCTTTGTCAGTATCTCCGGTTAGAAATGGATTTCCTTAGTTTCAGTTTGCTCGTTAACTGAACTAACAAACAAATAGGAGACAGATTCATAGATAGAGGGCAGGCTGACAGCGCTGTTGGGCAGGGCGGCGGGGAGGGTGGAGGGTGGAGGGATGGAGCAAAGAAGAATCAGAACTCACAGACGCGGACAAGACAGTAGTATGGTGATTGTTGGGCAGGGGGAGGAAGACGGGATAAGGGTGATAAATTGTAATGGAAAAAATACAAAAGAAATTAACTACTTTTAAAACTGAAATGGGTTTTTTAAGTCTATTCAGTTTTCAACAGTCTGCAGATCATCTTCACCTAATGGTGGAGTACATCCACAGCTTTCCATTTAATAAAAGTAAAGTAACTGAAGTCAAATGGCGTTCTTCCAAAGGCTGCTTCATGCCACGCGGTGTGCTGGACACTGTTCCTTCAGACTATATTAAGTCTCATAATAATTCTGAAAGAGTGGACTATTTAGTGTCACCTAAATAGTAAGTGGTAGAGATGAAATTTGAATCCAGTTTTCTTAAATATTTTGTCATGTTTACTATATGCTCTTGACCTCTATCTGAGGCTGTTACATACACTTGCTCCTTTGAATTTGGTTGTGCTCAAAGATACAGCATGATATTAGCTGTGTAACTCACTCCCTGTGTGAAGAAGTGAAGTGACTTACCCAAAGAGGTGGCAGAGTTGAAATTCAAAAACAGCTTAACCTCTATGTCCTATCTGTGCTGCTTCTCTAAAGTAGGGCAAATAATTTCTGACTAATTTCTTTTATATCTTTAGATGATATTTTAACTAAAATGTGATATTAGTAATCTGTCATATATCATTAGTCTGTCAATATTGTACACAGAAACATAACTGCTCTCATCTTCTAAAATAATCTCCTGTCTATTAGAACTGTCAGATTAGTTCTACTAGATAGAAGACCCCTGGCTAGGACCCCTTTGTATTAGTTATCTGTACCTTCACTCATATAAAGTACCCAAAACGTAGGGACTTGAAACAACTATAAGCATTTATTACCCTTTATGGTTTCTATAGGTCTGGAATGTGAGGGCAGTGTGTGAGTAGGTTGTTTGTATAATAGAGAAACAGCAGTGTGGGGGTAGCCCAGGTGCAGATTCTCTCCTGAGGTTGAAGTTAGGCGTTAGCTGGTGCTACATTCAACTAAAGCTTGATGAGGGCTTTAAGATCCACCTCCAATATGGCTCATTTACATAGCTGACAAATGCTAAAAACTTGGTTCCTCTACAGATGGATCTGTCCATGGGGCTGCTTGAGTGACTTCACAACATGGCAGCTAGCCTCCACCGGAGCAAGCAATCTGAGAAATCAGAATAGAAAATACAATGCTTTTAAGACCTAGACTAGGAAATCACATACCATCACTTCCTTTGTGTTCTATTGGTCATACAAGCCAGCTCTGACTCAGTGTGGAAAGGGACTGCATCGGGCCCAGATCTCAGAGATGGAGATTATTGGTGATCACCTTGGAGGCTGACCAGCACATTGCTCAGGAAAAACAGCAGTATTTTGTCATTTACCCAGGACAGAGAGACAGTGTGTTGTGTTTGAAAGCACAGATATGCTCAGATAGGACCCCTGTTATAAAATATTTATGGTTCTTCATTGAGAAATGAACAAAGTATAAACACCTTAGCTTGGCATTGCAAGCTCTCCAAAATTCTGTTTCTAACATACTTTTCCACTTTTCTTTTTAAGAGGAATAATCTACCCATTTGAGGCCCCATATAGGTTTCAGGAAGTCCTCAAAACTCAGCAATTATGTGAAAATGTCTATAGAAATATACCGCCTTTTTCGGACCATAAGATGCACCTAGGTTTTAGAGTAGGAAAAAATTGTTTGAAGCAAAAAATGTGTTAAAATATTTAATAACACAAATAATGTAATATTTCACCAATGTAAATGTAAACAGAACTCAATAGCAGCATTAACAGCCATTATTCCTCCCAAATTTGGGGGTGGGTGGGGCAGGATGTGCGTCTTATAGTCTGAAAAATATGGTATGTGAACTTTTGTTTTCTTGCTGAGAAGTTTACTAGATTTTTTATTGTTCCTCAGGAATAGTTTAAATGACAATTTCTACACGAAATCTCATCTAATCAACAGAAGACCATTCCCACCCTCACGACTCCACCCAAAACTATATAGTGTGTTGTTTGTGTGTGTGATGCTGTACTTTGCATACTAAGTTATCACCATTTTATGAGTTCATATCTTATCTCCCAAAAAGATCTCTAAGGCTTTTGAGGGTAGAAGTCATTTCTACATTATTTTGATTTTTCCAAAATATTTGTTTTTCCAATTCCAGTGAAATGTGTTTGTTTACAATATTTAGAATATGGGAAATGAAATAATAAAATAATTCCCATCTATCTCCTTCAGTTTAAGGTCTAAATTTGATGGAAAATGGAAAACAATGCATTACTGCATTTTAATCATTATACATGCAAGCATGAATGATTATAAATGTATTAATTTATTAATTTTAACCAATCTATTTGGACAGACAGATTGCTTTATTGTAATAAGTGACCTCTTATTTTTATAAGCACTCTAAGACCAAATTGGCATTCTTCTGGTTTATTGGATACCACACAAAATCTGCTTTATATCAGAAGTGGATGAAACCAGAATCTGGACCCAGGAGACTGTGTGGTTCATTAGCTTGGAAGAGTTAAATTGCCAAATAGGTCATATGGTCCTGTGACTGAAGCAGACAACCTCTGCCTCACTGAAGGGGCACCCGTGAGGGTAAGCTACATAAAATGATAAATTTGACCACATCTCTACCACGAAAACTTTTAAAGACTAATATAACACATGTCACAGGAAGCACTTGGGCATGCCCTCAGAGGATGTAAATAATACAATTCAAATAGTTTTATTTTTCCCTGGTAATAAGCTAATGTAAATATCCTTTTGTTTTCATGGATGCAGTACTATCTCCCTATCAAATTTTTAGAAATGAACTAAAAATACCATCCTGTACTTAGGAATTTATACTTGCCAACCTCTTCATTGATAAGAAATGTCCTTGGTCTCAACTTCTTTTGTTGATAACCTCTTACCATCATTAAATTATCACATGAGACTATATCCTGTGCTCTAATCCAATAACAACTCCTTTAATTTTTTTGTGATTTTTTTATGGAAGTAGAGAAGATACTAGAAACCCAAGGATTATCAGATTTACTTTGCACAGTTTGGATTACAATATACTTATTTCACAGATGCTCAAGGTAGTATTAATAATAGTGGTCCTGATTTGTGTCTTTTGCTATGCTGTTGAGAGAGTAAGTGTGCCTGAGACAGCCATTTTCATTTCCATATGTATTTGTTTTTGCTTAGTTGGAGCAACATGCAAAATTACTTCTCTTTAGAATTCAGATTAAAGAAAAGGTATAATAATCAGACAGATATACACCAAGTTGAATAGGCTATCGAATTATTGTAAAATGTAGGAAAACATATTCTGGATTCTTACTGGATGTGTTAAGTACAGTGATTATTTAACACAGCTAAGTAGTTACCAGTACTTGTTCTTATCTAGTAGCAAAATATCAATTTAGTGAACAGAAACTTGGAGCCCAGTGCAAGTCTTACTTTCTTGACCATAATATTTCCACTGCAATGTTTCTAAAAAGACATTTAATAAGAAGTAGATATTCAGATGTTTATCATCTATTAAGTATATTGACTTAAAAAATCTATTTAATTATTTGATTGCTATCCTTATGCACAGATTTCTTTAAAATGTCTTATTTTTAATGTTGTACCTAAATAGAGTGATGAAAATAAAATTTTTGATTTAGAATTTCATAAATAATTTGGGGATCTGTATAATCTGCTGTCTAGGCCAACGATGGAAGCTGAGTAATGTTTGACAGCCTTGTCCAAAATCAGTATCATTTTCAACATGATGGAAAATGAAATGCTTCCTTTCTCAGCTTCTGCATTATCACACTGGTGATGAGTCAACCCAACTTTTTGCCAAATTCCCTCCTAACAAGACAAATGAAAGCATGAATATCTAGCAGTCATATTAGTTGAATCTGCATATATTAAAATAGGATATTCCTTAAAATATATTAGAGATTACAAGTACTCAAAATTCATATTTTTTCACCAAACATATAGCCTCCTTAGGGACATCTGGATTCTGAGAGAGTAGCCTGTGTAAAAGTGGAGATTCAATAAACATCCATGTATTATTCACATGGATGAGCCCATTCCTCTGTTAGAACCAGCTGGACGAAATCTAGACCAGCTTACTTAAATTCAGAAACACACAATAGTGGTTTTGAAGAAAATTGAGAATGGAGTTAGACATTAAAATGATTTCACTTGACCCTAAAAGACTTTGTAAAATTTAAAATTTACAAGTGTATTCTGCTGAAATTATAATCAAAATTTCTATAATATTAGCATATGGATATTTAAAAGTAATGTATCACCTTTTGGCTCTCTGAGCAGCACCATGGTGGTGGGCAAGAACAAGTGCCTGACGAAAGGTGGCAAAAAGGAAGCAAAGAAGAAAGTGGTTGATCCATTTTCTAAGAAAGATTGGTATGATGTGAAAGCACAAGCTATGTTCAACATAAGAAATATTGGAAAAACACTAGTCACGAGAACTCAAGGAGCCAAAATCACATCAGATGGTCTGAAGGGCCATGCATTTGAAGTGAGCCTAGCTGATCTGCAGAATGATGAAGTTGCATTTAAAAAATTCAAGCTAATTACTGAGGATGTTCAGGGCAAAAACTACCTGACTAATTTCCATGGTGTGGATCTTACCTGTGACAAAATGTGCTCCATGGTCAAAAAATGGCAGACCATGATCGAAGCTCATGTTGATGTCAAAACTACCAATGGGTATTTGCTTCATTTATTCTGTGTTGGTTTTACTAAAAAATGCAACAATCAGATTTGGAAGACCTCTTATTCTCAGCATCAACAGGTCCGCCAAATCCAGAAGAAAATGATGGAAATCATGACCTGAGAGGTGCAGACAAATGACTTGAAAGAAGTGGTCGATAAATTGATTCCAGATAGTATTGGGAAAGACATAGGAAAGGCTTGCCAATCTATTTATCCACTTCATGATGTCTTTGTTAGAAAAGTCAAAATGCTGAAGAAGCCCGAGTTTGAATTAGGAAAACTCGTGGAGCTTCATGGTGAAGGTAGCAGTTCTGGAAAAGCCACTGGGGATGAGACAGGTGCTGAAGTTGAATGAGCTGATGGATGTGAGACTCAGTCCAAGAATATGTTTAAATTGAGACACTTAATGGTGGCAAATAAAAAGGCCCATTTGTGAAAAAAATAAAAAATAAAAATGTATCAAAGAGTAATGGAAAAGGTATAAATTATAATTGTTATATAAATATTTTCAATTATAATGACATTTTTCATATTTTTGCTGTAATTTTTAGATGTTTTACCATCCTTTCTACAATATGGCTTATTCATTTTTCTTAACATCTTAGATGATGTAAAGAGGCCTTTGAATCCAAAATACATATGATCTGCTTAAACATGATACATCATATAACTAGAAAAGCAAAATTAAAGAGGTGTTACTTTCAATTGCTCCCCTGTTCGCATTAATATTTCACCAAGTAGATCACAGATCAAAGAAAGGAAATTTAGTTCAAAATTGCCTCTAACTGTTCTGTTGCTGAGAAAGAGGCATGCATACAAAATATAAAGCACAGAAACAGTTTAAATATACTTTCTGTTGATTTTCAACTTTGGTTCTATTATTTATCCATCTCATTCTAACTAGTCTTATATGAAAGCTTTGAGATCTTGTTGGAATAAAAACAAATAAGTAAAATAATAACAATCCATGGCCTGATAATTTTAGGAGCTTTGTATCTTGTGACCATAGAGTGTTCCCTTGCAAACCTTTAGGTTACTCGTGATCACTCCCACGTGAGCAGAGATTACACAGATGGCCATAAAGAGTAGTAAGAACAGGCTAGAAGAAGACAGCTTGAGGCTGCATTAAAAGAAGTGCTAAAAGAAGAGATATCACCTCCAGTGTTCTGTCTGGTAGAAGTGCAGGAATTTTAGTTCTACCACTTCCTTACATCTTTAGCAGTATGTAAATGATTAAATGATACTCTCTCAGAGCCCATTCCCCATTCTTTATTCTCCAGTTTATCCATCCAACAAATTATTTTCATTTATGTCTTAGAATAGCAGTTTATGTACATGCAAAAGTATAATTTGCCAGTGAGTCTAAATAAGCAAGTGTTATTCTTGTAACTTGGACTAAAAATATAGATGTTCCTCAATATGGAAAAGTAATTACAAAATTCTGATTCTATTGAATTGATGTAAACTAAAACCTAGGAGGAAATAATTAGATAGGCACAAAGCTTCATACGGGTAAGTATTCAAGGAGCAATAAAAATAAATCTGCAGCGTGGTCTGGTTTTTGAAGTACATAGTGGTTATTGCTAGACAAAGTGGAAACCTGCTTTGAATGTCAGTATGACACATTTGTGGTGAAATCCTTAATCTTTAACATCTATTCATTTCAATTCAGTCATTTATTACTCAAATGACTTTTTGAGCATTTTTTAGATATACAGCAACATAATCTGTTATTAAGAGAGAGAAAGAAAGCAGAGCAGAAGAAAAAGCCTTTGCCTTTGAAATTGTGACAGTAGAAATGGAAAGAAGTAAGCATGTATACAATTAATTAGAATGCCTAAGCAAATGTTTGATAGTATAGCCTCAATGTTGGCTTTAAGAGAAAACAATGGTGGATATACTCAAGGAAGTCCCTTGTAAAGGGTCCTATTGGACCAATAGTGCATTTGTATTGGAGAGGAATTGGGGGAAAATCTGAAGTGTAGAGAACGATGCAGAAAGCAAGCAAAGGTGTACAGTTAAGAGAGAGAAGGAGGGACATGTCTGGTGCAGGGTGTATGCTCGCATGGACGTGTGTGTGCATGGAATATGTGCTAGGGTGTTTCTGGCCTTAAAAACAACAGATCATTCTGAATTAAACAGAAAGAATAGACTGTATGAGAGGACTAGAAGTAAAGCACAGAACTTATTCTTTATCAGTGAGAAGCACTTTATAACTTACTCATGATTTCCTCAGTTGTTCCGTATGTTGAATGTTCAGAGTCCTCCCATAGACTCTAGCTTCTTAGCGCTCTCTCTGCAGTACTAGCATCTAGGGTTTGGAGCCTGGCTGTCCTGGAGCACTGGACTCTCATTTTAGCTGCAAATGGAATCTAAGAAGAGAAGACAGGATACCCCTGGAGCATCATGGTTTTGTATTTATTCATGAGAGTTTGTTTAAGAGAAGTTTTATTTGTATAAGTTCTCTTTAAACAGAAATACATAATTATATTTCTCCCCAACTTTTTAAGAAGAAACTTAGAATCTTTAAGAATAAAATGTGTAAATTTATAATATGAAGTGACAGTAGAATCTGGATGAAACACCTTGTGTATCAAATGTGTATCAATGGTCTGTGTCTCTGGTTATTTCTCTCCTCTACCTCATACGACCACTTATGTTCTCTGCATTCATTCAGAGGGGCCTTGGATATGGTTATGAGTGGCACAGTTCCTATTCACAAACTATCTTTGCTTTCTAGGGAAAGACAGACATGTAGATTCCCAGCTCTACACTAGCTACATGGGAGCATTGTAGGGTACATAAAAAGTACTATGGAGTTCCTAAAGAAAAAAACAACTGACCAGTCTATAGGGATTTGTACAGATAGGGTGTCAAAAGGCAAAATTTTCAGAGAAGAGACACAGGATTTGGGTCCTAAGAGATAAGTAGACATTTTCCAGGAAGTGAAGAAGGAAGGAATATTCCAGGCTTGCCTGACTCTCCTGTTTATTTGGTAACTGAATCATGTTTTTTCCAGGCTGTTTTTTTCCTCTTCTGTTGCTTTATTCCTGTACATCTTAGATCCATAGCTTTTTAAAAATTATTATTATTATTATTATTTTGTGGAGCCTAGTTACCTTGCATTCACTAACCATCCACACTGAAGTTCTGGATGTTGTGTGTTTAATGCTAAATTCAGTGGGCAGTACAGAACTTTGCTGTACACTGGGCTCTTATTTCACCACATGAGCTCCTGCTTATTGCTTACCTTACCCTGGGCAGGTAGTGTTTTATGTAAATTGCCTAATTATATGATCTGGATTGCTAACTGTCATTGAAGTGTATACTTAGGTGTCTTGGACTTTGTACCATATGTCTCTTTTCAATGAGAAATTCCATGGATTGTCTCTTACCTCCAAAATGGCCAGATTCTCTTGCTTTTGTTTTTCTTGTATTCTTCCTCTTTACTAGTATTCTAATCATTAAAGAAAACCCTCCAGGGATTAAAAAACAGCAACTTTGTGAGGTCTGATTTATAGAAAAAGATTTTTAAAAAGATTTTACTGCCTGTAGCATGTTTGCGTAGTAACCTGAAATGCAATTTAGTCTTTCTCTATATAAATGGTAATTTGGTATTGGGCAAGCACACATGTCTGAGAAACGAGAAAAATAAAATGATACCTTAGGCTAGCATTTCTCATGCTCACTCAGTGATTCATGAGTTCTAATGATTTTCTTTTGGTTTTGTGTTTTTACCTCAATTGAGTGATTCATTTACCAGTAAATTCCTAGATAAAACAAAGGCACCCAGTTTAATTTAAATTTCAGATAAATAATAAATAATTTGTTAGTATGTCCCTAGGTTTTATTACATGCCTAAAAATTTTAGGAAGTACATACTTATATTAAAACTCATGTTTCAATAAGACATACTATAAAGTTATTCATTGTCAACCAGGAGGAAGAAAGGAACAACCAAACAGAAAAGAATGAAGAAATAAGAATTCAAAAAAATGATGAGAGGCTTAGGGACCTCCAGGACACCTTTAAACGTTCCAACATCCGAATTATAGGGGTACCAGAAGGGGAAGAGGAAGAGCAACAAATTGAGAACTTATTTAAACAGATAATAAAGGAGAACTTCCCAATCTGGCAAGGGAAATAGACTTCCAGGAAGTCCAGGAAGCTCACAGAGTCCCAAAGAGGTTGGACCCAAGGAGGAACATGCCAAGGCACATCATAGTTACATTAGCCAAGGTAAAAATGAAGGAGAGAATCCTAGAAACAGCAAGAGATAAGGAGACAGTAACCTACAAAGGAGTTCCCATCAGACTGTCAGCTGATTTCTCAAAAGAGACCTTATAGGCAAGAAGGGGCTGGAAAGAAGTATTCCAAGTCATGAAAAGCAAGGATGTATACATCCCAGATTGCTCTATCCAGCAAAGCTTTCATTTAGAATGGAAGGGCAGATAAAGTGCTTCTCAGATAAGGTCAAGTTAAAGGAGTTCATCATCACCAAGCCCTTATTATATGAAATGTTAAAGGGACTTACCTAAGAAAATAAAGATTAAAAATATGAACAGTAAAAAAAAAGTCATCAAATGGAGGATTAGCAACAGGGAAGTGGGAGGAGGAGAGAGGGGGAAAAGATATAGAGAATAAGTAACATAGACAGTAGGTAGAAAATAGACGGGGAGGGTAAGAATAATATGGGATATGTAGACACTAAAGAACTTATGACACATGGACATAAACTAAAGGGGGGAATGTGGGTGGAAGGGGGTGTGCAGGGTGGAGGGGAGTGAAGGGGGAAATGGGACAACTGTAATAGCATAATCAATAAAATAAAGAATTTTTTTAAAAGTTATTCATTGTCTATATGAAATTGCAATTTAACTGAGTTAAATCTAACAACCCTATTTATTAGTAATAAAGATTAAATTTTTCTTTTTCAGGAATGATTCATAACTAAAGGACATTTTCCTGCTACAGACTTGGGTTCTTTGAGTCAGTGTTTCTCAGACTGGGTGACTGTGAAATAACTTTGTTGGCTCTCAGAGATGACTTTTTCCTTGAACGGGTTCCTAGATGTCTGCTCCTTACTCAAGATTTTAAAATAGTTCTTTTAAACTCCCTCTGTAAAATTTTTCTTTATTATCTGAGTCATTATTACATAGAACAGAGAAAATACCAGGAGACTAGAGATTGGGAATTTGGAGCTCAAGGAATAGTAAAGATCCTTTAGTTCAAATAATTTTACTATAGTCAATGAACAGAGCCACAGCTTTGATGTTAATTGACTTAATAAGTTAACAAGTTAACAAGCTGAGAGTGATCTACAGTCTTTCAGCTCTTGATCCTATGCTATGAGATATATAAATATGAGGGTGTATGCTTAGTCTTCCACAAAGCAGTTAGATGAATAGTGTTAAGTAATTAAAAGGAGGAAATTAATTGAATGCAATATTCTTTTTAAATGTATTGGTTTGGGTGTTATCAACCATAACTAGAAATTTCCAATAGTACTAATTGGTTACTATACTCTACCAGTCTTCCATTGCCAGTGTTTAAGAGCCATTAGCCATCCTGCTTGGTTTAAATCCTTGCCTCATCACCAGTTAGCTCTGTTACTTTAGCCAAAAAACATCTCTGTTCCTCAATGTCTTTATCTGTTAAAAGGAATTATGGTAATAATAACTATATCAAAAATAATGGTAAGAAATACATGAGAATACATGTAAAGAATTTTTAACAATATCTGACACTGGTAAGGGTTACCTACTATTGTGTTGTTACCATCCCTGGTATTGTTAGTACATTAGGGAGCCTACAAATGGTGAGGTTAATTTCCTGAAATCTGTCAGAGTAAATGTGATTAAGAATGCAATAAAAAGCTCTAAGTTATAGATCTTTAGTGATTTTATGCTAGGTTTAAGGTTATAACAGTAATATTTTAAAAGTTATTGCTGTAATAATTTGAAAAAGGCAATGAATAGACCCCTTCCTCCAATTTACCAACTAAAGGCAAATATCCAAGTTCCTTTCCTATTGCCTTCAGTGATATATCTGAGATTCAGCCCAAATTTTCTTTTCATCTTTCCAAGATTAATTAGAAAAATGTGCCCACAATAGGAAATTAATATTTGAATTTGTGAGATTATGCAATCATTTTAGAGATTCCATTTGTATATAATAAAATATATTTTATTGATTATGCTATTACAGTCATCCCAATTTTTCCCTTTCCGCCCTCTATCTGGTACCACCCATTCCCTACAGCAATCCATCCCCTTAGTTCATGTCCATGGATTATGCATATAAAAGTTCTTAGGCTTCTCCATTTCCTATACTATTCTTAGCCTCTCCCTATCTATTTTGTACCTACCAATTATACTTCTTAATCCCTGTACCTTTCCCCCTTTTTTCCCCCTTTCCCCTCACCACTGATAACCCTCCAAATGATCTCCATATCTGTATTATATTCCTGTTGTAGTTATTTGTTTAGTTTGTTTTTGTTTTTTTAGATTCAGTTTTTGATAGTTGTGAGTTTGTTGCCATTTTAATGTTCATAGTTTTGATCTTTTTTTTCTTGAATAAGTCCCTTAACATTTCATATAATAAGCACTTGGTGATGATGAACTCTTTTAGCTTTGCCTTCTCTAGGAGGCACTTTATCTGCCCTTCTGTTCTAAATGATAGCTTTGTTGGATAGAGTAATCTTCATGTTAAGTCCTTGCTTTTCATGACTTGGACTTCTTTCCAGCCCCTTCTTGCCTGTAAGGTTTCTTTTGAGAAATCAGCTGACAGTCTTAGGGAAACTCCATTGTAGTTGATTTTCTACCTTTCTCTTGCTGCTTTTAAGATTTTCTCTTTGTCTTTAACCTTTGGCATTTTAATTGTGATGTGTCTTGGTGTGGTCCTCTTTGTGTCTATCTTGTTTGGGGCTCTCTGTGCTTCTTGGACTTGTATGTCTATTTCCCTCACCAAATTAGGGAAGTTTTCTTTCATTATTTTTTCAATTAGATTTTCAGTTTCTTGCTCGTCCTTTACTCTTTCTGGTATGCCTATGATTCGGCTGTTGGCACTTTTGGAACTGTCCCACAGTCGTCTTATTTGATCATCATTTTTTTGATCTCTTGTTCCTTCATTCTGTCCTAGTTGACTGTTTATTTCTTCCTTATGTTCCAAATCATTGATTTGAACCCTGGTTTCCTTCCCTTCACTGTTGGTTCCCTGTGGACTTTCCTTTATTTCACTTAATGTAGCCTTCATTTCTTCTCTTATGCTTGTGTCATACTTAGTGAATTCTCTGAGCATCCTTATCACCAGTGTTTTGAACTCTGCATCTGATAGATTGACTTAGTTTTATTTAGTTCTTTTTTGATGGTTTTGTTCTGTTCTTTCATTTGAGCCATATTTCTTTGTCTCCTCAATTTGGCAGCCTCCCTGTGTTTGTTTCTATATATTCAGTAGAACTGCTTTGACTTCCTATCTTGGCACACCTGTTACATTTTATGGGGCAGGGCCTTAGGTAATCTCCAGGATGGGTAACCTGCTTCACTGCTCTGTGGCTCAGTATATGGGGGAGGGATCATAAAGGGGGCAATGGCACTGTCTGGCTCCTGGAGGCTTGCTCGGCACTGGCCACATTTCTAGTCAGTTCACCTACTTTCTATATGTGACTAGCACCCCTCTAACTATTGCCCCAGTGATGGCTTCCAGAGTGGATGGGTTTTCATATGTTCTAGGGCCATGAGGGCTCTTTCAGCAGACTCTCCTGAGATACTGGCAGTTTCTTCTGGCACCCTAACACCCACTGGTTTTTACAGCCAGAAGTTAGCAGGCTTTATTTTCCCAGTGCTAGAGTCCTGGGTTGTATGGTCTGACTGGGACTGGGATCACTGGGATCACTTGCTCCCTGGGTATTCCACCCAATTTTTATCTACCACATGTGAGTGTGGGACCACCCATTCTGCCAGCCGCCACTGCTACCACCTTGCCAGCACCACACTGCGTTCTCTCCACCCCAGCGCCTCTACCCCTCCTGCCTGTCTGGATTAATATGGCTTCTTAAATCCTTGGTTGTAGGACTTCTCTATAGTTCAATTTTCTGGCAGTTCTGGGTATTTTTTGTTTTGAGGTTAATTGTGATCCTTCTTATGGTTGTGCAAGAAGGCGAAGCATGTCTACCTGTGCCTCCATCTTGACTGGTAGCTTATCCTCATTTTTTTGGATTCTTTTTTTCTTCTTGTTCTAATTGAATTTTTTTTATTCCTTATGTTCCAAATCATTGATTTGATTCTTGGCTTCATCCACTCCACTGTTGATTCCCTGTAAATTTTTCTTCATTTCACTTAGTGTAAACTTCATTTCTGCCTGGGTTTTTTTTTTTTTTTTTTAATGCAGTTGAAATACCCAGTGAGTTCCTTGAGCATTCTAATAACCAGTGTTTTGAACTGTGCATCTGATAGATTGTTTATCTCCATTTTGTTTAGTTCTTTTTCTAGGGTTTTGATCTGTTCATTCATTTGCATCATATTTCTTTGTCTCCTCATTTTGGCAGCCTTCCTGTGTTTGTTTCTGTGTATTAGGTAGAGCTGCTTTGTCTCCCTGTCTTAGTACAGTGAGCTATTGCAGAAAAGTGTACCTGTAAGTTGGATAGGGTGGAGCCTTAGATAATCACCAAGGAGAGTTAACCTGTGTGAACCAGGTTCATGGAGTCTCAAATATGGTCTCACCACTCTGTGGCTCTCCATGGGGGAGGACTCAGAAAAGGGACAATGGCTGCTGCCTGGCCTCTGGAGTTTTCTCCAGGAAGAAGCTGTCCCTTGGCAATCACCCTGATGCCAGATACTTCAGTTTCTCCCTGTATGCCACCGGTGCCCTTCCAGCTGCTGCTCTCATGCTAGAACTCAGAGGGAGTGATTCTGTTTAGGTCCTAAGACTGTTGTGGGCCCATTAAGAGGAGATACTTGAAAATCCAGCTGTTTCTTCCACTGCCCCAACCCCCACTGTTTTTTACAACCAGAAGTTGTGGGAACTTAGCTCCCTGGCACTGGAACCCTGGAATGGGTGGTCTGGTGTGGGTTTGGGACCCTTCATTCCTGAGATATCCCTACTGGATTTTATCTACCACATGCAGGTGTGGGACCAGCCTGTTCTACATCTCTGCATCTCTGCAACTCCTATCTCTGTCCCTCCCACCTGTTTGGATGAATGTAACTTCTTTAATTCCTTGGTTGTTAGATTTCCATACAGCTCAGTTTTTTGTCTATTCTGTGTGATAGTTGTTCTGTAATTTAGTTGTAACTGTGCAAGCAGGTGAGCCATGTTCACCTACATCTCCATCATGACCAGAAGTTCAGAATTTCCTTACTTTCTCAAAAGTTATTGATAAAGAGGAATCAAATGGAATAATAGAGGAAGATAGAAGCTTTTTGGTGTACAATGATATCAAGCATGTCTTCTGTGGAAAATTCTACCAGTTCATTTTTTCACAGATATGTTTGTATGTTCATTTATGCATTCCTGAATGTATCCATGCACCCATTCATTGGTCAAACATGAATTGAGGACTACAGTCTACACTAGATATCAGAAATACAAAGACAAGTGGGTATAGTTATTGAATTGCTGTCCTCTGTTTGCAAATTGTATTAGAACCTACAAGATGATCAGATCTAGTTCTAGTCTCAGTTCTGTAGGCCTGGCATTGAAAGAAATCTGATAAAATGTTGCAGAATCTTACCACCTGATAATTGGGCATCAGAGCAAATTATAATTCCCATATCAGCAGTGACCACATCTTTAACACTCTATACCCATTGTGCCTAGCACAGTGCAAGGTATAGCGTAGGTAATTAGTTGTTTATTTGTAGGTAAATGAATAGGTGAACAGGTAAATGAGTATGGTAATACCAAGATATAATCTTTAAAAAGGATTGTGTCATGTAGGTTCAAACATATTGAAACCATCTAAAGTTGTCACTCATGTACAAAGCTTTTCTCAAGCTAGAAATTGAAATGTCCGACATGGGAATTTCTAATGGGGTAGGAGACTGCTATAACCTCTGTGTCTGCTTTTAGATCAATAAATATATCTTAACCTGAACTTTCTCCTAGCAACCGGTGTCTCAGAAGAGGTATCACACGCAGACCAGAAACAACAGCTGTGATTCATGTAAACTGGCATATCAAGATGATGAAGCACTTTGCAGCTATCTGGCCCATAACTCTTTGCCAATATAAGCCCCTATGTGATCTGAGTTATGTATATTTGTTTCCTATTCCAGTGGCAGTTTGGAGGTTAGGAGGTGGGGGGAGGCAGGCAGCCTTCTGTGTTGGCATGTGGTTGAAGTGACAGGAGGATTTTAGCAGCTCGTGGGTGGGTGTTCAGGGAGCAGGTGGCAATGGGAGAAGGAAGTGACTGTCAGGATTTGGTGGCATTTGGGGGTGTGTATAGGCAGGCACAAAAAAAGAGTTGGGTATTCTAAAAACACTTTGGTATTCTCATAATGAGAAACGTAATCCAGGGCATTTGGTGTTCTAAGGCACAGCCTTTCAATTTGTTATTCTGTGAAGAGTTTCAGGAAATGAACCCAAAGAGTTACAGGTAAATTAGAGCGGAAATCACTTTTTTTAGACTATCAACAAAACCTGCACGATCATTTGACTTTTGAGGCAATGCTTTGGCAGTTCAATGGTAGGCCTTTTTATGTTCTTATTTTCTTAGAGAGGAAACCATTTCAACCTTCGTGTTTCCATTGTTGGTCGATTTGAGAGACCTCAATTGCCTCAAATGAAATGAAACTGTTTCAGTATTTGACTGGAGCCACATCACCAGCTGGTTACCTGTAGCATTTGGCATCACGTGGCAGATGAGTCCGAACTGCACCTAGAACTGCTCATTTCAGGAAACCTGGGCACTCTGACTTGCATAAGAGAAGAGATTCTGCTATTGATGTGACCAACATGATTCCAGCCTCTTCTGGGATGTGGAGAGAATAAGTTTAGAGGCAGTTCTCTGTTGAACAAACAAACAAATAAATATCAATTTCTACCCTCCCAATTTCCAAAAAGACAGTATGGAATTCTTTAGTGAGGAAGGTTAAACAACAGAGATATGAAAAACCTCAATACATTAACCACAATGGCATTACAAAGATATTTCCAAAAATGAATAGTCTCTTTTTCAAATAGGCTTTTGATAAGCTGTGGTCATTTGTAAACATTGTCAACTCAGAACCATAAAAAAAGACAGTATTCCAAACCTTTGGGAAAACAGTTCTTCAGAATTTAATGTAATGTTTAAAGATAGGAAAGAATTACCTTCAAGTGCCCAAGTCACTTTAAGGACATGATAAGGCTTAAACACCTTAAATTTAGAAGTTGAAACATTCACAAGCTCATGCTGAAAGAGGAAATATCAGGATTTAAAATAAGTGTGTACTTAGACATTTATTAATCAGGGCTGTGAAGGGGAAAAGAATCAAGGTCAGGTATGTGGTAAATCAACAGTTGGGTGGAAAAGCAGCGGTGCTAAGAGGGAGTCCACTGGCATATTTGTGCTAGGAATAACAGTGTTTGTGGCTCAAGTGCACTGGAAATCATGAGGGCCTCTCTTGCTGTTCTGGGTTTTGCAGGAATCTCCTGCAAAGGGGTATAGAGAGCCCTACCATGGCTTGTGTTGGGATGCCTTCATTACCACAGTGAGGTTCTGTCCCGTTGCCTGGAGTTGGGTGGGTTGTAAGAGAATTTGTATTCGGTGATTGTTTTTGAGTGTCTTTTTCATAGGTGTCTCCTAGTATATGTTTATGTTATCACTTGAAATAATGGTTTCCTTTAATTAGAAGTGATATTCGAAAAGAATTTGGCATAGCATTTCACTGGGAATTCAACATGCAAATAAACTTAATTTGGCTCTTTCTAACAGTTCCAATGTAGTTTAGGAAAGCTCTTTCTTAAAAAAGAAAATCATTTCTTCCCCAGAAATCCCATTCATGAAATGCTTTCCAGTTAGAAGAAATACCAATATTTTTTAAAGTATTGATGTGTGTTAGCAACATACCTATTTTGATTGTCTGTTGTAAACATTATACTATTAGCAGGATCAGTCATATAGAAATTAATGATTTCTACATATTTTTAACAATGAAAAGCAAGAAATATGAAGCACATTTCTCATACTCTTACAGATTCAGAGAGGAAGTGTCATTTTTTTTTTAAACGGGATCTTCCTTACTACCTGACATTCATTTTGACAGCATGAAGAAACTGCAAATGGGTAGATCATGTACATTGTCAAGTATATTGACATTTTAGTGGGACTCAAATAATCTTGGTATTCAGGCAGAGCTGATAGCTTCATTTGCAAGTTAGCCTTATTGTTAAAATCTTATAACATTTCCTGACCTCTTGGAAAAAGATCCTTTTACTAAGTGCCCCCAGAGTGTCCCTGCCTCCCAGGCACAAGGCCTCTGCGTGTTCTAGCATCTAAAGGAGTTTAGAGCAGTATAACTTTACAGCAGATGCTCTATCTGGTTATGTGATTTGAGCAGTAATTAGTTTTCATTTTACCAGTGGAACATGATTAATTTTAATAAGCCAAATAAAGTTTTAACCCAATGTACGAGTATTTGGTGTCAACTAGATGTGTTTAATATAAGTATAGTGGTTCAAAGCATTTACAGTTCTTTAAAACACTGATATAACTAATCAGGCATTCTTTGGTTGGCAAGCTTAATGAACCCACTAATAAGGAAGGGGAAAGAAATATTATATCATAAAATTACCACCACACTTCCCCTAAAGTTATCTTCACTCTTTTTTGCATAACCAAAGAATATAATCCAGAATTGTTAATTTTGTATTCACAGAGACTGCAAATTATCATTGCTCATAGCACATAGCTCTTAATGCTAACACAAGGAATATTACAAAATAGCATTTTTGGGTTTTCTACTAACAGGCTCTATGGCATGGAATAGAAAGTGATTACTATCTGTAAATTTTAGTTTTTTCCTCTGCAAAATGAAAAGTAGAACTAGGTTGTGTCTACAGTTTTCTAAATTGTATTTTTTTATGCCTCATTTTTTCATTCACATGGTTATTCCATTGCAAGACTGGAAAAGATAGACCCTGGTGTCCAGTCACTGTTTCCAACCATCTGTTGCTTGGAGCTACATGAGAGCAATAACAAGACTTAATGAATAATAGTCACAGACTTTTCTGGGCAACCTGACAATAGCAGGATGTTTAGAAATGCTTGTTTAGATTGCTATCCCTAGCATCCAGGCCAGCACTCGTATTTTGCAGGTGGGAAGTACTAAGCCCTGAGACTGACACCTGCAGTCAAGATAGAGATTTTCTTGAATTACAATTTAGAGCTCTTGGCTAGTCTGCGTATGGGGGGAAATGGGTAACATCTAAAAAATCGGATTTGCACTCTTTCATGTATTATTTTTATTGTATTATTATTATTATAATCATTATGTAAAGTATATGTGCACTTTTAAGATGGAATGTTTCAGCAAAATGCAGAATCTACTATGTAAAGGACATCAGTGCCATACACTGTGCCCAGTCACTAAGCAAATCCTAGGAACTAAAATTAATTTAACACACATATGTCTTCTTTCCACTGACCCATTCTTTATGTTCTTGTTGCTTTAGCCCACTTATTCCATTAAGTAATAATTTTGGTTCTGTTACATATTTTTTTAAATTAGTTAATTTGATTTGTTTTTCGTGCTTCTTATTTATAGCCTGTTAACAATGCAGGTTACCATGTATCCAATAATAGATGCAGTTTTGAAACCTAAACATGTTGGCCTTTTCACAGGTCTGGATGGGTGAATTGTCAGGTAAAAGAACATTTTATCATCTCATTTTACTTTCTATATTCATAATTCTGTCAACAAAATTATTGCCTCTAATTTTAGAAATTCATTTTTAATGTTGAGAAGACATGGTTAATTTTATTAATAATTTTTTAACTGTTAATACCCCACCCCTTGAAAGCCTATTTGTTATCTGATGGTCATTTCAGGTGTTTTTGTTGTTCTGCTCACCTTACAGACAGTACGAACTGAGCTCTAATGTACCGTTACGGGAAAGGGGACTGGGCCCTGCAGGGGACTCTGCCCTGAGCTGGCCTGTATCGGTGGCTTCTTGACTTCATGCAGGACTTCAGGACATGGGTCCAGATGATTCTGAGGGAGAGTGAGAAAAGGAGGGCCTAGGGTAGAAGCAGCAACATGAGAGAGGCTAGGCAGGGCTGCCTGGGCTCTCTAGAAATAGTACAGGAAAAGAGGGAGCCTGTGCAGGGCTACTGTCACCTCACTGGAGAATAGGACAAACGAGAGCCTTGGGGACAGGTTCAGGGGTTAGCCTCGGCCAAACTGCTGCTTCCCAGGGCTCCCCTGGTTGCCAGTCTTGTGGGGACCCTGAGAGTTTAGGAGAAAGAAAATTCACTCTAGAAGGAGATTCAAGTGGTCATGCTCCAAGGAGGGTGTACACTGGCTCCTTTGCATTGAGGGGTTTTATCTGCTTTCCAAAGTTGGAGATTTTAGGGGAGGTCTAACAAGAGACCTCAGTAGAATATTCATCAGCTTTTCCATGTGTGTCCTTTCAGGGTTGTGGTCTCCACTGATTGGTCAGCATCAGGGGGTCTGAACTACATGGCCAATGATATGGCAGGGGAGAAGAGGCCACCCTGGGGTGAAGTCCAGCACTAGTTTTGCCTGTTGCTAGGCACCTGTGGCTTTCTACCTTGGTGGCCTTCTGTATCTGTCTGTGAATTGCTTGGCCAGTTTGTTCAGCTGCCTCAGTTTCCCCATTTCACTTACCCAGAAATTTTTCTAGCTTCTTACTAACCTGTCTCAATACTTTCCCAGACAAACTGACTAACCTTGTGCTCAGACATGTGTATGCCACCGTCCACACACACACTTTACATGCATGTTCATTTCTTTTTCTAAGTACTGGTGCCAACCAGTCTTCCTAGATTTTTATTCATTTTTGGGCAATTCAGAGAGATTTTGAAAATGCATCTGACTTAATAAGAGAGTATAATGTGAAATCCTATCAAGCTGTTTGGGTATATATTCCAAATAATATCAAAAATAATAGTTTTTTTTTCTTAATGACTTAAAATGGAAGAATGTTTATTTAAAATCGGAGGATTAAGATTCAGCTCTTCTTCTTGTGAGATGATATATCAACTTTATGCTTCAGGCTTTACTGATATGTGTGTGATGTCTGTTCTACTAACGTACTTTAAGTTATATCATTACTATTACTAATTTTTCCTGTCTCATATGATATAGCTCCACTCCCTGCCAGCTTGTTCCCCTTCTCCATACAGAAACATTCAGGGGCCAAAATTGACTAGAGCCTATGCATGAGTTTGCAGGGAGTGTGAATTCCTAGAATTTAGGTATTTTTATTACTTGCTGAGTATATACACAGAGTGCTATGAAAGCACCAAACACACATCTTCCTCGTTTGTCGCCCTTTAATCTTAAACACAATCCTGTAGGGAAGCTCCTTTTATCGTTTTAATTTAACAGATAAGGAAACTGGGCTCATGCAAACAAAATGAATAAATAGCAGAGCAAGACTTTACACCAAGACTTACCTTACCTCAAAGTTCAACTCTAAACTACTCTGTATTTCTACCTGCCCCACAATAAGAAAAAGTCTTTGGTAGCATTTGTAGCTCAAAGTCTCAGGTGTTACTTTGCATTGTATTTTGTTTTCCTGTAGTTACATTGTTTCTAGGCATCATAAAAACATTTGCTAAGAGCATATGCTAAGACAATAGCACATACAATATTGTCATTAGTTTTATCAAAAATTTACTAAACTCTCACTCTGTCAGTCCAGATCAGATACAGTATAAGGCTGTAGTCTTCATCTGGGAGAAAGAGGCTAACATTGGTTAGTCTTCCCTGCACATAACCAGTAGCTTAGATGAGAAATCCTGCCAGTCAGAAGCTGCCCTCTTATGGAGAAAGACTATGTGAATTTATTTTCACAGAAGTATCATTTAGTAGTTGTGCCTTAATATTCTGATGAGTTCCTACTAATGTTGTATACCAAGAATGTTTCAAAACTCTAGATGAATAAGAGAAAAAATTATTACTCCTAAACTCACCATCCACATATAGTTAAGTCTTAAAAGTATATACAGTGTATTTTATGTCAAGCAATATTCTTGTACCATATTTAACATTTGGAAAGTTTGCCACTGTATAGGTGTGTTGTGGTTCATTTCAATATTTTTTATCAATAGACACTTAAGTTGTCTCCAGTTTTCCCAAATATCAACAATGCTGTATGAAACACATTTGTGTCTCTTCTATATGTTGCATATTTTCATTTCCTTAATTGAGGTTAACATGATATGTTTAGGGATTACAAATAAATAATAATCTAATATAATCTATCTCAAAGAATGCTTCTAATGGAGCTGTCTCGTCCTTTCATACTACAAAGGTTCTTAGCAGGGGTCCCCAGCCCCCTACTTTCCCCTCTGTGGACTCCCTCTGCATTACCTCCTGAGCTCCGCCTCCTGTGTCCCCACATCCAACCCAGTCCGTGGAAAGATTTGTCTTCCTAGGTTTACAACACCATACTTAACGACGAAGTTAAACCTATCTTACTTCAAAAGAGAGGTTAATTTCTGCATTTCTCACTATGCTATAACTAATGACTTTAACACACAAATATAGAAAAACATTAGAACAAACTTGAACCATTATCAATGCGAAACTTGTTATTTCAATCATGATATTCTTCCCAATATTAATTCAAAGCCAACTGAATCATATGCTTATGTATAACTGCGGTTCTGGTGACATAAATAGAAATAACAGTCCCCAAAGTGTAAGGCAGTAGCTAATTTTAGCTGTCTCCTAAAGCTTTCAATGAAAAGTGACACTGCCAATACCTTTGTCTCTCTCTTAACATTCTCACGTGTAGAACTAACTAGAATTTTAACTTCCAATCCATTCTCAATTGTATATTCTACCGTTGAACTAAACTTAAATAAAAGGCTGTAACAAACATTAAAAAAAAAGAAAAAGAAAAATTGTATTCCATGAAACTGGTTCCTGGTGCCAAAAAGGTTGGGGACTGCTGGTCCTTAGCATTCAGAACATAGAAATATACTTAAAACAGGTTCAGAGGATTTCTCAGATTTCTCCAAGTGGGTCTTGTGTAACAGCTAAAGAAGGAAAATAGTTTATTTGAAATTATGTTTCATATACAATTCAGGTGTTGTCTGAAGCTTGTCTTCAGGTGATTTTTAATTGTTAAAACTATTTCTTTTGAGTATTTTGAATATGGCTTCTTTTATTTACTAATCTCACAGCATACTCTTTCAATCAAGTTTTTGAGGTTATTGTTTTATATTTTACTCCAATACCATTTGGAGAAATTCTATGAACCTGTATTTGATTATTGCACTCTGTTCTGCATGTTAAGAACTTGTATAATGTGAAACAGAAAGACAACTCCATTAGAAATGATCTTTGAGATAGGTTTTATTAGATTGTTATTTATTTGTCAACTACAAACACATCAAGTCATCCTCAACTGAGGGAAAAATGCGACATACAGAGCAAGTACAAGAGTGTTTTATATAGCATTGTTACTCATTTGGAAAATTTGGAGATAACTCATTGTTCTAACGATCGGAAATCACCCACAAGTAAAATGCAGACGACACCTGAATTTAATATGAAAATGAATTTCAACTTTTCTACTTTGCTTCTTTAGCTTTTACACTACACCCACTTGGTACTAATTATAATTTTTGCCATGTTTCAATTTATCTCAGAATCTGTGGCGTGTAATGCCACAGTCGGAGAACACACGCACACGCAAGATCATCTTGCATCACTGATACTGGGAATGCAAATAAGAAATTCCTGAAAAGGCAAGTTCCGCTCTGCCAAAACAATCACCCTTACAAAAGAAGAGAGAGAAAAGGAAGTAATAAAACATGGAAGTGTGAACAATTGTAATTTTTATCTTTCTACCTTAAAATCTAGAAAAATTCAGTTAAAAAATTAAACTGTTGTCCCTTGATGTTTTGCATGCACTATAAGACACTTGCAAAAAGTTCCTGATGACCTGTGAGTGTAAATGAAACGTCAGCATACTAACTGATCAACATTGAAATTGGGTGTGGTTGCACAATAGAGGTTTATGTCTAAGTCATACATCGTTTTTTTTTAAGGGTGTGTTCTGTTGAAAACGTTTGGCTTAACTCTAAAATTCTCTGTTCCTTTGAAAACATTCAATTTAACAATGAACTTGTGAAATATAACCTGACATTGCTTTTAGAAAATGGTAGGATATTATTAACTAGAATTTTTCCCTTTTCTATCTGATTACTACACCTCAATGCTATTTACTGATGTGATTATTTCTGCTAATTAAGCTTAAATAAAGATGTAAGTTTCAGAAACCATAAATCAAATTTCAATGAAAAAATTTCAAAATTTATATTATAGTTTATATGTACATTTTAAAAGGAAATATCAGTTAAACATAGGAAAGAGAAGTAACATAACCCATAATATAATCAAAACCCTATAACCCCTGTGTGTATATTCTGGTACATAACACTCCAGATATGTACATATACTTTTGCTTTTCCAGTTTTTTTTTTTTTTCAGATAACATGTAGTTAATACTTAAATGTATTAGTAAATAATCTTTTATAGAAGCATTTACCACAAAATGTAGACTCTGTTTCTAAGACATAATGATTAATTCTCAAAAATAAATAGGTTTTGCATTAAATAAGTCTAGAAAACTTTTCAAAATTGCCAAAGTAATTCAGTGGTAAACAACAGCTGGTTCTGAAACATTTGGATATTCATATGCAAATAGAAAATAATTTGAATCTTTACCTCACATCATATACCAAAATTAACTTAAAATACATCATATACCTGAGAATAAGAGTTACAACTAGGAAAATATTAGTGTAAAACTGATGCAGTCACTGGTGAGCAGTGTCCACAGTGTTGTCGCTGAGACAAGACAAATTCACATGGACTGCCAAGTCCTGTGGAGGAAAAGGGATGGCAGGGCCACTCTCTCAAGAGGAGAGTGCCCTGACCCTTGCCTTGACAAGCTTTTATTGCTTTTCTTTCACATTACATGGAGGATCCTCCTCATTTACTCTGCACAGGTTTGCTTTAGGTGGTTACCTTTTACAGAAAATAAAGAAGAGGATGTTGCTAATTACATCAAAACAGAAGGATATTTGCAAATGTAAAGGGAAAAGTGGTTTAACTGGTTATACTCTTCCTTGGAAGGTTTAGCATAGATTTTAGGAAGTTACTTTAAAGATATGCAGTAAATGTTTGCTGCCTCCATTCAGGGTGAGGGAATTTTAGCAAAAAGCAAGTCTCAAAGTGGCCTAGGTACAATGCAAGCCTGATGCTCCATGGGAGAACCTATCTGTGGGCATGGGTCCTGTCTGGCCTTTCTGAGTGGGAGCTGGGCCCATGCCACACAGAACAGTCTCCTATATAAAACGTAGGCAAAAATATTTGTACTTTTTATTAGGCAAAGAATTCTTTAAGTGGACACAAAAGCATAAAACAGAAAAGCTTGATAAATGGGATTTTATCAAAATTAATCTCTGTTCTTTGAAAGATGGTGTTAAGAAAATGAGTCCAAATCATAGATTTGGAGAAAAAAAAAGTAAAACACATTTCTAATAAAAGATGTGTATCAAGAATAACTAAATTAAGAACATGGCAAACTTCCCATAATGTATAAAATATTTGAGCAGACACTTTACCAAAGAAGAGAAACAGAAGTCAAAAGCACATGGAAAGATGTGCAACATCTTTAGTTATTAGGGAAATGCAGATCAAAACCAAAATTATGTACTTTTCACACCCACTAGAATGGCTAAAATTAAAAAGACAGAAAAATAACAAGATGGACCAAGACTTGGTACAACTGAAACTCCCCTCTATTAATATTAGGAATTTAAAATGATAAGCCACTTTGGAAAACAGTTTAGCAACTTCTCACCATGTGAAATATGTATTTAATATATTACCTAGAAATCACATTTCTAGATATCTAACCAAGAGAAATAAAAGCTCATGTCCTCCCAAAGATTTATATGCTTATGGTCATTACCATATACATATGCCCAATAGTCCAGGTTTGGAAACAACTCAGCTGTCCCACTGTAGGAATAAACAAAACCTGGTGTATCTCCACAATGGACTACTTACTACTCAGCAATTTAAAGAATACCTAGCAATACATACAAAAATATGGATGAATCTTTCAAACATCATGCTAAGTAAAAGAAGCTACTCTCAGTAGATTATGTTGTACAGATTTCCATTTACCTGAAATTCTACAAAAAGGCAAAAATGCTAAGATCAGAAACAGTAGTAGTTGCCAGGGACCAGGAGAGACGGAGGGCATTGACTAACTGCAAAGGGACCTGAGGGTGTTTGTAGAGGTTCGATAATGTTCTGTGTCTTGATTGTTAAACGCATCAAGCTGTACACTAAAAAATGATGAATTATATTATATTAAATTGCACTTCAATCAACTTGACTTATAGAAGAAAAAGAAGACGGCATAACTCTAGCTTCCTCTCATAGATTTACAAAGCATATTCATATGTTAAAAGCTCTAAGACAGAGAGAAATAATTTTTACTTAATTTTAACAGCCTGGCAAATCTGAAATATTTTATCTCTTGGATAAAATATGTTGTACCTTATTTAAAATGATTTCAGTATTTTTTGAAATTATAAAACGACTGAATATTATTTTATTAAAACAAACTCAAATAAATTAGTAAAAGTTTAAATCTTTTTAAGATGTCTCGTGAAAGGCTGTGACAGTTTCATGTTTATGAGAATGACTGTTTCCACAGCCTTACAGGGTGTTTATTGTAAGTTGTTTAAATCTTTTTCAACTTTATAGGTAAAGAGTGTTACTTTTTTAGTTTGCATTTTTCACTACTAATGAATATGGATATTTTCCAGAGGTTGATCGGTCATTAACAATATTTCTATCTTTAATTTTCCATATATATTTTTTGTCCCCCCCCATCCACACTTAGGTCTTTGCATTATTTATTGGTGTTTGAGAACTTTTAAAATTAAAAATACTATAATTTAATATATTGTTTTTCAGTGTGAAATTTGATATTTTATGTTTGGATAATAGAAATTTTCCTTTATTGTGTATGTCCTTGGAATCATTTTAAAGACATTATTTTCTTTGTAAAAAAAAATACTGCTGCTAGCATGGATGTAAAATAAAATATTTTGGTTTACACGAACTAGGTTAATAATTGGGCCAATAGTGTCTGCTCAGTGGTCACATGACTCATAGGAATCTTCAAGAAGTTGTTAAACCCCAGAGACCAGCCTGGGTGGGTTATCAACCTCAGTTTCAGGTTCTGTATTTACCTGCCCATCAGGGATGTTTGGCAAGGTGTGTCTCAGGCTATTCTTATCATCTTTGCTAGTGTGTGAAAAAGGGAACGAGTTGAAAAATGGGATAGGTTGAAGGTTTTATTGTTGGAGGAGGGTGTTGACAGAGAGAAACTTGACCCTGTTTAGACACTATAGTCAACAGTTTGAAGATAAAGAGGAGGATGGCAGATGAACTAGGATTCCTGAGAATGAAGCAGAGTCCCCGTCCACATGTATTGAGAGGTAGTCCTGATTAGGGGAAAATAATTAATTACTGAGACTAGAAGAAAGGATGGGAACAGGGATACAATATTTACAAACAAGATGAAATACTGTGAAGTGAATCCTACCCTGATGGGCACTATTATTTTGCTTTATTATTATTATTTATTATTTTTAGCAATATCCTTTGCTATAAATTAGGTTCTGGAGACAGGTGGCAAATGAATGCTTTTGAAAATTCATACTGAGAACTGAAATTTCAGATGTTATTTTTGCAAACATGGAATTCCAGGGGAACATATTTTACTTTAGTAGAACATTTACTTTGAATATTTATTTCAAATTAATGGGTCATATAAAATAGATATTTTGGATCACTTTAATAATTTCTGCTATGACATTTTTACTTCCTTGTTTTTTAATGTAAGCCCTACTTTTCTGCTATCCTTCTTGAACCTTTGCATAGAATAGATACTTGCTAAAAAATTAGTATAGGTAGAGGAAATAAATTTTAAAGTCATATGACTCAGGAAAGTAAATACTGTTTATTACATAAATTACTCAAATAACTGTTTATTATAGAAAGATTATGATATGTAGTTACCAATAAAATCTGTTTTTTATATAGCCTTGGATGATATGCTTTGTAACATGAAGTGACCTGTGTAAAGAAGCAGTAGATATTTTTTAAAGCAATTCCAGGTTCTTAGTTTTAGATGCCTATTGCTTTTTCGTGCAACCCTGCACACTGCAGAGATTGATTTTCCATTTGTGCTCCCCATTGCAGTTTTGAGCTTCTTTGAATAAGCTCATCAGACATAACTACTTACTAGGGCTTTATTTCCGAGAAATAGCACCGTGACACAACAATTCCAAATTAGATCTAAATGCAATCCATGGAATTTTCAGTTTTACAGTTTCTTTGAAGGCCTGGTAAATACTACAAAGGAGGGATTCTCTGATGGAGTAATTCTAGAAATGACAGCCACATAAGGCATTTCTCGAATACCTTATTTTAATTTCTATTGACCAGGCTTAAATATTTTGTTAACTGCCTGAATTAAATGCCTTGCAATCATAAATTTAAACAAGTGAACATAATCTATGAAAGACAGGAAGCTAATGAAACAACAACAAAAGTTTTCAGAAAGTTTATCTGTCAGGTCTATAACCTTTGGGGGCTCATTCACAGGGGCTCTGACCTAGCTGACCATGTAGAAAGGAGTAATTAGAGGAAATACAAACTTCATCCAAATTCTCTTTCTGTAAAGTTTATACTAGACCTCTAAAAGAAATGTTAGTATTAATTATATTGTTGCATTAGGTGGCTTTTAATATATCATCTTGCTAATATGGAAGTGTTTGTTAATTCTGTGTTCTTTATGTGGTCTGTGAATGAAAAATTTATTTGGATACTGTTTGGAACTCTGAGGTAAAATCTTTGGGTTTATTGGGCATGTAATTTTGATTTGCTTCTTATTTCCATTAACTTAGGTACCAAGCAAGTAATGGTGCATTCAAACCTGTTACTATGACCAGCACAACTTAATCATTCCACAGTTCTTCTAGGTGTTTGGGGTACAGACTCAACAAAACAAAAATTCTTTTTACATAGAGCTTACATTGTCTTGTGGAGAGAGAGAAAATACATAAGCAAATCATATATTATATTAGAAAATGATAAATGGCAAGAAAATAAAAAATAAATGGAATCAGAAGTCTCGCAGGGGAGGATGTATCTGTATATTCAAATAGGATGGTGGGGGTGAGCCTTAATGAGGGAGTGACATCTGAGTAAGTACTTGAAAGGAATGTGAGAGTTAGCCAAACATGTGTGCATTTATATGCAGGAGAAGGTTTGAGGCAGGTAGAAGAGTAGGTGAAAATTCCCGAGGCCAGGCTATTCGAAGTGACTTCTAAGAACAGCAGGGCCAACATGGCTGGAGAGGAAGAAGTGAGGAGAGCAGAAATGAGGCACGAATGCTCATGGGACTTTGTAGCTACACTTCTAAACCACTGATGTGAAAGACTATAATGCAAACTTCATAAGTGGCCATCGAATTGTGCATTAACATATTGTAATTTATTTGTAAAATTAGAGTTTTTGCTTTCCTTCATGGGAAGGATGATTTGATTTTCAGCAGTAAAATTAGAATGTCGAAAGTATAAGCATATTTTTAACAAATAAGAAGAGACATTACACTATAAAAATGTGAAATTACTTAGAAAACACAGTTGTGTCTCAATATGATTTTTCACCATTTATATTTAATACTTTAACTTACTGTAGTCTTATACTCATCCTGGTCAGCTTGAGTTCTTTTAATCTCTCACCCAGGACCCCCAGAGTCAAATTCGGTTCTTGAAAGCAGAACTGACCCATATGTTTTAGTGAAAGTTAACCAGTAAGCGTACTGTGAAGATCCTAGAGTGGTAGTTGTATATTAAGGAAGGGTGGTTCTGACAGGCACAGTTTGATACTTGGTTGTGTTTCCAAGCAGTGTGTGAGTGTATTTTCAGTATAGTTACCTAAAAGAGAACTGTCAGAACTACCTTAGTTCTGCCTCCTTTTACAAAAGAATGGTAGTCTTCATTGTAAGTTACCCTGTACAATTTCAGAGTGGGCCTCCTTTGGCAGCCATGGCCCCACTAAGGTATCATTCATGGCACTTTGGGTCAACTCTCTTTTCTACCTTCTGAGCTGATAATTATCTATGACTTCTACTTGGCTGAAAGGGTCTTGAGAGAACATGATGAAGCCACCTCAAATCTCAAAAATAGGAACTTAACCTTTCTGTTTTAGAATATTTTCTCTTCAAATACTATTTTTAAGAGTCAGTTTTAAGGCCCTAAAAAATCAAGAGTAAAATGCAAAAAGTCAAGCCCAGAAAAGAAATGAATTTGTATTATGGTACCAATGGTACGAATTCTAGTTTCAGAAACCAGGAAGATTGGGAGGAGAAATGGTATTTTCAGCTGTGGGTTATCATCCTCTTATTTAAAACATTTTTTTTTAAACTTAAGGCTACCTTCTGAAATCTTTTAATATTCTTTTACAATAAGGTAAAATTCAGAGTTAATCTTGTAAGAAATAGTGAGCTTCAAGGGGAAAGTTATGTAAATTCTATATATCTGAAATATCACTATTATGTTACTTAAATGAAATTATAATCATTTTTGAAAGGATAGTGTTTGGATCAAAGGGATTCCCAAGAACAAATGAGCTTATCTCTGTTGGCCTTGAATGTAACCTGAATTCCCTCAGGACTTGTCTTATGATCCTCTTGTGGTTAGGGAAGATTGGTCAGTAAGCTTTTGCTCTCACCTTTTGGTTAAAATACCATATTTGTCAGGACACTTGAAATCTGTGATGATCCATCCACAGTAGTGAAATATATGCACATGTATAAGCACATTCTTAGGTAAGGTAGTGTTTCTTCTGTGGACATGGTGGACAGAGCACAGATAAGCACCAACAATGCCTGCATTTACCATATTACAACTAGAGCTGTTTTGGCTCATGGCCTGAGAGTCTAAACTTGCACCAGTGGTTCAGAGACTCTTGCAACAAAACATTAAAAAATAACTAGCTCTGTTGGTGTCTGAGTGCTTTCTGTCCTCCCAGGACCCTGCCTGGTCTGGGGCTCAGCCAGCACAGCCTGACTGTTTCTGCCTGAGGTCGTAGTGTTCTCCTGAGCCCTGAACTTGACACGTATTCTCCTTTAATGTCCACAATGAAATGTCTCATCAACAGCCTGCTGGGATGTGGGATTAAATATATAAATGTTAATGAAAGGGGCCATTATCATATCAAGTTATTTTCTTACCTTTAAACTTTAATCATGAGAAATAGATGGAAAATAGAGAGTAAATTCATTACTCAGGCCTTAGATTAAGCTACTGGAATTGTCAGTGGAGTTAAAATACATGAGGGAGGAGCTGACAGCAGTCTGTGTAAGTCCATCCGTGTGTTGGCTTTTACCTCATGACCCACTGTCGCTATCCTGTCCTAGTAGCCGGCGTCATCCAGGGAAGGAAGGCAGGGCTGCAGACAAATATTGGGCAAGGAAGGGGCATAGGACCACAGGAAGCAGGTGGAGCTCAGCTGCTATAGGAGACTGAGGGTGTGGCTGGAAGCGGGGCTACCTTGGGATTGAGGTCAAAGTAGACCAGTGATGCACGAAAGATTGAAGAGGAAGCAGTGACAGAGAACAAGAGAGTGGTGAATGTCGAGGGCAAGTGCAGGAGATGTAGAGGCAAGATAAACCATTGAGGAAGAAAAGGATCAGCCTCAGTCACCACTCCTGACAGTTTGGCAATGAAGATGAAGGACGAAAACTTTTTATTATAGAACAGTCCACACAGGTTGTAATATCTAACTGTAGTGTATACAGTCTAGTTCATCTAATTGTAGTTATTAAGCCAAGTTCAACATCAGTAAGACAGTGGGCATTCTAATAATGTTTAATGGAAAACCAAGAAGTCAAAGTGGAGGGAATGAGTGGCACTGCACAACTTAAGCCACAAAATACAGTCCCCCACATTGCTTCGATCTCTGCAAGACTGAGATACAAGGGAAGGTCAGCAAGCAGCAGAAGACCTTGGGTATAATTTTTGCCCTGTAGACATATGGCCTTTGTTTGGAGAGAAACAGTAAGGATGATGCAGGGGAAAGCATGAGTGCCTTCGAGTGTCTTCATGCTTCCATGATTGAGCCTTGCTCCCTATTTTAGCAGTTTATTCTAATTTTTCAAATTTTTCTAGACAGAGCACTTATTTAATGTTATAAATATAAACTTAAACTCCATACCTAAGTAATTATTGCTGTGTGACAGTTACTTTGCTTATTTGAACCAAGGCACATTTTTCAGTATAAAATTGATAAGTCTATGCTGAAGGTGTGGACAAAGCTATTTAAAGAGAAACCAAAGACTATGGTTCTCAAAACTCAGAGAATCACTAAGGGTAGAAAAAATTATTTTTTAAGAGGCTTGCTGGTTAAACAGTGATAAAGAGTTGATAAAATTCCCCTGGCCCTGCTGAGGGACACATTCTGAGTATAGTTTTGTGCGGTATGACTTGACTGTGTCACAGACTGCAATTTCTGTATTTAAAAAAAACACAAAACTATTTTGACCGAGAAGACTCAACTCATGAGAAGTAGCCATCAAATTATTTTTCTATTTTCAGTAAAAAGTGCCTCTTTCAGGCTCGGCAAGGTTCTGTCTTTCCTGCTGTGAGCCCATCTCTCTTAAGGTTCTCTTGGTCCAATTCTGTCACTTTTCAGACAGTTTTTACTTAATAAGAATAAACTGTTGTTAGGAGTGAGATAATCCACCCTCTATAATATTTCAATCTCACACTGAACTCAAAGTTTCTTCCTTTGACAGTATGCTAGTCCCTCTCTCCTCTGTAATGGGCGTGTGTGGCCGGAATGTGCGGTGCACAGTGTGGACTTTACAACCCAAGATGCCGTCTTTTCTCATGCACTTGACTTTCTCTTCTGCTCTTGCCTTTTGGGGCTGGGGTTTGGAGGTAAATGAAGGAAAAGGCAGTCCTCAAGTGGCATTTATGATTTGCCTGACCTCCCTCAGTACGTCCTCATTATTTCTCTAACTAGCCTTCTTTTTCCTCACTGGGATAGTTGTCCAAATACCAGGCTTCTCACAGGCTTTTGTGGTGGGCTTTTAGGAGATTCTAAGGGAACCTGCACAGGTGTTCCACTGTGGGACACCTAAGAAGGCTCTATTTATCCTGCTTCTAGCTATCTATCCTAGCCAAACAATGGGCATGCAGTCTGTCAATACTTTCTACTGCCTCCTATTCAACACCGATGACATCAGGTCCTCTTTTGAGGCAAGAGGCTATTACTGGTCCCCAGCCTGCTGAGCTTGTAGAAGGGGAATGTGAAGAGGAGGGGAGGGTAAAAGGAAGCCGCCACCTGTCAGTTCAGTAATTCTTCCCAAAGTAGCCTCTTTTCTTGCCCCAGGCCTCTTCACAACTTCACTGCGAGAAAGGTTAGACACTGGTTTAACTTCTTTTATCTTTGAAAGTATGAAGAACAGGACCTGCTTTCAATTTGAACCTAGAGATTTTAGTTTCTTTTCTCAACCAGGCAGCATCTTTTCAATAATCTTATTCCATTTTTTATGGGGTGGGGAAAGAAGAAAGGACTTTGCACCATCCTTACAGTAATATTGAAAGTTTACTATGTGTTTGGGGGTACTATACCAACTCACTTGAAACAGAGGCCCAGAAAAGTTAAATATCTTGTCCAAGATCACACAGCTAGCAAGGGGCAGAGTAGAACTTACCCTTGGGCTGTCTGGTGACAGGGGCTGTGTTCCAACCACTGCCTCTGTAGGCTTGTAAGATGTGATGTCACAGTTTGTGGATGGTGCAAATAGGATCCTGAGCCAATTGGCCATGGACCTTAGAGGGCAAGCTGGGAACCCTCCTCTTATAGTGAGGAGTTCGAGTCACAACTCTGTGAAGCTTCGGTAAAGTGTGGTGATAGCTGCAGGACAATGTCACTCACTGAGCCCAGGGATGGTAAGACCCAGTGCATTCAAATGCACTTTTTGTCCAAATAAAAAACTTATTGAACAAATTATAATTATTTCAGTGCACATTACTTTGATAGTCTAATTAACATTTTGGCAAGTATTATATAATTCAGTGGCCATTTAACTTTATTTTTTCATCTAATATCCCCCAAGGTAATCAACAGTAGATTTATTAAATGACCAAAGAACTTATAAAAATGTTGCTGAGAGATTAGTGGTAGATGCAAGCAAGAGGCAAACAGATGAATAGTTTTATACACTCTTCATGATGTATTATGTGTTGCTAAAACTTCATAATCTATAGCCAATCTCCTAGAATTCTATATTATTTCTTGACTGTGTTGTCTCAAATGAAATGTTGGTCTGTCTCACTGAGATGTGCCCGTGCTTCTTACATCATGGCCCTCCGGAGCTGGTCAATCCTGTGGGCTACCAGTTAGCAGCCTGCTGCCTCAGTAGCACATGTGAGTAATAGCATGTTCTCCATTATAAGTCAGAGAACCCAATCTGGATTGCTTAAGAGATGCTGGAGTATCATAGAATTCCAGGGAGAAGGTTGAGGAAGGACCAGAATAAGAGAAATAGTGACTGGTCCCCAAGGGAATGATGGAAACTTTCACTTCTGGACTATTATCTTTATAGACCTACTTACTTTGCTGGCCAGTCATGGATTTCCTGCCTTCACTTCCTTTCATTTGTTAAAATTAGAAAATATTTATCATTTAGATTATCTGGAGGGTAAGCATGGTGTTCTATAAAGCTGAAATCTGACTGACCTAGATTTTACAGTTTGGTTTTGCCACTTGCTGGTTATACCACTTTGCATGAATCATTTAACCTGAGTTTCCTTATGTAATAAGCAATTTATTGGGTTTCAGGGAGAACTGAATAAGATTTTTTATATAAAGCATCTTTATTTTTTGAACATGTATTATCTTCGTTGTTGATTAAATGGTCCCTTGACTGACAATATAACAAGAACGCAGTTGTGCATGACGGACGTGTTATTCACCCAGGTGCTTACAAAGGTACTCCCTGGCTATAAACGGGAAACTGCAAGGTTGCATGAACAGACTGGCAGGGAGCTTGCTGCTGTGAGCATGCCAACTACACTGGCTCTACCATGTTAGACCAGAGAATAAATCTGATTTGATCCATTTACGATGGTGCTCTGGCTAGAGAGGCAAGAAAAGCTGATCTGTGCTTTTTCCCCAGGGATAGCCAGCCTCCTACTTCCTGAAGAGAATGCTCAGAGTGCAATTAAGTTTAGGAACCAGGGCTCTTTCTCCAAGAGTTTCTTCTAGGATCCGCCTGAAGCCTAACACGCCTTAGCATAGGTCTGGCTCCTCTCTCTAAATTGCCCCAGCCTCTTTGCACCTCAGCATGAGCAGAGACCCTTCAAGCCCTATTCCACCCCCTGCCCCCCAACCCCATGGTCACACATGCATATTTGTATCTCTGGTTCACATAGAAATCTTTACACTGTAGTCTCCTTGAATCTGGTGTGCTAGCTGTCATATCTGTGTTGCCTGTCTTTCTGTGTTTATGAAATTTCTCAGGAAAAAGGAGGATCTGTAGACCCTTGGCTTTTACGGTTAAGTCTTAGTTTCACTCTTGATGAGTCTCCCAACTAGCTCAGTTCCTGCAGTAACTTGTCACTTTGTAGGCACAGGATTGGACGGAGTTGGAGTAGAGATTAACCTGAGTGAGGGAGCCTCACTCAGACAGCCTTCTTAGCATCTCACTAAAAATTCATTAATTTTGCTCATAGTTGTATGTGATTAGTTTCCTAAAGTGTGGTATGTTTTATTCCTTTGTGAAGAATAATGCTGGAAATCAAGCAAATTCTAACGTCTGGTGTTGGAAGAGAAAAATAACATGAAGAGGTGTAAGAAAATAATGCTTCTGAACCAAGAAATAAATTCAGGTTTGTAAAAGCTTAGCATAGGACATCAGACCTCACTGTGGTTAGTGATGTGATGTGAGTGAGTTTTCCACATTCTCTGAAGACAGTGAAGCAATGGTGATTTGTGAAAGCATTTTAGCAAATATTATAACTAGTCCCCACGTTTTATTTTCTGGACAATGTGATAAAGGGATAGTTAAGAACTGGGGAGTTCACAGTGATCTTAAGATGCAGTGTTAGTGATTGTAAAGGAGCTGATTTTTTTCTTAAAATAAGAATAATAGTTGCTATTTAATTATTATCTGCTACGTCAGGGGCACATTCCTGGGTACTCCTTATATTTTATTATATTTCGTTCTCACAAGTATGTGAAGGAAAATTGACCCCATTTTAAAGATGAAAAACTGGGAGTCAGGCAGTAAGTTATCTTCTCTGAAGTCATATAGTTTGCATTTACATGAGTAGCCCAGTAATTTTCAAAAGTGCTGTAAAGGGGTGCATTATGCATTATTATGCAAAATTAAAACACTTGCTGTGATTTTTCTCCTCCAGACTTGCAAGGCAGGTGACTTCTTTCTTTTCATATTTTGACTTTAAGAAACGAGTGAATCTGGTGCCTGTAAGATTAATCCCACCAGGCCACCCATGTGCCGTCTAACATTCATCCTCTGATCACAAATACAGTAATTATTTCCAGAACGAGAGGAGGACTTGGAATATTTATTATAATTTTAATTGTAATATTTAGCATTTGAAAATTTACACAAGTGTTTAAGTGGTTTGTTAAGTTAAACATAACAGAAAATAAGAAAATATGTAAAAAATAAATGAGTAGATCACCTAAAACATGTAGAGTAGGTAGTAAGGTATACACAAGAAAAGCTGATTTGTACACCTGGTTGCTAACATTATTCTCAGCTTAATGGCAGTAAAATAAGGAAAATACAATTTGTAATCTATATTACCTTTTCTAATAACAAAAGCATGCAAGGTAATGTGTAGATATTTTTCTAAAGCTATACATAAGAAGGAAATTTTCATACACACAGATTCAGGTGTGGCCTCCCCAGCTGGTAGATTTCTCTTGGTGCTGAGGTAACGGTTTGAATTCACTGCTTTCTGTGCCTTTAGTCAGATAGCAAATAAACAAGCTGAATGTGGGAGAAGGGTAACTACCATGCCTTTTGTTGAATGTATCACTTAGTTAGAGAAGTCTTTAGTGGTGCTTGGATACCGTAAGTTCTATTTCAGATCCTGCAACATAGCTATTAATAGTAGTAGATAATCTCAGCTATTAATTAAAGTTTCTGTGTTTATATAATTTACTATGCAAACTGGGATACTGTGGAGAAAAAAAGGAGAACCAGTAATAATTATACCAAGACAAGAAATGTCAACAAGCTGTCTGTCCTAGCAAACCGGGAATATGATAAATTCCCATAAAAGTAGATACTCAGCTCCAGTGTGGTTATGGTGACTGTTGAAGATCGTACTGGAATTCTCACCCGTGCAGAGGCTTACACAATTGCATGGGTGCCTATAAAAGAAATCAAGAATTTTGTAACAAAATATTTCCAATAATCTCACGGACATTGAAAGTACTTAATTCTCATGAAGCTGGATGTCAAGTTGTTACAGAAACCCACTGGTTCTCTTTTTACACAATTAAAAAAATCAAACCCTAAACTAGTAAATTTATAAAGAGAAAATAATTTTCACAGCATGACTTTCTAACCCTGACCCTTATTCCTGGGCCACTACCTTCCCGGTGGGGATTTCTCCTTCATCACCACTGAAACCTTCCGCCTGGCCCCAGGAGACTCTGTAAAGGCAGACTTTCTGCCTGAGTTCTCTTTTTAGAGTTGACCCCTGTATTTGTCATTTAAACAAAATTTTACAGAAGGCTCAGAGATTACAGATGAATAATATATGCAAAGAGACAAGCGTCTTGATAACCTGGTTTACGGAACAGAATTTGCTCACCTCCAGTTGGAAGCCCTTATGGGGTTGGGCTGCCTGCCAAGCTCTTGGCACAGCTCCACCTGACCGAGCCGTCCTGCTCCGTCCAGGCTTTGCAGTTTTCTTTGATGAGTTTGCTCTGTGAGAAGCCCAGGAAGAGGAGAGGGAGGTGCAGAGAGAAATGTGCTTCTTCTTTTTCCTGCTTCAGTCTTCTATCTAGGTTCTGGTTTCTCCCTAAAAACTTCTTTCCTGGATTATTGACAGTAGGACAGTGGACCTACTCAGAGGTTCCTTTCCCTTCTTACCAAGGACAGCCTTAATTTTATGAGCATACCTTATTAAAAACTTAACATAAATGTAAGTGACACAGAGAGAGTTGCAGGAAGAGCCTTTTGCTTCATAAACACATGAAAGTAGTCCCCTTGATCTGAAAACATTATTAAAATAGTACCAGCTGACCTCTTTTTCTGTCTAATAAGTATTGAAAACATTTGTATTATTAAAACTAGCTGATGAAGAAAAACAGTCTCCTGACTGGATGTTAAAGGATTAAACTAGAACTGTTGATTTAATCAGTCATTTTAACATATTAATAATAATAGTAAATGCAATCTTTATTAGGAACTATATACTTTCTAATATTTACTTCTTAATATACTGTTCTTAATTTTAACTTCACACTTATTTGGGACAAACTTATGGTATATTCAGTGATTTTGTATAACTAATGACATGGTTTCATTAGTTTTTTTTTTTCAGACAAACTGTAAATTTCATAATTTTATTTAACTGTGATATTTCCACCAGGTACTTTTAAGTTCTTTCTAAATGGGATAGCCTAGATTTGTTAGCTGTTTATCAATTGATTAAACTGCAAGAAGGAATAGTCAAACATATGATGATTCCTGCCACTGTCCAGTCTGAGGCCTGTGCATCCATGCAGTATCCTTCTCACATCCTCGTCACTGCTGGGCCTGTTGACAGCTGCCAGCACAGGGACTGAGTGAAGCTTTCAACCATCAGTCAGTCAGTCAATTAAAAACATTCTTTAAAATTATTTGACACCTATGAATTAGAAAAGTTCACATCAAAATCTGCATTTCCAGTGTTTCTGAAAAAACTAGACTATTCGGCAAAATTGGGCCTGCCAAATTTCTTATGGGCTAGAATTGAGTAGGTCCTTCTTGAGGCTCCTTTTTACATTTTCTTCATGGTCTTGATGTGCACTTGAGTTTGCAACCTCTGATCTAGACACTTACTATTCCAGTGCACCCTACACTCTGCCTCCAGATTAAACTTCTAAGTGTATCACAGTTCACGCACCATACCCCCATTACCAGCCCTCCACAGCTCCTTCCATTGACTCTGTCACATGGACTTCAAAGCCTCCCCATTCTGACTTTATAGTCTTATATTTACCACGAGTTAGCATTCTGGACAAGAGGGGCCACTTGTTACCAGATCACAGCTTGTGCTTTTACACTTTTTCACTTTTCTGATGTTTTTCTTCTCCCTCAAATTCCTTTTCATCCATATTCATGTATGAATACCAAATACATTTTTTAGATCCAATTAAAATGTTGTATCTTGGTATCTTCCTTGAACAGCCAAGACGGGTAGTGATTCTTCCTTCCTCTACACTCATAACACTGATTTGTCTGACTTTCAAAGTCTGGAATATATAAAATTTCATGTTGAAATCATGTGTGATCAAGACTTATTTCAACTACTAGGTGGGATCTAAATGTTGTTCAGTTTGAATCCCACATATACTTGGCACAATTTCTTACACTTATTTGACACTCAGTAACTATTTGTTGAATGAGAAAATTTTCTTCTTTGTTTCAGTATTCTTTATGTAACATCCTCTGAGACCCACATATTGATATTTATATTTTAATTTTCATAAGTAGATGCTGGATGTGTATATTTAAAATATTGATTTTTGTGAGGCATATGACTATTTACAGCTCTAGAGCCTATTGTATAATAAAATATTTGACATTCCTGTTTAATCTTTTTTTTCAGTAATTACAATGATTTAGCTTAGTTCTCTGTCATTCTTACTGACTGAAATAATTCAGAAAGAATCATGGAATACCAATCATATATCTATCTTGACATTGTGATAGTATCATGTCAAAACAATATGAAAAATTGCTACTCCTAAACAATAATGTGGTGTTAAGTTTTAGGATTAAATGTGGAGCTTAATTGGGAATTTGTGGCTAACAGAAGCCTTTTGAATTATTGTAATAAATTTTTAAAAATGTTCCATTAGGTTACACAATGTATTAGACTAGTCACTGCTCATTTTTACTAACTCAAGAGCGTGTGCTTACACTTTGAATGTGCTGCACATAGAACATGTGTTGACAATCTCTTTGATTGATTCCTCTGTTGTGTGTCATGTGGTAAGCACTCACTTAGCATTCATACAATTCCCAGCTTTCATACAGCTGATCCTCTTCTCACTTTGTCTCTCTTGCTTCCCGAAGCCTGTGTTCTGGGCATCTGCCCATTCTTCCCCAGTTGCTTTAAGGAGAGTGCAGACATAGACAAGATGGTGAGAGAGAGCGAGGAGGCTGCCCCTTTTCTTCCGGGTCTTCCCCTAGATTTCCTGGGAGCCTGGCTCACTGTCTCCAAGGGAATAGTTACAGCCGATGAAACGAGTTGCCAGTGCCAGCCAACGTATACATTCATACAGTTCAAGTGAAAGGGTTGTTCTTTTAATATTTTAAATCTGTTACCAATGGTTCTAGAAAAGATTTACAACACAGCTTTAAAAAAATTGTTTCCCCTGGGGGAATCTTTAATTGTTTTTAAAGGCAGAAACGATTGCATTCTCATAAATACATTTATGACAATGTGCACAAATATGATGATTCAGCATAACTATGTCAAGCAAGAGCTATAAAGATAACTTGTGCTTAACCGTAATCAGCATAGAAAAGTACTGGAGAAAAGAACATAGAAATAGTTCTGGAGGCCAGAAGTTAGAAATAAGTGTGTTGGCAGGGCCATGTTCCCCCTAAAGGTGCTAGGGAAAGAACAGTTCCATGCCTTTCTCTTAACTTCTGGTGACCTCAGGTGTTCCTTGGCTTGTAGATGCATCACTCTAATCCTCTGGCTTCAGGTGGCATTTTCCCAGTGTGTTGTCACATTATCTTCTCACTCTACCTGTCTGTCTCTATGGCCAGATTTCCCCTTTTTTATGTCATATTGGGTCAGGGCCCACTGTGATGACCTCATTTTAACTTGATTATTTTGTAAAGAGCCCACTTCCAAATAAGACCACATTCTGATATACTGGGAGTTAGGATTCTCACATATCTTTTTGGGGAACACAATTCAATCCATAACAGGTAAGAGAAGAAAGACAAAGGGTGAGTTTAATTCCAGTAAACAAACACTGGCATCAAGTGTGAAAACACAAGCCTGAGACAAGGGAACAGGACTATGTGTTTATAATACAGGCAGGGAGTGAAGTTGGGAGTAATTTTTCCCAACTTCAGGACTGCTCTGTACTTCAGAAAAGCTGGCTTCTGTGGTCAGAGAAAGCCCTCAGGCAAGGAAATGCAAGTGCTGGAAGCTAGAAATTGTGGCCCACACCCAGGTAGTAAAAGGGAGGAAATATAGGAGTGACTCCAACAGCATATGGGATAATCCATGAAGTAAGCAGGAAATCGTGTGACCTAAACAGGGAATACAGAGCAAGTTACAAAGTGGAGTAGCAAGCCGTAACCAGAGCAGGATTTGGGGCATATCTTCAGTCCATGAAGGAACCGATGAGTGTTTTCAGCTAGTGAGAAGCTGACCCAGGAAGCCAGGAGACCCAAACCGTCAATCTAGGAAGTGGTCTGTATGTGACAGGTCAGAGGAGGGACCTCCGTGTACCATGGTGTCTCACATTGGCAGGTGACCCACTTTTCCTTTAGGTGAAAGTTCACATTACATAATATGGTTTTTAATAATTTAGCCATTGCTTACTTCTCAAATCTCATCTAGGGGTTAGTTTGTATTAGTTTTATCTACAAACACCAAAACCTGTTTTCAGTTTCCTAGGGCTGCCATGACAAAGTACTACAGGCTGGGGGCCCTCAACAACAGAAATTCATTTTCTCACCATTCTGGAGCCTAGAAATCAAGGTATTGACAAGGTTGCTTCTTTCTGGAAGAAGCTCTTCCAGGCCTCTTCCTTAGTTTGTAGACAGTTGTCGTCTTGTTCTTTACATGGTCTTCCCTCCGAACATGTCTGTATCCAAATTTCCTCTTTTTATAAGGACACCAGTAATATTGGATTAGAACTCAATCTAATAATGGCAGTTTAGCTTGATTACTCTATAGAGATCCTATCTCCACATATGGTCACATTCGGAGGTACTTGGGGTTAGGATATCAACATATGAATTTAGGGGGCATATAATTGAGCCCATAAAAGTACTCTACCCTCTGCCCCCTCGAAATTCATGTTCCTATCACATATAAGATACATTCACCTCTTCCCAAAACCCCCCAAAGCAATTCCAGTGTCAATTCTAAATCCAAAATCTCACCTAAAGTTAATCTAAGTCAGATATGAAGACCAGAAGTATGATTCATCCTGAGGAAAAATTCCTGTCTAGTTGTCTGCTCTTTGGACTTAGTTTAGCTCTCCTGAATTTCTTTCTGTTTCCTGAACTTTCTCATGTCTTGGTCCTTGGCCAGGCTATTTTCCTCTTCTCAGAATACTCTTCCTCATTCTCTTCTCTTAGTTTTCCCTATGCATCCACCAAGCAGGTACCTGCATGGCGTTCCTTCTGTGTCACTCCCCGACATTTCTTTCAGGGTCTGTCTTGCTTGCTTGCACCTTCAGGAACCCTGCATTTCCCTGTGATGACACATGTAACACAATTTCCAGTCGCCTGCTTCAGTGTTTTCACCAGTCTCTAGACAGGAAAATCTAAGACAACAAGGGCTCCTGACACATTTGACTCATCACCTCTACAGCCACAGAATGGAGCTAAGATAGCAAGAGGTTGGGAAATTATCTAGGAAAAAAGAAGGAAGAGGAGGGAAAGGTGGAGCAATAGGGAGCGGGTGGTAAGTAAAGAAGGGAAAGTAAAGGAAGAGAAAGAGAAGAAGTAGTGAAAGAAAGGGAGAGAAAAAAGAAAGAAGGTTTGTATATTGGGGGGACATGAGCCCACTTGGTAGAAAGCTTTGAATGCAGACTGACACTGTGGGCACCATCTCAGCTGGGTTCTAGTGATTTAACCTCACTGGACTTCATCTGCCAAATAAAAGAGCTAGGGTTTGATTTTCTTTATCTCTATGATGATGAGTTTAGAAAATTTTTCTCAGCTGCTAAGAGTGGGTTTCTGATGTGATTTGGGTGGGTTGGGCTATGAAGGACCACCCGGGAGCCTCTTGTGTAAACACAGGTGGAGGTTCTATTTGAAAGAAAGTTAAAATGATTAATTTGGTTTGGGGCTATGGTTTGGAAATTCAATGCCTGCGTTACATTCCTGTTTGTACCGGTATATGCCTTTCAGAGACGTGTTTGCTGTAACATGGGCATGGTGTATGTCATCTCATACCACGGTCACCTCTTTAAAAATGTAAACATTGTTATTCATGTTCAGTATATAGAGGAGAGCAATGGTGTGAAGCTATTTATCTGAAGTCTGTTTAAAATATCTGTTCATGATGTTAACCTGAATTATGCTGATCTCATCAGTTTTAATCATCTGTGATTAGAGAACACCCTCTGGTGAACAGGCCCAGAGGATTCTTCTGTGGGTGAGCAAGGAGGAGGAAGAGCTACTTGGAGCTGAACGTGTCTTACTTCAAACCCAAGCTTGACAGCTGTCCCATGGGCTCGAATGGGTACCACGCTCCTGCCAAATCCCACATCTTTTGTCTGAACCTGGGATTACCAGTAAATTGGCAAAAGAAATGATGTAATGTTGAATCCTAATATCCCACTGAGATCTCATGAAGACACACCTGAAAGAATCACTGTGCCTAGTATTACCAGTAGAAATTGCAAAAAAGTTCTAAAAAATAAATCCTTCTAAATGATAAAATTTAGAAAATGACTATTGTTAGTGATCTTACCTTTTACGAATGTTTATCTTTTTAACTCTTCTCCTGGAGAAAGGAGGAAAGGGAATATGGAATTCTAGCTACATGTAAAAATAATAGTAAGAATAATAACAAATGGCACAACTTTTGTTGATTCCTTACCCTAATCCTGGTACTTTATCAATGATTTTACCAATATCATCTCATTTAATTCTAATAATAGCCCTACAAGGAAGATTCGATTATTATCTCCATTTTTCAGGTGAGAGTTTCATAAGGCACAGAGAGGCTGGTGGACATGTACCTAGTAGGAGGTGGAGCTGAGATTCAGATCCCAGCTTTATGGGAATTATACTTTAAACCCAATGTGTTACAGTTGAATAGTTGCTAAATAATCACTTACTGAAAAGGAATCGGGAATGATGTTGTGAGAGAAATAATAAAATTAGAAGCTGATGAGAGTGTTGGATACTGATAATACAATTGAGTTTATATTTATTTGGGAATACTCTAAAATTATGTACAGGAAGAAGTGAATTTTCTGTTCCATTCAACTCATTCTCGAGAGTGATTGTATAAATGCCGATTTATACCATATGGAAACTCAGATTACAGTAAGGGTTTAGACAGCCTCCTTTCTTGAGCTATTTAGGTACAGTTTAGAGACACATAAATGTGATAAATGATTCATCATTATCTTCTTACATATTTATAGATTTTAATGTTCCCTTTAAATCTGTAGTTAGCCAAGATAAAACGATTTGGCTTTTTAAATTTTATTCATTGCTTTCCAGGTATATTCTTGGCAGATTGAGCCTGCTGTACATCTATGACTTAATGAAATATCTCAGTGCATTTCACTAATTGTAAACCTGAAGTCTTTAGGGGAGGGGAATCATTCTGTGCCATAATTAATGCTATACTTGAATCTCAGGCAGTAACCAAGTTTATTTGAGCTTATGACTTTTTGTATTCAGTGAACTGTACTTAGATTTATCCACTCAGCTAACCCAGATGTGAGCTTAGGTATTTATAAACTATTTAGATCTTTTTGTTCTTTTTTGTCGTAATCTTACTCTATGATCAGAAACAAATTACGAAGTTCCTCCAAGCCTGTTTTCTATACAATAGAAATAATAGTTCCTATATCTATGTGAGCATTAAATACGATTGCATATTTGTATCTCTAGCCTAAACCACATTTCTGAGGTCTAGAAATTCATAAATAATTGCTTATCAATATCTTCACTCAGCTATCTAGTAGGCTTCTGAAACTTAACATGATCTGGACATTCCTCTTGAAGTTTTTTTCCCTAAATAAGCTCCTTCCCTGACTTTCTAATTTCTGTAATTTTTCCAGTTCCACAGGTCTTAACTTATGACTTATCCATAAATCTTCTCACTTATTCATACTTTGCAGGCAATCCATTAGCAAATTCTGTTAGCTGTACCTTGAAAATAAGTCCTGAGTCTGACCCTTTCAATATCCCCCTTGCTGTCACCTGGTCCATCCACGGTTCTTCTCACCAGAGCAGTTGTAGTAACTTCTTAACTGGTCTCACGACTGCCATTTCTGACCGTATACAGCTTTCTTTTTCCCTCACAATAGCAGCCAGAGTGATTTTATAAATATTTAAATTACATTATGTATCTCCCCTGCTTGAAATACTTTAGTCCTACTAAGAATAAAATCCATGCAGCTTACCATCAGTGACACAGCCTTATGGCCTCTGGTTCAGGACATATATTCCCCTCCAGCTGCCTTGCTCGAGCTGCCTCTGCCTTCCTGGCCTGCTCACTGTTGCTCAGTTATATCAAGCTCCTTCTGTTTGTTCCCATGCCTTTGCACTTGCTACTTGCTCTATTGAATATTCTCCCTTCGACATTTGCATGACTTGCTTTCTCACCTTATTGACATCTCTGTTAAAATTCATTTCCTTTTGGAGGGACTGGGGCAAACCTCTTAGGAGAATTTATCTAAAATACGCCTCCCACATCCCTGGCCCCTCTCTGACCTCTTACTCTGGGGCCAGAGCACCTACTGTTTATCATGTGATGTGTTTGTTTGTGCGTTCTCCCATCTAGAATGTATACTCCTTGAATTTAGGCACATGTTTTATTTAGTGCTGTGTCTCCAGTGCCCACAAGAGACCTGGCACATGGTAGATTTTCAATATAGATTTGTCAAAAAAATGAATTAATGAAGAGAAAGCACATATAGCCTCAAGCATACTGAGGACTCATAAATGTTAGCAATTATTCCTCTACCCCTTTCTAATGATACACATTAAAAAATGTTACACCTGTTACATTCTTTATTAATATGCATCATGAACTTTCAATTCCATTTATTTATATATTTTTTATAGAATCTGTAAGTCAATATTTCCACTTCACAGATGGAGTAAGTGAGGGTTGGAAAGTTGGATCACGTGTCCAGAATGATGTCATCCTTTGAAGTTTACATTTGACCCAAATTTTTGTCTCTATGTCCACTGATTATGCAGATGATTTATTTATTAATTAATTAATATATTTTATTGATTATGCTATTACAGTTGTCCCATTTTCCCCCCTTCACTCCCCTCCATCCTGCACATCCCCTCCCAATCACATTCTCCCCCTTTAGTTTATGTCCATGGGTCACACATGTAAGATCTTTGGCTTCTACACTTCCTATACTATTAACCTCCCCTTGTCTGTCTACTTTCTACCCACCATATGCTACTTATTCTCTGCACTTTTTCCCCATCTCTCCCCCTCCCACTCCCCTGTTAATAACCCTCCATGTGATTCCCATTTCTGTGGTCTGTTCCTGTTCTAGTTGTTTGCTTAGTTTTCTTTCTTTTTTGTTTTAGGTGTGGTTGTTAATAACTGTGAGTTTGCTGTCATTTTATTGTTCATATTTTTTATCTTCTTTTTCTTAGATAAATCCCTTTAACATTTCATATAATAAGGGCTTGGTGATGATTAAAAATAAGGAGAGAATCCTAGAAGCAACAAGAGAAAAGGAGACATTTACCTACAAAGGAGTTCCCATAAGACTGTCAGCTTGTTTCTCAAAACAGACCTTTCAGGCAAGAAGACGCTAGAAAGAAGTATTCCAAGTCATGAAAGGCAAGGACCTACATCCAAGATTGCTCTATCCAGCAAAGTTTTCATTTAGAATGAAAGGGCAGATAACATGCAGTAGATGATTTAAATGAAATGTCACTACTCTTGAAAGCAGGATTTGATTGGATAATATTACTGGTGGGCAAGTGCTCCTTCTTTAACTGCATATATTCTTGTCTGAAGGAAGATAATACATCCCACAAGGCAGGGCATTAGTTTTTGACACATGGTATCTAACCCACTAGAACCAGGCCTGTTCTAACACCGGCATTATTCTTCTATGCTTCATCTGCCTTCCAAATCACTGGCATACTTCAATATCTATTTTTCCTTTTGACTTTTTTGTGCTTTTAATTAGTTAATCAATTAATTTTGTATGAATTTGCAGTCTATACAGTATAAGCAGTTATACAAGCTGATTCAAAACAATTTTGTTCATAAAAGTTCACCATACTCAAGCACTAGAAGATAAAATCTTTGTTTTTAACTGTGGCTCTGCTGGGGTGATCCTCAAAAGCAGAAGACACATGTGGGAGAGAAAGCAGATAGCTGGTAGAAGTGAATCCTGGGGGCAGAAAATGAGAAGAAAACTCTTGGGAGGAGTGAAAAGATTGAAGGAATGGTGGCCAGATCTTCAACAGTGTCTTCAGTGATGAACAAGAAGAGTCAGTGGCTGTGACAAATTTGTGAGGTGCCATGTGTTGCTGGTGGGAGTGCTGGAAGGAATGGATCTGAAACGGGCAGAGGAAGAGGGAAGCTCCAGAAATAATGACAAAGAGGGAGAATAATCCAGGCAACAATAGATGGTGGGATGTTTGGGAATAATGCGATTAATGAAGTTCAGTTGAGGTGAACAATGGCTGTGATAGCTAAGAAAGTGAGTGTGATGTTGTCATGCTGTGGAGGCAGGAATTTAATACTCCCCTGCGCTGGAGGGGAAATGGGAAGGTCTGCTTTATTTTGGGGGCTGCTGATTTTACTGCCCAAGAGATGCTAGTGACATCTAGGTGCTGCTGTTAAGGCTGCAGCAGTGGGGTGTTGGGAGTGGCAGCAGTTTCAGCTGTGGCAGTGCCAAGGGGAAGGCGGCTCACAAACCAAAGCTTACTGGCCCTGAGTTCTCTAATTGAGGTCTCGGATGGTTTATTGAACCTGCAAGGACAAACTAAAAATGCTTGTGGAAAAAAAAAACAACACACTGAAATTGTGAGGAAGCAATAACTCTGCAGGTTAGTCCTGCAGCAAAGGTGAAATGGAAGATGGATGTTCTAGGTTTTCCCACAAGGACGCAGTTGTTTCTGTTACTTTTGAATATGCAGATCGATGCTTTGTTTGCTCTTAAGATATCCACCCTCTGATTGCTTCTTGAAACCTTTACTCTCCGAGATGCTCCTGAGAGAAGACGCTCTCATTTATTCTCACAGTGTCCTGAAGCATGGGCCGGTCCCATGAACATGATTTCCATCTTTCACTAACGGAAGCGTGAAACATGAAATTAAAAAGTTTATATGAGACCAGGAAAGCACCAAGGAGTTGTCTTCTCCCTCCAAGCTTTATTGCTTTTCTTTATTTTGTTGGTTTTGATGGTTGGTTCCATTTGATTTCATTGGTGTGTGCCGGAACGTAGTGATGGTGTGCTCAGATGTGGTGCTCCAAATAACTGTGTGAATTATTACTCCCTGGAAAATATGTACTGTATTTTAATCATGCTTTCAAAAGTTTCAGTATAAGTTTTAATTTGACATACTCGTTTATCATAATTTCCCATTTTCTCCTTAGCACCTTGTATATAATCCTCTCACATTAATTTAATTATTCTATTAACAACATGAATGGCCATTATATATTAGGCAAAGTTCTCAGTACTGATGATATAATGATGAGCAAAACGGTAAGACAGCATGTAAAAATTCACTTATACAGACTATTCAAGGATCGTTTTCTAAAATAGGTTACAATCTCCCATTTTAACCTAGATAATATGAAGAGGCATATGTATGATTTTTAGTACCATTTCACTCATTAACACAATTGATTCCTGATTATGAATGATACAGTGGTATCAGACCTAAGAAGTTTTTAGTTGATTGGGGAAAAGTCGTTGTAATGAATGGTTTTGACAAAATATAACTCTATAATAAAATCTGTAAGGGCAGGTACTGTACCTATCTTGCTTACCATTCTAGTCTCAGTATTTCATCATAAAAACAAAGTATTTTTAAAAAGAAAATAAATAAGAAACTTGTTAACAACAAAATTTCAATTTTAAAAACTGCTGTACATCAGAAATATTCAGGAAACTGCTTCAAGATGCCCATTTCTAAGCTGCTTTCCTAAAATACCGAACCAGCTATGTGTGGAGAGCACACCCTCAGCTTTTGTATTTCTGAATGATTTCCAGTCAGGTTAACTGCTAAGCCCTTGTGGTGGAAGAAGAGGTTTTCTCATCACATGTCAAGGGGCTTTCATCCACATAGCTTTTAGTAATGACTTAGACCAGGAGTCAGCAAGCCTGGTCCCTGGGCCCCAAACCCCGCCCACCACCTGTTTTTGTATGGCATGTGAGGCAAGAATGGCTTTTACTATTTTAAGTAACTGAAGAAAATCAAAAGAAGAATAATACTTGGTAACACATAACGTTACATGAAATTTAGATCTTAGTGGGTATAAATGAATTTTTATTAGATCATAGCTGCCCTCATGTGTTTTGTCTTGTCTGGGGCTGGTTTCCTCCTAAAAAGCAAGACTGGACAGTCAAGGCAAAGACCATGGCCCGCAAAGCCTGAACATTTGCCGTCTGGCCCTTTACCGAAAGTTTGCCTACCTCTGTGACAGGAAGAGAAGATTCTTACACATTTCATAAGACACAACAGTGGGATAGAAGAAAGTTAGGTGTGATACTTACAGCCCAAAAGGTTCTTGTCACTATGGAAAGTCGGGGCGGATCAAGCAAGATAAAATGCAGGAGGCAGGACAGTAGGGCCCTGCAAGTTGCCCTGACTGCAACACCCACAAAGTTATGAGCTGTTTATCTTCTGAACATATAAAAATAACATAGGAGTTTGAGTGGGCAGTTAGTTCAGAGAGACATCAATGATGGGATTATGGCATCTAAAAATCTAACGTGATACGGACTTATCAATAAAAGCATCGTCTGTAAAACAAGGAATGGTAAGATTATTATGCCTAAACGATTGATTCCAGTTTCGAGTGTCCTACTTGCAGGAGGGAACAGATGTCTGAAGTTCTTTTGGAAGGTGCCGTTAGGGTGGTGTAGGGGTCCCAAACAAAATCATGCCAAATGAGAAATAATTTAGTCCATGGAAAGAAAAGTCTGAGAGGGCATAACAGATAAAAGTCTTCAAATATTTAGATGAATGTCATGTGAAAAAGAGTTAGGTTTGTCTGCTTGAGCCAAAAGGATAAAATCAAAGCCAGATGTGGAGGTGGAGCCTGCAGGCATATTAGGCTCAATATAAACAAATACACAAATTACTGTTCAAATATGAAATATTATATGCCTCCGAAGGTGATTCCTTTATCTCCCTGGAAAAACCATGAGTCCAGATGTTGTTGATGAGGTTAAGGATCATAATTGAATTTAGATTAAATTGCATGTAAGATCTCTGTCAGCATCATCACAGATAATAATTCTGGTGTGTTACACATGCATTTTGATATTTCTTGTGCATCCATTGAGCACTGCCTGTTTACAGAGCAGCTTGTTTATTGTGAAGGATATGAAGGAAATCCATGATGGGGCTTAGGGCGGAACAAAGGAAAATCCCAAACAAGACAAAAACATATAAAACATCAGGATGAATGGTATATAGAGTGATATTCTACAGTTGTTCAAAGAGGGTGGGGTCAGTGAAGACTTCAGGAAGGTAGAAGGCTCTGAACAGAGCTCAAAGATCATTTTGAACTTGGATAGGCGGCGGCAAAAACACAGAGGCCCTAGGGGATGAGATAGGTGTGAGCAGCTCTCGGGGAAGCAGGGTTAAGGTGGGAGACGTGTACAGTGGGGGAAACAAGTTTGGTGGGACGGCAGTCATCCATTATTTACCCAATACTTAGGGAGAACCTGCTGTGGGAAAATACACTGCAATGGAAGGGGTGACAAAAATAAAGAAAGATTCCTGCCCTCTACTCCAGCCCTTTGAAAGAAAAATCAATGTCAGCACCCCTGTACATCAGCCTAATTCCTGGGTGATTCAGTCAGATGGTGAGTAACTGGGAGTTTCTTGTACCAGTTTGAAAACCTCACCAACACTCATTTAACATATATTTATTGAACTTCTGCATTGTTCTAGCTGGTAGAGGTCTATCAGTGAACAAAACAGGCAGAGACCTCATGCCTGTCAGAATGTAATCTTAAACACACCTTTTGTTATTCCCTGGTCCTTCAAGAAATATAAAACATTATTTATTGTTTGAAAAACTTTGAGAGGGCAAAGTTACTACTGAACTATCCTTTTGGACTGTGAAATACTCAACAGTGTCTCTTTAAACCTGTATTTTTTTCTTGGGCATTTGTATTTCTGTCATTCATTCCATTTTGGTTTTGGTTTTGTTTTTTAGCACCTGCAAGATTTAAACTGGAAATTTCATCCTTTGTGTTCCAGCTCTTGTCACTCTAAGCATCTCTTGTGGTATGAATGAGGATTGGCTCTTCATACAAATAAAATGCAAATCATATTCTTGCCAGAGCTAAATACTTATCTCAATGAAATCAGAACAAATACTTGAAGGTTAAAACTGAGATTCATTGCTTAGCAGAATAAAGAGAAAAACACTGAATGCAACATGAATTTTCCACTGAGATGAATTCAAAATAAAAGCCAAAAATTCAGTAGAGATAAAAATACCTCTTGTGCCAAACGATGGATTTTGATATCCAGAACCAGATATCAGATTTATTTCTCAGCTCTTTTTTTTTCACATGAAATTTAATACTGAGCATCTGATTGCTTCTCACTTTGAAAAATGCCATATTGAATTTCACAAAGGAAAGCAAGTTAACTCTGGCATCCAGGTCAAATGACTGTTAAATGAATAGCTTCTCTGGTCACCAACCAGAACCCAGCCTTCTGCCCAGTGGTGAGTGTGGAGTAGCCTGGGTTTTGTTCAGTACTGCCTTTCTCTGGGTGGTGATTGACTTCCTTGGCCCACAGTTTCCTCCTATGTTAACTCTGTGAGCCTATGGATATTACTCTTCAAGTGGTTGCTTTGATCTGTAAAATAAACATCAGTGCATTATGTTATAAAAAGTATCATCCTTTATGTGTCCAAGAATTTAAGGTGACCACACATATTACTACCTTATAAATATGTTTTTCAGCACTCTGGAAACTTTTTCAACATAATTGGTTCTCTCATGATTCTACATATTTTATAAAATATGTTTTAAAACATTCATCTGAAAAAGGATGCACAGACTACATACCACAAAAGTGGTTCATAACCCTCAAGTCCTCTCCTGTTCTAGTGAAGGAGTGGCACTTCCTCTGGTCCACTCTCGCTTTGCTGCTTCTGATGTCTGTTGCCTTAAGAGAGAGGCCGGGCCCTAGTCAGATGTACTAAAAAGATTAGTGGAAAAATGCACCCTACAAAGCAATATTTATTCACATAATGGATTGTATTACATAGCTGGTATTCATACTTATTTTTATTTTGTAGGTATACCTTTTGTTTGAAATCCAGGTGAACACAAAAAACGACATGTTAAAATTATCATTAGTGTGGAATACTTTTGCTGTTGGCAGGTCCACGTGTTGAAGTAGGTGGGGTAATGAAAATATGCATATGGTTTCTGCAGTTGCAGTAGCTATGGCTGTAAACAATAAACACTTTCCAAGGGCGTAAACTGAGTTCTGGATGTAAATAACATAAGCAGTTGTCATTACTGAAATCTCAGACATGAGATCTCATGTTTAATGTGAGCTGTACAGTTGTAGAATTGTAATTACCCCTTTTAGTATTCTCAAAAAGGAAAAGGATTGAGGGAAGAGAACCTTCCGAAGAATGAAGTCAACCCATTCAGAAATAACCTTGCGAGGTAACTCATACTAGCCTTCGGAACAAGAGTTACTACTTTATGGCTTGTTCTCATGATGGTGAATTTAATTTTTACTTCCACATAGTCTCTGGTGGGGAGGAATTTTATCTTGGCATCTCATGCTTAATGAAGTTAAAAAAATCATTATTCTGTTAGGCAAACACAATAGAAGAGTAAGCACAGGATTTTCAGGACACCCAGATCTGTAGTTCTCATCAGTTCTCTAGAAGTCTTTACTTGAGACATCTACATAGCACAGAAGTTCAAACAAATGAAATGCCTATCTCTGTTCAATAACTCTGCATTTGTTTTCTTAATTTATAAGGATTGTTTTTATAGAATTCTGCAATGAAAGCTATTCTTTTTATACTACTCTTTAAAAGTATCTCTTCTTTATAAAAAATAAATAACCAATAATTTGAAAAACTAGAATTAATTTTGCATAGGCTCAAATGTTGTGACTTAACTCCAGATGAATTTTTACAATCACTCATCTAAGTTTCTTGTGAAAGTGTGACCTGTTTGCTTATGTGTTATTTTATGTGAACTAATTTTTTGTAATATTAAGCATTTACTGGCAAGTTTCAAGAACTTGTAAAATTATTATTCCTAGGTATTGGCCCTTACATTAATCATTATTAATTACTTGAGAAAATTTAAATGGTATTAACCACTGTTGATATTTATTAATATGTGCCAGACAGTGCACCAAGCATTCCTTACCTCATCTCTAGAACTTACAACAGCACTGTGGAGTAGACAATATTATCACTTACATTTTACAGCTGAGGGAACTTAGTTTATTAGCCAGACCAAGCTTCTAGAAGAAAGCACCATAGCCCGGGTGGCTTAAATAACAGGAATTTCTCTCTCACACTCTGGAACCCTGATGTCTAAGATCAAGGTGCTGGCTGATTCATTCCTCTGTAAACGCTTTTTCCTGGCTCACGGAGGGAGGGCCGCTGCACTGCGCTCTGCTCCCTGTGCCTTCACAGGCAGAGATCTCAGCCTCTGACCTCCCTTCCTCTTCCTGGGACAACACCAATCCCTCTGTGAGAGCCCCGCCCTCATGACCTCAGGTAAACCTGATCACCTCCCAAAGGACCCACCTCCACATGCCATCACATGGTGGGTAGGGCTTCAAGATAGGAATTTGGGGAGGACACAAACTTTAGTCTTCACCCCAAATGTTTAAGGGAGTTAAGTAATTTGCTTAGTATCACAGAGCTAGTAAACAGTTAAACATGGAGTAAACCCCAGAGACTCGCTAAAATGATAATTTGTTTACATTGGTGTGATGGCCTGAAAACATTCTTCAACTTGACTTTCTCAAATCTCTCAGTTTGGCTCTTCCTTACCACTCTCACCTTGGCCCTGTCAGAGAGCCAAGGAGTTAGCTAACCTCTCTCCCTTACACTGCCTGCCCTCCTCACAATAAACAGAGGGATCCTTTCAGTTCTCAGCCTCATCCTATCAGCTTGCCACTCAAAACCCTGCAGTGACCTCCCATCCAATTTAAAAGAAAACTAAAAGTCCCCTCAAGGGTTCTGAAGGCCATCTGATATCACTGGACTGGGACCTGTTCTTCAACCCCGCCCCACTCTGTTCTCACTGCCCAACCCCAAGCTCTTTCCTTCCAGACCTCTGTACCCCACCCCTCCATCCACTTGGAATCTTCTCCGCTAAACGGTCAGATATACTGAAAAGATTCATGGAAAAATGTACCTTACAAAGCAATAGATATGGCGCGGCGCTCCACATCCTTCAGGACTCTGTTCCCCACCCGTCTCCCTGACTGTCCTACCCGTGCATCCATGCTCCAGCCCTGCAGTGACTCTCTCTACTCTTTAGCCTCTTTCATTAGTCATCACAGCCCGCAGTGCTACCTGAGACAGCCCTGTTACATGTTCTTTTGTTAATGTGTTTCTAACACCTGCCTCACTTAACTGAATGCAAGTTTCCTGTGAACAGCTATTTTGTGTTTATATCACCAGCACCTCGAACAGCACCCAGCATGCAGCAGATATTCAATCCTTATATGCTGAATTTATTAATTAATGCATGGGGACACCAAGGAGTCAAAGTTTATGACTTCTATAAAGAATCCTGGTCCTCAGAGGTGCTATGTCAGTGGTATATGTGAGTATGTGAGCACTGAACCCTGGGTCTCAATTTAGTGGTCTTTCCATTACACTGTCTAACCCTTTCCTGTGGGAGCAAAGAATCAGCAGCAAATCATACTGTTGTGAAAGGCAAAGGCAGTGAAAGAGAACTGAGAACCAAATCTGTGTCAGATCTTGCACTAGGTAATCTTCTCTATAATCCTAAAAGGTTACGATCGTTATCCTCGTTTTATAGATGAGGAGGATAAAACTCAGACAGACTAAATATCTTGCACCAGATCACCAGCTCATTGCTGGCAGAGCCTTTGTTCAAACTCTGGCTTTTATCTGGCAGTGATGCCCTTACCCAGGAGATGCTGACCTGGGACCTTGGATGAAACCCTTCTTTGGCCCTTTGTTAACTCTGAGGTGAAAGGGAGAGGATGGCTTCACTTTAGATAATAGCAAAGTTATCTAGAATTTATAAAAAGCCTTGTCTCATGCTCTGCACTTCTGTTTACTATGAGGGTATTCCAAGCTAAAACAAAACCCAGAAGGAATTTTTCAAAAGCTCTAACTCGTGTATCCTTAAAACCAAGAATATTTATACACGAATCCTACAACCTGATTACTTGGTGAAGCTGGAACGAAGTGTTTAGAAGTAGCTCTTAAAATGCCTTTTTTCCATAGCTTCTATGGAAAGGTGAGCAGCAGGATGTGCTCAGAGACAAATTAGCGGTGCTCCTAGCCAGGCTGTTTAAATTATTTTTAGGCAGGAGACATACTGTACACCCCAGGTCTTAGATGTGAGTAATTAATATGAAATGTTACCTCCCTCTTCGCCTGTAGTCACACTGAGAATTCCTTATTTCTCTCTTTCTCCCCAGTCCCATTCCGTAATATCATATGTGTGGTCTCTCTAGCAGATTGCCCCTTTACTGTGAAAATCTTTCTTTCTATGTTGGCAAGGATGCCTGTCCTCACAAAACTTGTGGTGGCTGCAGCAGCCACACCCAGAGCCCACTGCGTGGAGGCTGCTGTTGCTTCCCTCGTGGCACCATCTGGGACCTTGCCTTCTCTGATGCGATGGGCCAAAGACACTTGTTCAGATTCACAAGGGCCTTTGGTGAGAGTAAAGACAGGTTGATGTAAAGGGCCTTTCTTTGGCTTACTATTTAATGAGAACCTTCATTAACAAGGAGCTTTTTCCTAGAGTACAGAGAATCAAAACAAAGCCAAAAATGATATAAAACAAATAAACAAAACCAAGCTGTTATAGCATTATTCAAAGGAGCATTTCCTTTGCAGCTGAACCAGTGCCTCATGCCTGCCTTCTATATCTGTATTTATAGCATTGCACAATGAGAACTCATAGCAAAATAGAGATCTCAAGGCTCTGCAGTACCTTGCATTGTCTAAGAAAGTTTAATATATACCACACCCCCCCACACACTGCAACCTAGAGCATTTCATGTGTTTGAGGAAATTAACATTAAACACGATAGCTTAGATTTCTATAAATACCTAAGGGAAGGTGAAATCTATTACAAAAGCAAACAGGAAAAATTTGTTTTAAAAAGTGTTAAAAATTAAAGCTGTTTTTGTTCCCTGACAGAGTCCACATTCTAATAACCATTTAATACCATCTCTACTGTCATCTGTGCCTTGGACACAAAAGTTGTGACCACCATGGCTTAGCACTGGAACAAGAAAAAATGAAAAATGGCTGAGGAAACGCTATTAACATATGATTCCCTTACATGAGATCACTGCACATTTACATTTCCTGTACATTATCAATAGAACATATAAAATCAATGAAATTTCTGGTAATGTTAAAGTGATTTAATACATCAGTTCAGGTTTGCCTTGATGCTTCAGTAATTGCCAGGTTTCTGAAGTTTGGTAGGTGCTCAGTGGGTACTTCATTCATTTTCCTTGAGATGAATTTGAGTGTTTTTAACTATGAGATAAAGCTTCACTGTACTTCTGTGTCTCATTCTGATTATGTGGTAATTCCTTCAGAGATAATTTTCTTTGCTGTCACTCAGCCTGAGAAACCTCACTCATTTGGTATGTGATTCAACAATAATTGTCTTAGATGGTGAAAAAAGATATACAGCATGAAAGAGAAAACTGTAACCTGAAAATAAGTTTAAAAAAAACTATGCTATAGTCATGAAAATAAAAACATGCCTACCTGCATCCACTCTGGGAAGGTTTAAAGCCAGATGAAAGGAAGAAGCATCTGGGTGCTTCGTACCACGGCTACCTTCTGAGTTGTGGTCCATCCTCTCTAACCTGGATTTCTGCAAGGCCTTCCGAGTGGCATGTCTGCTACCACCCCTTCCCTCTCCTGTTACAAACATGAGAGCCACAGGGAGACTGTGCATATACAAGTCTAGGCATCTGATCCCATTCAGACTTTTCCAGTGGCTGCCCATTCACCCAGAGTCCAAGCCAAATACTTCACTTACCACGGCCTATGCCCTGCTTCCCTCCTCTGCCCTTGTCCAGTCCTCTCCAGCCACACAGCTAGCTGCCTGTCTCTTCCTTAGACTCACTAGCCTGGCTCCAACCTCATGCCTTCAACTTCACCCTCACTCTTCCCTCTTTAAGTCTGCTTTTCATGACTTGCTCACCTGTTTCAGGCCTTTCCTCAGATTTTACCATTTCCTTCAAGCCTCTTCTGATTTCCTCATTTATACTTTAAAAATCAGGGACATTGGTAGTAACCACAGCATTCTTTAGCATTCAGAATCCTCTGATGATGGTAAAATATTAATAAATAAGAACGGGGAGGAGTAGATTCCTCTTTAGGACTGACAGTGCCTTTCCTGGGCCATTCTACTGAACAGCCGCCAGTTTAATTGAACTCTAAGTATTTGCTGATTGCTTGTCCTATGGGGCTTGATGCAGGATCACTGAGTTGGGTAAGAGAAGTGGGGATCCATGTTTTGAGGTTGTGATAATCTGTGAGAGGAGATTAATCAGATACTTAAGAGAAATATGCCCCCAAAAGGATAAAACAATGTGTTACTCACAAGAGAAGTATAGCAAAGTATTCTCTTTTGGATAGATTGGTACAATTTTGATCAGATTGTTGAGCTGCAATTAAATAATTCTTAATGATGGAATCATTACAGTGACAAAAAATGTTAGATTTTCTGTCCAGGGTTCCAGTATATTCTACTGAATTAAATGCAGTTATAATATTAAGTGGCTTGATATTGTTCAAAATTATTCATAGATAATGCAATATTATAAAATGTAAAATGGACTGTTTCTAGCTTTGTGTGCACTGTGATTAGTAAAAGTTGATTATGACATATTCTTAGCACCTGACATAGGATGTTAAGTTTTAAAAATAGACTTGATTATTCCTACTCAGTGGCTGGTGGAGGTAGAAGAGGTTGTGTGGAGCTGATTATATAATGGTATAGATTCTGGGTCACATGGGAGAAATATAGAGTACACATACATTAGTATAAGTTAAATTCTTCTGACATCCTCTGGAATTTTAGCTTCTGCATTTGCTAAACCATTTGAATTATCTGCTTTATGATCTCCCTTTCGTGGGTCTAAAAAAACTTAAGTTATTTATGACACCTGTTATATTATTTAGATGATAGTGAAATCTTAAATGCATATTAACGATGTATTTTAATTAAAAGATGAAAACAGATGTCACCATTAGCAAATATAATGGGAAGGAAATTATATCTTGTCACTTGTCTTGAAATGCACTCCGGAATGGCTTAGAAAATTCTGTACCTAATGATGGCTGACTAATTCAGTGTACTGTGCGAGTAAAATCCAGGAAGCTTGTATTTCTCTGCTTTTTAAAAATGAAAAAGAGGAAGCCTTTATGGAATAAGTTTATTATTTCTCAGACAGTTAATTTAGGCTTTCAAAGTAATATATTTGCTGCTGCTGCTTTGAAAGTTCTGAACTCAACCTAGACACTTTATTTCATAGTTCTAGATTTTACTTACATATTGTAATCTATTATGTAATGTTAGATGTCACAGAACAAAAGCAGATGCTTTTATCTCATTTTGTTCAGTATTTTCTCAGTACGTTATAAAAATAGCTAATATTTTACAGAGCGCTTACTAATTGTTCAACACCTCCCTATGTGAGATATATCTATATCTGTATATACATATGAGATATATGTATATACAGATATAGATGTAGATATATTAGCTATTTTAGTACTCAGAACAACCCTGCAGTAGGTAGGCATTGTCATCTGCATTTTACATGTGAAGATTTGGGGTCCTAGAGTGTTAAATAACTTGCCTGGACATAAAATTAGTAAGAGGAAGAGCCTAGAAAAGGTTTGAACCCAGGAAGTTTGGACTTAGAACCCCTGAGCTCTGCCATTGTCTCAAGTATTGGTACACATGTAGATTGAATCCAACACCAAAGAAATATGATGCACTCACTTCCTGAGGACACAAAGCAGGCAATATGTTACCCTTCTATACCCAAAGTAGGATTCACATGTCTTCGTTAACCCCTCACTAGAGATAAGGAGATGGTACTGAACCTCTGACCAGATAAGACAGAAATGTTGCAGGAGGCATAATTGTGAACCTGCTAACTGGAGTGGGTAAGCACCAAGCTTGACTAATGGTAGAATTTGTCCACAGACAGAGTGACTACATGTCTGGAAGTGAGGGGATGTCGTACATGTCATTTACTCCCCATGGCTCTGTGATTTCTGGGAAACAAAGCAGTTCACAGGGCTTTATGGGACCATTGACATTCTAAATGAATTGTTTTGATCCATTACAAATGTAAGGTAACAATTCTTTGTCCAACTTACATTGAAAGCCACCTTAGCCACCACATCCCAGATTGTTTCATTCAAAAGAACAAGCAGTAAAATGCAGTTAACTCACTAATAAGGATATATTCAATGTGCACTAATTTATCAGACATTAAAAGTGAAAGTGAAAACTTTTTGACAGATCAGAAGTCTTCTGTATATCATTCATTTATCCATTGTTGAGAGCATTGGGAATAATTATGACTTGGGCAATTATATTTCTGTTTGAAATAATCTAAGGATAATATTCTCTTTCAACATTCATGTTTTAGAATCTGCTTTATTTTCTTTCTGTTTCTGTGAATTGGCACATGGGTGTCCCCTTTCAGTGGCTGTATCCTGGACTTTCTACAAAACAAATTATACTAGTGGCTCGCCTTTCTCTCTGACCTTCATCTTAGATGATGACCTTTTTGCCCTTAAGTAGCAGTATTGATAGATGATGCAGGTCAGTCCTAATGATACCTATATGCCAGGAAGTCTTGCCAGTTGTAGCTCCATCCTAAAGTTATCAGCTAAATGTACTCAGAAACTTAAAAGCAAAGTACTCTCTTTCCTCATGTATTATCTATGCCAGTGTTTAATAATAAAGCTCACATTTATTGAGCTCTTACCATGTGCTAGGCACTGTGCTAAGCACTTTACATTGATCATCTCATTAGCCCTCCCAGTGATCCTATCAAGCTGCCATTGTCACCAGTTGGTAAATGAGGAAACTGAGGAATAGTTTAAATAATTTCTTTTTGGTCATGATGCTAAAAAATACAGCCAGATTTGATTCTGAGCAGGCCAACCTAAGACTTGTGTCTGACCTATTCTATTATACTTAATCCCTTCCAAAAAAAATCCAGTTTTAGAGTGAGGTAGATTTATTTCTTTTCTCTTTATTCTCTAGTAATAAAACATAGTGAGTCCAGTGAAAATAGTCAAGAATACAGCAAAGGCAAGATTTAGAGTATGTTGGGCATTCTAGAAGATGCACACAGGAACCGATTCTGAATGTTGGCTTGATCATTCATGTAGACACTGCCGCCTTCTAAACTGCCAACACACGGAGTTTACCTTTCATGTGTTAGGTAGATTAGCATGATCAAATGGCACATTTTGGAAAGGCTTCCATGAGATCTAGTTAGGTCTACGGTATTTGATATTAATGAATTACATATTTATTGCAGGGATGGCAGGCACCCAATTACCTGTTAGATTCTTTTCTTAAAAACTGACTTCACTCCTTTCTAAAATTTTATTCCTTCTTCATAGACTACTTGTGGTTTCTCTTCCTTTCACTTGATTTTCTCCTCATGAACTGTGCTATAAATGGATAACCTGTTTGTCAAAGTACTAAAATCATTCCCTCTCATGCCAGACTTTCAGTTTTAGACCTCTGGTCTGTCTCAAATATTAGAAAACACTGACATTGTTCCATAATCTAGGAACAATATTCTAGGCCCTAACACACAAAGCTTCTGTGCGTGCAGTGTCCCCCCAGCCCCAGTGTTCAGGAGCACAGTGAAGGTTTTTCTTGGGCCATGAAGTGAAGCAAAAATAAGTGTATGCTAGTGGGCTCCGTGTCCTGAGATGTCTTCGTTCAATGCTTACTCAGGAGTGGCCTCCTGTGGTAAGTTGAAAGCAGAATTAAAAATAAATGCTTGACTGAAGTCACAGGCTATAAAATACTAATAGCTAATCATCAGTTATGCTCTTTTTTTCCCTAAGTGTCATCCCTCAGAACACTGTAGGATGCTGATTGGATGAACTACATTTCCAGCAATGCTAAATGGAGGGCATAAAAAGAAAGAAAAATATACAACAAAATCCCTAACATATAATTTTATTAAATCATTTTTTATAGTTATTCTGTTGTAGTTTTCCCAGTTTTTCCCCCTGTTGGCCTCCTCTCTCCATCCCACCCCCTGCTCCCACAGCCCATCCCCACACTGTTGTCCATGCCCATGGGTTATTCACACATGTTCTTCGATCAATCCCTTCCCCTTCTTTCCACCATTATCCTCCCCCCTCCCCTCTGGTCACTTTCAGTCTGCTCCATGTTTCCATGCCTGTGGTTCTATTTTGTTAGTTTATTTTGTTTAATATTAGAGTCCTCTTATAGGTGAGATCATATGGTATTTGTCTTTTACCAATTGGTTTAGTTCACTTAGCATAATATTCTTCAGTTCCATCCACACTTTTGCAAAAGGTAGGAGTTCCTTCTTTCTTTCTGCTGCATAGTATCCCACTGGGTAAATGTACCACGGTTTTTTGATCTGCTCATTTAGTGTTGGGCACTTAAGCTGTTTCCAGCACTTGGCTATTGTAAATAACACTGCTATGAAGATAGGGGTGCATACATTCTATATCAAACAAGGGTTTGAGCTCCAAAATACATAAAGAACTCGTATGACTCAACACCAGGAAGACAAACAATAAAATTAAATGGACAAAGGATCTGAATAGATACTTCTCCAAGGAAGACAGATGGCCCATAGACATATGTAAAGATGTTCAGCTCACTAGCTATCAGAGAAATGCAAATTAAAACCACAGTGAGATATCATCTCACACCTGCCAAAATGGCCATCATTAATAAACCAACAAACAACAAGTGCTGGTAAAGTTGTAGAGAAAAGGGAACCCTAGTGCACTGTTGGTGAGCATGCAGACTGGTGCAGCCACTGTGGAAAACAGTATGGAATTTCCTTAAAAAACTAAAAATGGAAGTGTCTTTTGACCCAGTGGTTCCACTGCTAACCTAATTTTTTAAAGGACATTTAGAATAAGGGCCCTCCACAAAAGAGCAGAAATTTCAGCACTTTATAATTTTCTCTTTTGTTCTTTTTCAGCTACCTCTGAAAACACATTTTTTTCCTAATAAGTTACACCCCCTGCTGATTGTATTAATTTTCTTTAACACATTGAAGAAAAATAGTTCAAATATAAAGGAATTAAATGTAAAAATAAAAATCTTTAGTGCCATCTGCTGGGCATTTGCACAAAGCAAAAACTACACTTTTAAACTAAAGTCTAAGTATGGATTAGACACAAGCTGAAAAATATTTTTTAACTGTAGTGATTCTTTTTTAATTACTCAATACTATCTGTGACAAAGGACCATATTACTGAAATATTTAGATATATACATATTCTGTATATCATATATTTTATAACCTTTTCTGGAGGTTGAACTTTTTATAAACTGTATCTTTTAGAGCAGTTTTAGATTCACAGCAAAACTGTGAGGAAGGGACAGCGATTTTCTACACACCAACTGCTCCTGCACATGTATAACCTCCATTACCAACACCCACAAGAGTGGTGCATTTGTTACAACTGATTAACCCACATGGATACATCATTGTGATCCAAAGTCCATAGTTTCTTTTAGGGTTCACTCTCAGTGTTGCGAACCCTAATCCTAATCCATGGATTTGGACAAATGTGTAGTGACATGCGTCCACCATGGTAGCATTGTGCAGAGTAGTGTGATTATCCTGAAGCCCCACTGTGCTCCACCTGTTCATCTCCCTCTCCTCATAGCCCTAACTCTGATTATCTTTAGAACCTAAAAATACTCACATGTACATACATCTGTGATTCATAAAATTTTAAGTTTTAAACAATGATGGTTATCAGATTAAAATATATAACAGAAACTTTTTCCAGCACATTTTCATATAGGCAGTGCCAACCTTTTCTCATTTACGATTAAAATTTAGCTATGTGGTGGACATTATTTTTATCAAGGGAAATCCTAGATTTAGATATCACTCACCTTGGGGGCAGTGGAATTAAAAAATTCAGGAATTAAGAAATTCTGCAAAAATCAGAGGATTGTAGCTAGAGTGGAAAGCCGGGTCTCACAACATCTTCATAGACTCTATACAGCTAGAATCCCTGATGTAATTTAGGTTCTAACAGTCGAATGTTCTTCCATGAGACCTGACTTGAAACTGAGCTACAAGGAGGCCAGGGCAACATCCAGGACATGCGTTTTGCTGGTCTCTCTAACTGGTTCAGTGGGGCCGTGGCTGGGCTTGTAGCTCAGAGCACTTCCGTGGAGGTGGTGGGATTTGCGCCCCAGCCATTTAGAGCCTGGCTTTCTGCTCTGCAGCTTTTTAACTGAGGAATTTGGAGTGGCTGGTCTCGTGCTTTTGTTTGGATGTCACTCCTAGAGATCTAGCCAAGACAGCTCCTGTCTTCTGTCCAACAATTCTATAGCACCAAATTCTATTACTTAATCTCTTTTACTTAAAAGGCTATATGATGTTAATTATTTTCAACTCTATTCTGATACAAGGGGTTGTTATTTCTAATTATCATTAAAAAAATTAGTCATCACTGAAATGTAGTGGAATTTTACTGCTTCTCTTTGTTAGAGAGTAGAATTGAAGAGACGGTTTCACTAAAAAAAGACAATTGTGTTTTGGGTCCAGGAAACCATTTTTTAAGTTCATATACGTGTTCACTTCACAGTCATTTATGTATGATTACTGGGCTATCACTCAGCAGACCGTATAAACTGGATGCTTATTTGCTGATATTCATAGATTTTAAAAGGTAATTTCATTTCATCCATATTTCTGAGAAGTCTGGGAGGATTTGCAATTATTATTATCTTAGCATGCTTCCTTATTTGTTTGCTTTAGTTATCCTATTAACACTAATATGTACCATATTTTTATTATTTCAAAGAATAGTCCAAGTTCTAAGTTATCTAGGAATATGTTTATGACCAACTAAGTGAAAGAAATATGCTTCATCATTTTACCCAGAATTATTACTCTCTACTGACCAACTTGCTTCCATTCTTTGTCACTTGGCATACATTACCACAAACTACTAACTTGTATTCACATGCAGAGTCTGGCAGAAGTAATGGTTACTTGAGTGTGGTTGGTAGGGTAATAATGTGGGTATAATAATTTACAGTTTAAATTTTAACATTTCACCTAAAGTGTCATGGGTATGCTCCAGTGTGAAATTGTTATGTTGTAGAAATACATGCTTATGATTTTCTAATAAAAGATTTTGTAATAAAAAAGAGGCATTATTTGTGCCGGACCTTGTATAACTTACTTCCAAGTAGACTGTGCATTCCTTGGAGTCATTTAGAGTTGAGGGTATTGTGGTTTTTTTGACAATAGAGTGTGAGGTCAAAATTTTTTGAAGTAAGCTTCTTATCTCTCAGGCTAGGAAAATGTTTAATTTCAGTTATCATCAGGACTCTCTCCCTGGCATGCTCTAGGTCTCAGAACTCTCCTGGCTTTAGTCTCCATGTCACAAACTGCATGGGCCCTTGCTGGTGCCCCGTTCTCTGTGTTCTGTGCCCAGGCCAGGAAGGGAAACAGAGGCATACCTATTGTTTTCAGTACCCTTGCCTTCCCGCCATTGTGCTCACATTCCAGAGCAATTCTCCAGTTTAGGGTCTTATGTGCAAACTACTCTGATCTCTGCCCCTCTCTTTATTTTGGGGAAAGCACTCCCTCTGGAACCGCCACTGAAGCTTTTGAAATGTAGAAGTACTAGCTCCCATTGCCTCCTCCTCCCAGAAAATCTAGCCTAGACTTCCCAAAGGACAGCCAGGAAGAAGGGCGGAATTGTCTTTTTCTAGCTTCAGACCACTTTGGGGACGGAAGAAGGAAAAACACAAAATAGAAATAAATGAGGTACTGTGCCAATTACAAAGATTTCTCTGCATTCCACTGTGACCAGTCACTTAGCATCATTCTGTGTGCCTTCTTTATAGTAAGTGACCAACAAACACTTAATTGATAAGAATGTAGTTAATTTCCTATTTAAATTACTTATGTTGAAAATAGGATATCTAGTTTTTTTTGATATTTAAAGAATGATACACAACTTGTTAGGCATTCATCTTTATTTCCTTCAAATATATGCCCTTAATTATCCCACTTTTTTACATCTGGAATCTTGGTATTTCTTGAATTGAGTGCACAGATATAAATATAATACAATGATTTTACATAGCAAAGCAATGGAAACATCCAGGGAGATAATCAAGGTTTCTACATCAACAATTTTCTTTTGAAAACATTGCATATTTTATGACACTCTCCATTTTCTAGTTAGATAATTTAAATGTGAGATTTGTGATCATATATTTTGTCAACCTAGCTAATCAATAATAATATATTGTTAATTCTAAAATTGAAATGTACAAATAAATTTCATAAAGAGATTTTACATTTGCAGCCCTGCATTTACTGTAATACCATATAATAAAATATGCATTCCATTTATTATTCATAATAGAACTCTGTCACATATTTGATATAGATTAAAGCATTAAAACATCAGATAAAAAATAAATATGCTGTTTATGGTTTCACTCCTAGTATCCTGATTCCAAAGGCATATTTCATGGTGAGACAACATCTTAACTGTGTGAGATATCAGAGTAATGTAAGGAGAATACAAATGGAAAAAAGTGCATCAAGGCTGGATTTTAAGAGACAGTTCAGTAGAGCATTGCAGAAGCTTAGAGAGCAGGCAGATTTTCAGGAGGTGGGAGTAGTGAATGTGGCTCCTTTCTCCCTCCCCGCACCCTGCCCTACCTCTCTTCCTTTCTGCTTTCTTTTCATAATGTCTGCTGCTAAAAAGAAAGAAAGGAGCACACTGGGAAATGCGTTGGACAGGTGGACAGGGACATGGGCTGGACTACCAATGCATGCCATAATTTCTAATTGCCCTGCTTAGTGGACAGTTTTTGCCTACTTTGGACTGATTTAATCCTCAATCATGTGTTGCCCTCTACTGGTTTGGATATTGTATGCTCTATTTCCATTGTTTTTGGTGGCTATCTAACTAAAATTTTATTTTCCGTTACCTACACAAAAGTTAAAGCACAGTCTTGGCCACAGAGCCTCAGTGTGGGTTCATTTACTGTTTGGGAGAAGGGAGGTGTCATTTTCAGAAACAGTAATAATATATGGTAAGTAAAAACAAGTAGTCTATGATTAACCACATGAAATGCTATTAGATGTCAGTAAAGTTAGGTTTCCCCTCAGTGGTCAGTGCTCTGCACCCACACACAGAATAAAAGGTTTCCTGAAATAGATGGCTTTTTGATGGGGTCCTAGAGGATGGAGAAAAGTCTTATATTTGAGTTTAACAAAACAAAGAGACTTTGAATTTCAAACTATCTTAGTACAACATAAAGCATATACTATCAGGGATTGTCAAACCCCTTCAGTGGCCTAGCATCTGTTTCGGTAATAAAGTTTTATTGGAACATTGTCACATTTATTATTATGTGTATTATCTATTTACAGCAGTAGAGTTGAAACAGAGATTATGTGGTCCACAAGTTCTAAAATATTTACAGTCTGGCCTCTTTCCATAAAGTTTGCCAACAGCCATATTAAATCATGTTACGAATTACAAAATAAGTTTATAGGAAAACTTTTCCCTTAGCCTGGCTTTCTCCTTTGCATTTATACTTGAAGTAGATTTGATCTGGCAATTCCAACAATGCTTGTTTATTCATGGGCTCCCTCTGTGCTTGGAGGTTATTTCAGTTTCTTCGATTTGAGGTATTTTCTTACTCCTACTCCTTAATAATTATTTTCTTTAATAGAAGCTATAAGATTTGTAGTGCTATTTTGTATGGCTACGTTTGAAATGGTTTTCTTTTACCAACTTGATCCTAGATTGATAGTGTTTAAGCTATAAAAGATTAATGTATCAAATACCTTCAATAAGTTGAGCAACTATTCTCACATTTATTAAATAACATATCACTGTATCCTTCTATGAACTGAAATTAGCTAGCCTTTCAGTTGGGAAGGTTTCAGATCCTAAACTACTTTATGTGCTAGTACAACTATATTTGCTTCAAGTATGGAATTAAACAGGAAAAAAGTGTCAATGGGCAAAGCAAGAAAGAATTTTAAAAGCAATCAGTAAATTTCTGCTCAAAAACCATTGCTGTTAAGAGGGAAATGTAATGAAATCCCAGCACTTTGATGGCAGACTTAACTCCCTTGGTTTTGTTTCCAGGGAGTACCAGGTCCCCGCAGTTAGGTTCGATGCAGCACATCAAGCTAACTGCCTGAATTACCAATAGCGTGTGTGTGCTCTGTGTCCCAGGGAATACTCACATCCAGCAAACTAGCTCAGATACATGGGCACATTTGATTAGCCGCTTCCCAGGAGCTTCTCTGTTGATGTAAAAGCCAATGAGTGTTGGCTAGGCCTAGGAAGACTCTCTCAGTTCTCATTTATTAAACCAAGGCATCCTTTCACTGGATATCCTAGTGTTCTGCACAGAACAGCTAATGGTTTCTTCTTGTAGTGATTTAAGACTGAGGGACTTGGACTGGTGGGGAGAAGAGGAAATTTGAATCACATTAAATATGAGTATTCTTTTTAAAAAAGATTTTATTTATTTATTTTTAGAGAGATGGGAAGGGATGAGGAGAAGGAGAGAAATATCAGTGTGTGGTTACCTCTTGTACACCCCCTACTGGGGATCTGGCCTACAACCCAGGCATGTGCTCTGATTGGGAATTGAACCAGCAACTCTTTGGATAGCAGGCCTCCACTCATTGCACTGAACCACACCAGCCAGAGCATAAATGTGAATATTCTTATAGGAGATCACTTGCCTCAATGACTTTGATTGTCCCACCACCAGTAGTTGTCAGTAAAGACTAGTAGCAAACCCCATACATATAACCTCAGAGAGATCCAAGAAAAGTGGGGTATATGAAAATCTGAATACTTACAAGGTATGGTTTTGAGTTTTTAATGTGACTTGAAAGAACTAGCAAGCTCAAATGCAATGTTTAAGCTATCATACTATATATTGTATGAAATATTTGACACATACAAAATAGCCTTCAGGAATGTGGGGAAGGATTTTGTGGAAGACAGATTGCCTAGCAACATAATTTAAAATAGTCTTTTTCCAAGTATGGATCATGCATAAATAGTGGGTCATGGAATCAATTTACTGTGACAGAGTTTTTAAAAATAGTAGTCAGTATTAAACTTAGAGTAAGATAGAACGTATCAGAGCACATCATATATAGTTAGGCTAAGTATTTTGTATAACTTTTGCTTCAGTTACACACACACACACACACACGAGTGGAAGGTGTTGAGACCCAGTTGAAATGCTGTCTAAAAGAAGCAGAGGCATGGTGTGAATACGTGAGTTCCACTGTTGGGACAAGCAGTGATTATATAGCGTCTACGTGCATCTCTCTGGTTCAGGGCTAGTAAGCCAAACTGGGCCTAATAGAACACATGCTAATACATTTGTTACCTTTGTAGGTAAGATTAGGACGGGAAGTTGCTTTGTATGTCTTGCTTTAGTTCAAATAGCTATGCTTCTATTCTGTTAGGAAAAATGTTTGTCTTCCATTTTACTTAGTTTTATTTTACTTAGTTTGTGACCATTCTCTCTTTTGCCAGGAGATTGCATCAGCAATTTGAAAGCTATAAGGAGCAAGTGAGAAAAATAGGGGAAGAAGCACGGCGTTACCAGGGCGAGCACAAAGACGATGCTCCAACTTGCGGAATCTGTCATAAAACAAAGTTTGCCGACGGGTGCGGCCATCTATGCTCCTACTGCCGCACCAAGTTCTGCGCCCGCTGCGGAGGCCGTGTGTCTCTGCGATCCAACAATGTGAGTATTCTGGGGGCATGGGAGAAATTCCGAATGCAAATACTGAGGCATACACCTCCAAAGAAGCAGCAGCACATGCGTGTCAGAGAGCAGACACAGGCATGAATGTGCACATTACTATGCTCCTCCCCATTTTGTCCTTTTGCTTTTCATAAGGTTCATAGCAGTGGAATAGTGATGAAAATCATTCATAAAAAAGATAGCTTAGCTTCTGTATCTGTGTATCTTAATACATGATTCCCATTCAGAACCAACTGATTTATCTGTAGGAGTAAATTTATTTTCTGACAAATGTAGTAAATGTAAATACAGTCTCCTGAGTTGTAAATCCCTTGAAAATTGTTATGGCAGTTCTTGTGAAAAACAAAATAAAACAACTTCTACTTTAGTTTTTGCAACATTGGTTTCAGATTAAATGAAGGTAAAATGCAAAGTAAACTTTGTAGTGATAAATTTAATCCAAGATAATAATATATATAAAACTGTGACAGGATAGTAAGATGCTAGGCAAATTCCTGGGCAAGTAGAATGGGAAAATTGAGACAAGAAAATTAAGCAAGACCAAACAATTTGAGCCACTTGACAGCCAGCTGGTGAATCACAAGAATTCTCTCCCCTAACCAAGATATTTGAGAACAAATGGTTTATACCCCTCTTCCCTAATCAAAGAATACATAGTGTAAGTCTATCTGGCCTGGGAAAACAGAGAACAGAGACAGAATTAATGTCATTTGTACCAGCTAAGGCCAAGGACAGATGAAATAGGGGAACGAATAACAACAACAACAACAAAAAAAGAAGCTATTAAAAACCAAACAGACCCAAGATAAAAGTAAAACAGTATAGCAACCAAAGAGATTCCCAAACCTCCCTGTGTACTCATTTTGCACTTCAGCATATTAAAAATGCACCTGGAAGAATGATAAATATTCTGCTGAAACCCTCCCTAAGATTATCACCCACAGAATAAAGAGAAAAAGGTCTCAGGACAAAGATTCAGGGCTGAAATCTTTGGATTCCAGCTTCCTCTAGAGCACTCGCAAACCCCTTCCCAGGCAAGAACATTTTTTACTTCCTCCTAAACTCGCAGGGTCCCCAGGAAACTTGTAGCCAGGGGAACAATGGGCAGTGGCAGCTTGGACTGGGCTTACCCCCTAAACCTGTCCCCAAGACCCTAATCTCTGACTTCCCAGTGAACTAACAACAGCCTGGCCTTGGCTCACTCCTTTCCTGTAACCTTTCTAGGGAGCCAAAGCAGAGCACTGCGTAGGTTCTCCTCTTACTTCTACCGTAAGTCCTTCCTTTGTGTCACTGCCCCCAGCTTTAATAAGCATACTCTCAAAATCACCTGGACTTGTGTTGTGAAATATTCTGCACAAAGTCAAGAACTCACGCTACAGGCGGGCCTGAGGCAGACCTGCTCCAGGCTGGTCCCTGTTCAGTAACTAATCTATGAGGAGCCTCTATGAGAATAATTTCATATCATGCTAAGGAAATACAGTACTAAGTTTAACTCATGGAAATTATTCAGATTTTTAAAGAGTATATTAAAATACATTTTTAATTGGATTATTTTTCTGTGAGATGTAGTCCCATTTCGTGTAGTTTCCTCAGTCAATTTAAATAACAGCTACTTGTCTAGTGCTGTAAATATGTCTAAATTTTTGAGGCACTAGTATGCTAATAGACAGCATTCAATATGATCACTTGTGAAATATAAGATTAATTTCAATAAATATTTAGTTTAGAATACATGTTAATGTTGTGCTGTATTTATTCCCAGTGTTAGTGCAGTGGGGTTATTTATAGGGATGTCCATGTGAGTTTTCTTTGATATAGGTGTGCAATGTAATATAGAAGTTAAGATTATCATATGCTTAAATAATTCTCATTGTTTGTTTAAAGAATTTCACATGTTATCTAATCATGTGTAGACATTAACTTGATTCAAAGTCATATTTAAAAATAACAAGAGTGCTTAAAGCAGTCTTGATATCTTCCTAATTTGGAAAATCACAATTAAAATTAAAACAAATGTCTCAATCAACATTGTATTGTTAGTGTATCTGAGTTGTAAGTAGGTTATTCTAAAATCTTTTTCAGTGGAATTAAGACATTCAGTAAAGCAGATCTATTATTATACTTTAAGGTGAGCCAACTATTATCTTTATAGCCTTGGAAAGATAATTATATTCTCTAAACAATAGCTTCTCTACCTGTGGAACTGGATAGTGGTCATTACTCTGTGTGTTGTTATGAGAATTCAATTAAATAATTAAAATTACTTCTTTATGAAATGCATTTTTAGGTTATATTCTCATGACCACATATGTTTTCTTTTTTTCTTTCTAACTGTTGTTAGTTTTAATTAATCCTTGTATGCCCCCTTAAAGCCTTTCTAGATAACCTTGGGTTTAGATATTTTCTGGCACATAAAAAGTTCACAAGAACTATTTGATAATTTTCCCTTATTTAGTATTCTTAAACATACTGTTTGGAATGAATTCTCACAAATGAGACCTGGGAATAATATTCTAGGGTGCAAATTGGCTGAATGTTAAGGCTGGCTGAGTGCCTATAGCAGTTGGATGTGTTTAACTTCCCATTATAAGTCTGAGGCAAATTAAGAGAAATAGAGTTAATCATTGACATATTAAAATTATTAGGGTCAGCCCTGGCTGGTGTGGCTCAGTGGATTGAGGACTGGCCTGAGAACCACAGCGTTGCCTGTTCCATTCCCAGTCAGGGCACGTGCCTGGGTTGCAGGCCGGGTCAGGTCCCCAGTCGGGGGTGTGTGAGAGGAAACCACCAGTCGATGTTTCTCTTCCTCTTTTGCTCTCCCCTTACCCTCACTCTATAATTAAATAAATAAAATATTTTTTAAAATGTAAAAATAAAATAAAATTATTAGGGTCAAACTCAAGTTTTCAAAAGGGGAGATGTTTAAAGGAAATTGAGCTCGGAGGTAATGCTTTGGAGCAGACACTCTGTCCAAATGTAGCTCATCTGTTTTAACTAAACCCAATCCAGTTTTGGAAAAAATGTTCAAAAGAACAAAGTTCAATAAAACACAACTTGAACTATGTAATCTTGAACATAAGACAAAACAATGTAAAAAGTTATCTTTGTAAGACAGTTAAATGTTGAAATGTATATTACCGATAAATATTGCTTGTGAAATAATCCATGATTAAAAATTAAAGTATTTTTTCACTTTTACTTATTATAAACATTTTCCATTCTTAGATCTTTTCAATATGTAATTATAAATATTTTAATAGTAGTTTGATAAAATTATTCATACAAGTTATAGGCATTTTAAGGTATCTTTAAATAATACGTAGATTGAATAATAGGTAGACTGAAATAATATGGCAGTGAATTAAGTTTTCTAAATGGAGAATGACTGAAGTGCACATTTAATAATCCAAATTCTAAAAATTTTAAAAATTATAGTACCTGACTTTTGCCTCAAACGTATAGCAGGATTCATACATGTACATTTGTAATGAAAGATTGAACAATTATTACTTGGGGGAAGAGCAAAAATTTACTTTTCAGTGTACCTGTGTTTTAACACTTTAGAGTGACATATAATTGTTTTTCTTAAAAATCTATTTATTAATATATGCCTTATTTTTGTTTTTCTCTTCCTTTTTTTCCTCTCTCTTTACTCTGCTTCCTTGGATGCTTTCCCAAAGGAGGACAAAGTGGTTAGAATCCATGATTTCTTTTCTATCATTTGTTATATAATGTTGTGAACTTTATTAAGTGAATGTTTCACCTAGTATTGTTAATCAGTATATTTCACAAAGAAAGTATATCCTAAGAAGAGCTTGCTCCCAGTTCTCATGGGAAAAATTATAAAATGAACATCCAGAAACATTACAGAGTTTTATATTAATATGTGAAGTCTAGGTAGTTTCAGCTCATGGGAATGGTGAGATTTTAATATAATTTAAATCATTACGAACTTATATGTCCTCTTAACTCTCTAAGCTTTGATGATGATTCCATCTGCTGTTGGGAACAATAAAGTTAGAAAGGTAGAGTCCCTCTACCTTTCTCAGAACTCAAGGTCATGAGCTGGTAATTTAAAACTTTACTGTAGAAGGAATATAATGCACTGATTTAGTGAAGAGAATGTAAATAATTAAATCAAGAGCTCAAAATAAAAGATGTTTCTATAGAACACAAGTAGCAGAGTTGTCGTATTAAACCAGATTATATCCTTCTCATTCACACATAGAAATCATTCCCTCAGTGAGTGAAAGGTCACTTTTAACTCTCACCAGCTATAGAAACCACAGCGACTGCCCTCAGGAAGATAGGATCCAAGTGGAGCCTCAGTCAGCTTGTCCGCTGTGTGCACATTATACACATACATTTGGTGTAAACTATAATTTCTCTATAGCTCATTGATATCCCAGTATGAGACTGAGAGAGTGAGTATTTTGGGTCCAATATATCCACTTAGCTGCCTTTGTTCAACTGTTTTAAGGTTTAAATGATGTCCTGCAGTGCATAAGTAGCATACATGACACTCAATTGAACACTTTTTAAACTTGATGCTAGTATATGTTCACTTTTTTCTATGAAAAAGGAATCAGGTTTAAATGATATAGGGTAGATGATTTTCAGTAAATGTGTTTACCTTTACCATTAGTGGTATGTGAGGTCATTTTGGGGACTATTATTTTAGTGTAAGATGTACTGTATTAGAAAAATGTAAGTAGAATGTCACACCTTTGGTTTGATGAATGTTGTTACTTTGGATGAGTCTACTTTAAAAGTAAATAGTTTTCAATTCCTTTAAAGAATAAGTGTAGGTAAATAATAACACTGATGTTAGGACTTCAGCCACTCCCATTGGGCCAACTGGACCATTGTCCCTTCCACAGCACTTCGCATAATGGTAGGTTATTTGTACTGATTATGATTACAGGCAGTGTAATGAGAATCAGGTGGACTTTGGTTCTCAGGCTAAGAATAGGGTGGAAAGACCTCAAAATACAATCACTTTCAATTATTTTCTCTTCTTGATTAGAACGCATACATCAACCATTTATTTTTAAGTCCTTTGTAATATGTCATGATTTCATTAAAAACATTTTAGCCTATTGAGGTTGTCCAATGAATTGCTTTTCTCATCCAAGGAAACTGAAGCCAGTTCTTGTAAGAGAAATTATAATTTACAGGTGTGTTTGTGTGTGTATGTACATGCTGGTATGAGTGGAAAGGGAAGAAAATAAGGGTGAAGGAAATTTTTCTAAAAGCAATCTCCTTTTTAATCAAAATACTACTAGTGAATTCTTAGTCTTAAATCAGTGAATAAATGTGACTAAAATACTAGTGTATATGATATGAAAATCTAGCATGACTAACATAAATATTCCTCCTATTAAGTCCAAAAGACTTAATTATTATTATTAAGTGATTACTGTTAATTACTATTATTGATCACATATTTTTGCATCCTGGCAGTATTTTATTTTAAAACCAGCCTTTTATTAATTTAAATTTTATAATATCTTGGAAGATTATGGACTTGCTTATAAAGAAAGTGGTTGTCATAAAGAGTTACTTTGCATTTGGCATATGTAATAGCTTATAATAGAATATTTTATACAAGTGCATACTCTCACAGTTAAATTGATGATGATTTACTTCATCGAAAGACTTCCCCGATGCCTAATACATAGGGATACTGCAGAATTCTCCACAGCCAGTTTAAATTGCTTTTGTTTCTGTTTTACTCTCTATTTGGTGGCAGAGTGTTGAATTTAGATAATGCCTTTGATAACATTAACACTTTGCTGTTTGTAAACCAGTTGAATGGAATCTTCCAAATTCACTCTCCTGATTATCATCAGTATTTGGGGTGCAATTGATTTGTGACTACAGCAACTAAAAATGAACTTGCTACATTTCTAGTTAATCTCTATTTTCACAAAAAAAGTGTCAGGTTTTATAAGTTAAGATTATTTGTAATAAATGTCAACAATACTCTGAAAAATAGAGCCCTACCTAAATTTTTATTCTTTCAAAAATGTGAAAACTGCACATATCTACCTTTAAACATGTATAAAAATACTTTTTTATATCAACATAATAACTAATGACTCATGACTTTTTCCAGCTTGTTCCTCATGGATTTTAATTGGTATTTCTATTAAGAAATCATGCTTACTGACGTGTTGATGAAGCAAGTATGTTTTTGTACAAGAAGCTCTTAAAAGATAAGGGTTGAGCGAAATGAGACAATGTTGAGTTTGTAACTGGACTTATCATAAGGTGTTATCTATGGTATGATTGATTCCTAACAGCATAAAAAATTTCATTCTTATGGACTTTGCTCTTAAATACCAAAACAATGGTTATTTTTATCTCTTGCTAGTGTTAGATAAAGACAAGCAAGTCAGTAGACTCATAACCAATTATAAAAATGATTTGCATGATTGCATTAAATATTTATCATTATTACGAAAGGTCCTCTCAGAGTTACCCATATTTAGTCCAGGGCATGATGAAGCACGCAATCATAATTTCCAACCTCTGTTCTTTTGAGAAAAGCAACTGTAAACATTTGCCTGAACCCACTTTTGTGTTCTCTTTTAATTCTTGTAGATGCTTTGACAGTGGATTTCTCCACAAAAATGTTCTATTGAGAGTTTTCCCAAGAATATAATATAGATCTAAGTGGGAAAGTTCACAAATATAGATAAAAATATCAATAAGGAAATGTTAGGATGGGTCAAGGGGAGAACTTTCTGTAAGCTATTTAAGAGTTTAGCTTCCTCAATGTGTCTTCTCACTCTATTGTGCTTGTCACAGTGGGGAGTAAAATGTCAAGTTGTAAAAACTTTTATATTAGGTAATTCAGAAAGGTGTACATTTTTATTCCAAATCTGTTTGAGGAATTTGCTACACTGTGTTTCAAGGACATAAGGTTTTCATCTGTTGCATTTCATATTACTGTTCTGGAAGTGTTTGCTAATATTCAATATTTATTAAGAAGTGTATCATCCTGCTTTTGCCTCAACCCCCAAACCATTGTTAATACACTTGAAAAATCTGTTTCTGGAAATTACAATTTCACAAACCAATGTTAACTATGGATACACAGTAGCACTAAGGGAGTTGCGGCAGGGTGTAGAAAAATTAGCCTCTTCTGGTATAAGGAAGCTTTCACAATGCAAAAGATGAAACCATGGTCAAATTCCCTGGTTTTCTGTGAGTGCCTCTTTTATATACAAAGGAGTGGGTTTTAAGGATCATATAATAACTCTATAACTAACATTTTGATGAACTGATGAAATATTTTCCCAAGCAGCTGCACAGCAACATTTGAGGGTTCTGATTTCTCCATGTTCTTGTCAATGTGTCTGCATTTTCCCATAGCCATCAAGTTTCATGTGATATAAAATGGCATCTTACTGTGCTTTTCACAGAGCTGATTTTAAGCCAAAGTATATTTCCAAGGATTCCCTGTGATTGTGAGGATTTAGGTTCTTGCATAAAAATGCTTCTAAGTCAGCGACTTCTTGAGAATAGATTTTTCTTAACAGGCAAGCATATTCAAAGTATTAGAAGTTCAGTTTCTTTCTCCTCTGGGAGTTCTTTATTTTCCTTATGTTAGAATTATGTAAGTTCTTATTAATCTATTTAAATCAATCAGAACAGCAACTTTGTTAAATTTAGTTTTACTTGGAATCTAATATCTGTCAAGACTAGCTATCCCTATGGTGTACACAAAATAAGAGATTTTTTTTTTTATTGCCAATTGAAAAGACTGTTTTTTATATATGCAGAGAGAACTTGCAGCTTTGGTTTGCCACTCAGCCATACGCCCAAAATTAACACACAGACTCGAGCCCAGACTTTAAAAGGATGTTCTTGCAGTGTGCATGGGACATTTTCTCGAGTGATGTGAGCTCTTAGTAGCGTGCAAACAGACATCCATAAAGACTAACAACCAGATTTTCTGTTTTCTGCTACCCAACTTAAATATATCCCTGAAGTCTGCCATCCAACAGATTTCATTACTAGATAGATCTCTTCTTGCTGCTGCCACTAGTGAGGAAGATATTATTAGTCATGAACAAAACCTGTATTGTTTGATATTAGTGTAGCTACCCCAGTTCTCTTACAGTTGTATTTACATGGTATATCTTTTTCATCCTTTTGGTTTCATCCTATTTTTATCTTGAATCTAAAGTGTATCTCGTGTAGACCCTCAGATCTTTTTAAAAAAAAATTCAGCCTGACATCTTTGCCTGTTGATTGGATTTATATGTATCCATTTATATTTGATGTTATGTTTAATATGATTATATTTATGTCTCCTATTTTATATTCGTTTTCTTTATGTCTCATTTTTTATTCCTCTCTTTCTCCTCTACTGCTTATTTTTACATTAACCAGTATTTTCTAGTCTTATTTTAATTATTTCAGGGATTTTTTTAATGTCCTTTTGAGTATTTTTTCTTAGTAGCTGTAGGGTTTCCAGTACACATTTTAAATTACCAGAATCTACTTTACATTTATACTACCTTGATTCCAGTGAAACATATATATGATAACTCTATAGAGCTTTATTTACCCTTTCCTCATTTTGTGCTATTATTTATTTTTATTTTTAGTGTATTTTGTTGATTATGCTATTGTGGTTGTCCCATTTTTTCTCCCCTTTATCCACCCTGCACTCCCTTCCCTCCACTATTCCACTAACCTTAGTTCATGTCCATGGGTTGTACATGTAAGTTCATTGGCTTCTCCTATACTATTCATTTCTGATACTATTCTTAACATTCCCCTATTTTGTACCTACCAGTTATGATTCTTATTCCCCCTGTACCATTTCCCCCATTTTGCCTCCCCACCACCACTGATAACCCTCCATGTGATCTCCATTTCTGTGATTGTGTTCCTGTTCTAGTTCTTTGCTTAGTTTATTTTTGTTTTTGTTTTTAGGTTCAGTCATTGCTAGTTATGAGTTTGTTGTCATTTTAGTGTTCATAGTTTTGATCTTCTTTTTCTTAAGATAAGTCCCTTTAACATTTCATTTAATAAGGGCTTGGTGATGATGAACTCCTTTAACTTGACCTTATCTGGGAAGCACTTTATCTGCCTTTCCTTCTAAATGATAGCTTTGCTGGATAGAGTAATCTTGGATGTAGGTTCTTGCCTTTCATGACTTGGAATACTTCTTTCCAGCCCCTTTGCTTGTAAGGTTTCTTTTGAGAAATCAGCTGATAGTTTTATGGGCACTCCTTTGTAGGGAACTATCTCCTTTTCTCTTGCTGCTCTTATGATTCTATCCCTATCTTTAATCTTGGATAATGTAATTATGATGTGTCTTTATGTGTTCCTCCTTGGGTCCAACTTCTTTGGGACTCTCTGAACTTCCTGGACTTGCATGTCTATTTCCTTTGCCAGACTGGGGAAGTTTTCCTTCATTATTTTTTCAAATAAGTTTTCAATTTCTTGTTCTTCCTGTTCTTTTTCTGGCACCGTTATGATTCGGATGTTGTTATATGTTTTAAGTCTGTATATGCTACAAATCCAGTAATGCATTGATATGAATATTACTTGGTATAATTTTATACTTTTAAAAGAAAACGAGAAAAGAAATAAGAACACATATATTTATAAGGTCTGTTATATTAATGTTTTTATTTACAATTTTTGGTTTTCCTCATTTCTACCTATGGATTCAAGTTACCATCTGGTGTCATTTCCTTATTTTGATACAAATTACCTGCACCCACCTTCTTTATCCTATTGTTTTGTCAAATATATTTGCTTTCTATGTGTTATAGACCTAACAATATTATTAATTTTATTTGATACAGTTTTTAAATCATTAAGACAATAAAGGAGATGAAATATGAAATTACACTTTTATAATTGCCTATGTAATTACCTTTACCAAAGTTCCTTGTTTTTCACATCTGAATTAATACTACTATCTAGTGTTACTTTCAGTCTTAAGAACTTCATTTGCTATTTCTTTAAGATGAGTCTTCTGGAAATGAATTCTGTCAGCTTTTGTTTATCTTGGAATGTCATTATTTTACCCTCATTTTTGGAGGATCATTTTGCTTTATATAAGATTCTTATCTGACAGAGTTTTTTCCCTTCTTTTAGCACTTTGAATATATTACTCCACAACTTCTGATATCCATTGTTTTTTATGTCAGCTATTAGTTTTATTAAGATTCTCTTGTATGTGATGAGTTTATTTTCTATCGTTGCTTTCAAGAGTTTCTATTTGCCTGTAGCTTTCAACATTTACTCTGACATGTATATGTCTGGGTGTGGATCTCAATGTGTTCCTGTTAGGTTCATGGAGTTTTTTGGGTATGTAATGTTTTTCATCTAATTTCGGAAGTTTCTGCCACTTACTGCTTAGAATGTTTTTTTCATATTTTTTTCTCTCTCCTCATTATGGCAACTCTATTTCACATATTTTAGTGGCCCACATTTCTCTTAGGCTTTGTTTATTTTCTCCATCTTTTATTCTCTTTTCATCAGATTACACAGTCATTACTCATCTATCTTTATGTTCACTGATTTTTTATTTATTCTGCCAGCTCAAATGTACTGAACTCCTCTAGGGAATTTTTCATTTTGTTTTTTGTACTTTTTACTCCAGAATCATTTTACTTTTAAAATAATTTACTCCTCTTTATTCTTTTTATTTGATGAGATCTTGTTGTCATAACTTTATTCTTTGAGCATGATAATTTCAAATTAGTGGTTAGTGCCAGATAAATAAATACTTTCTACAAGACACTTTTTGATCATTTTACTCTTTTCCCTGATACACATAAACAGACACAAAATAATGTAATATATAGTGTGTTTTTTAATAATGGGAATATTTAATGAAATATTACTATATCAGACATCAAATGCACATCTGTAGTAATTGCTTTCTAATGCATCTGAACATTATTTTGAAAAGAACAATGTCTGGATTATGTGAACTCACTACTGAACTGCAACTTTCTCATTGGCGAGGTAAGGTATTGTGATAGAGAAAATGAAGGCATTAGAATTTGACTTGGCATAATTTAGTAAGTACAGATGAACACAAAAATATTTTATAATTTACTTTTAATTAGTTTAGCACTTTTTAAATGTTTTGTAAAGTAATTTCCAGTTGCATTATTTCATGGAATTATATCCACACTGCAAATTATTATATGTATTACAGGCAAAATTCTTTATTGGTAGAGATTAAAAGTATGGCCTGAGAAGTTTAGAGATTTTCTATACATTAAAATGTTAACAGAATGTAATTGAAAATCCAGAGTACCTGCCTCAGAGAATGTTGCATTTAAAATAAGATCAGGTGATTAATTATTTATTTCCAAGATAAATTCTCAGATTATAAACAGTCCCTATTCCTCATAATAATTTTTAAAGAATATTAAATCTCACATTTTATTTCTAGACATTTTTCATTCCTTTGTTTTGCTCTAATTACTTGGATAACATCAACTATATTTTATTTCTCTTGCTGTTTTGCCCAACATTTATCACAATGCTGCAAATAAAGTCAGCACTCTGTGAACTTTGAATGTATGAATGAAGAGCACTTCTCTGTACTTTTTTATTCCTGAATTAAGTCTTTTTGAAGTTTCCATGTTTGAAAGTCTAAAATACAATTTTGCATTTTAGCATATCTCTTTTCTAAAATAAAACCATTAAAACTGCATTTAGTTTTTCTATGGAGTTGTCTCTTTGAACCAGTGACCTCTGGCTTTATCTTTTCTACTCGGTTCAGACTACATGGTATGAGAGAGGCATTTGGTTCCTTTCCTACTCACACAAGACTCTGGAAGATACTTGAGAAGAATCAAAGGAGGTTCTCCAAAAGCTATTCTGCTTAATAAGCCCAGATATAAGCGAGCCTCAGCAGTGAATGGTGTGGTGCATTCATAAATGGTGGGAGCAGCTAGATTTTAATGTTCTGGAGCACTCATTTAGGATTTGTAAGCAATCTAGTTTACATTTCATAAATGTGGAATATAAGATTAATACACTTCTTGGTTGGTTCCTTATTATTTACTGGAATGAATTACCTCAATTTGTCTTTTTGATAGGCACACAGTGTGGTTGAAAGTGAAATAATTGCAGGTACTGGGTGCTTTTAGTCACACATAAAATAGCTAACATGTTATTGACAAAGTATGATATTATTAGAGACTGATTTTATTCTTTCAATTCACTTTTATAATAAGGAGCTTATTTTTAGAAATATATGGTCGAAATACATAATGCATTATATTTTTGCCATCATATATAAGCCAATTAAAACAGAAGACAAGTTGGATTTAAGGAGTGATTGTATTTGTTACAAACATTTGAGATTGTCTTTATACAGACTTTTCAGTACTTTGTAAGTCTATCTTTCCCCACTTAAATTTTTGTTTAATGCATTAGAAAAATATTTGAGTAAAAAAATACAATGTAGTCTAATGTAGTATTCTCTAAAAGTTACTGTATGTTTTGTGACTTTTAATGCTTTTTGCAAGGGTTATTTTTTTTTAAATTTTATCTCAGAAAGCTAAAACTATGTAGTTAATTCTTCTTCTTAAATAGTTGACTATAGCAAGTATGTGATCTATTCCTTATTCAGCTGTATGGTTATAGCCATTTAATTTGTAATATACAAATGAAATAACTTTCTATCATTGCAGTTGGAAGATCATTCATATCTTTAATTGCTTGTGTTAAGATGCTTTTTTTTCCACCTAATTTTTTGTTTGTATTCACAGAAAGCCTTAAAATTATATTATTTAACAAATATTTAATTTCCCATTGTGATAGAAATATAAATGTCATGCTTAAACATATTTAAAACTAGAGAATATGGCTAGCAGGAGTAATTCTTAATGACAGAATGTAAATAAATAATTGCCGTAAATTTTTGCTTAGGGACTGTACAAGTTTTTTTCTATCCCTATTTAATGTGATTTGCTGTGACATTACTGAGAAGACCATTGAGGCAAGCAGAAATGATGAGCACTAGAGTGAATACTAGGGAGTCCAGGTTTAGTCCCAAATCCAGCTCATCTTCTAAGGTCTGGAAACTGACTTGAACTGCCTCTGCTTCAAGTCCTACACAGAGAAAGTGGACAGTACTCCAGACCAAGCTCCTTACTGCTTAGCTTAGGCTTCTAGGATCCTGGTTAGGTTACTAACAATAGTCATTAAGATATGCCATTGCAGGTGTTGGAAGAGGAGTTGCATGTCAGTATCTGTAATTCTGGTTGTAGGTTAAGATATCAGAAAAGGCAGATAAATGAGAATCATCCGATTTAGGGATCATTGTTGGAACCCAAGGTAACTGGAAATAGACAGAAGACAGCTTTTCGATGTTCTGTTCACACTGATGTGACACAGAATGAATTTCCAAGAATTTGTAACTACATCATTTACTGCTTCAAAACCTCTCTATATAATTACATTTTAGATAACTATTTAATTTTCAGAATTTTTCCACTCAATAAGGATCAGCAACTTTTTCTGTAAAGGCACAAATAATAAGTATTTTAGGCTTTGTGGGCCTTTAGGTCTCTGTCACAACTACACAAACCTATGTAAATGTATATAAATGGCTGTGGTGCAATATAACTTTACCTATGGTTACTGAAACTGTATACAATATACAGCAAAATATTGTTCTGTTGATTTTTCTTTCACCATTAAAAATTGTTATTCTCAGCTCCTGGGCCACTCAAACCAAGGTGGCAGGCAGGGTTTGGCCCACGAGCTGTGGCTGCTAGCCAGAGCTCTAGTACGATCTTGTGTTCAGCACTACTAAATCCGTGCTGAGTGGAATAATAGGAATTAGTTTCACTGTATCTTAAGTTTTATCCACTATATCTCTAAATGTGAGTATTTGTGTGTGGGAGATAATACATTTTTTCACTGGTTTATGAACATTAAATAAGATGATTACATATCAGTGATTTAGCAAAATATCTGACAATGACCATTAATAAGCTATATATTATACAAATATGTACATAATATATAACATTAATGTATAATATATAATTTTCTAAGATATGTAAACTACTGAAGCAACTTATACGTATGTATATATGTGCACATGTATCTATGTTTATTTTTATTAAATCGTGGATTCTTGAGAATACAGTTCAACTGAAAGTCCTTTATATTAATAGAAATTATCCTAAGAAGCTTGGTGTGTAAATTCTAAAACTAACTATATGGTTAACATTTAATAAATTAAAACTCTTGATAACTAATCATCAAAATATATAAACTTTTTATTATAAGACGTAAGATATCTATATTTTAACATCAAATTGAAAGGAAGCCTAATTTTTATAGTGTACTCATTATAATATTTATCTCTAGTTTTTACTCTAAAATTATTGATAAATCATGATATTGCAAGTTAAAAAGGATAAGAAAGCGTTCTCAGTGCATTTTACATAGTCCCTTTACAGTTACAGAGTATTTTAAAACCACAAATGATAAGTTCACTTTTTTCTCTTGTAAGTATGAGAGAGTTGCTTTTCAATAATTGAAAATATTAAAAGTATGTATAATTACTTCGATTCCCTTATTTTATTTGAGTACAAAGCTTTATCCACATAGAGCATCTTACTAAAATCAGCACTCTGCTGTTTATTAAAAACATAATTCTGATTGCTTTTCTAACTTGCCTAATTTTCAGACTGAAGATCCAAAATTCCTTTTCAGAGCTTCTTTGTATTTTCATCATCTAACTTTCATTCTGTCAGAACTCAGATGTCTGGGTGCATTCACACCTCACTACCAGGAATGCTTTTCCTGTGTTTTGGTTCTCAGTGAAGGTATTACTGATGTTAACTCTTTTTTTAAGAAAAGATTTTATTTATTTTATTTTTAGAGAGGTAAGGGAGGGAGAAAGAGAGAGAGAGAGAAACATCAATGTGCGGTTGCTGGGGCCCAGGGCCTGGAACCCAGGCATGTGCCCTGACTGGGAATCAAACCTGCGATGCTTTGGTTTGCAGCGCATGCTCAATCCACTGAGCTACACCAGCCAGGTGATGTTAACTCTTTATATTTGCCTTTTGTTAACAAAAAGAAAGAAAAGCATCAGGCCACTTTTAATTTATGAGCTTCAATATCACTTCCCCGACTATGATCTGCATTCTTTCGTGCTGCAGGCCGATACCGATACACACTGTGAAGATTTTCTTTCCCTTGAATTTGTGTCACGTGCAAATATTCTGCTGAACTCTGTTGTATTTTTCACATTTAGCAGCATTAACTGTGTGGTGAGTACATAAAATCACTTGAATCATCTTAGTTTACTTTCATTAACTCAGTCCTGTGAGATTTCATTTTGTGAGGTCAGCAGGAAATTTAGGCTGAGTAATCAGAGAGGTTTATCATCCTAACACCTGCTAACACCTCCCTGACTCCCAGAGGTGTTTCTTATGTATACACGACCAAAGCGTTGTAAAGGCTTCTCCAGTTTTCAAGTCCACATCAGCAAACACAGAGGCTGTTAGGTTATTCCATCCCACATTTGGAACATGGCAGTCTTCGATGAAGCAGACGTTCTGTGACTCCAGTCCAGCTTTTAGGGAAATAAAATAAAGTCTCCTCTTAACACAGAGCACCTCTCCACAAAAGGTAGATGAGAAAGAAAACAGTTGTATTATTGAGTAAACATTAAACCAGAATGCGATGTGCATTATAGGCAACTCACTAAGAGATCTTCAGGACAGGAAGAAATCTCACCCTTTATATAGCCAGGCAGATAGAACCTAAGTCCTCAAGATAAACAGTAACTAGTCCTCAAGTTGGAGGGCTTGATGGCACCATTTGCCACCCACAGTTCATCCTACATTCATCTGGTAAGTGGGGTGACCATCAGTGTTAGGTAATTGGCTTTATCCAAAGGTAAAATGAACTTCTTATACTTTATGACAGGAGGTAGTTTTGTAACTTGGAGGAAGCACCTGAAGAGGTTAGTTTCCTACCTTCCTGCAGAAAACTGAGAGAAGGGTGCTGTTTTCCTTGATGGTTGCATTTCAAAGTGATGGCTGCATGTCCCTGGGAAAGGTATCTCCAGATCTGAAAGCAGCAAGAGGCTAATTAATCTTTTAAAGATATTTACGTACATTTCAAACAGAGAAAGAACTTACAACTTTTTCAAAGTAAATGCTCCAATAAAATGGGATGGAAGAGTGTCTTCCCTTACTTTCAACTGGAAGAATTAAGCCTCTTTTTTTTTAAAAGATTTTATTTATTTATTTTAGAAAGGGAAGGGAGGAGGAGAGAGAGAGAGAAAAACATCAGTGTGCGGTTGCTGGGGGACATGGCCTACAACCTAGGCATGTGCCCTGACTGGGAATCAAACCTGCGATGCCTGGTTCGCAGCCCACACTCAATCCACTGAGCTACACCAGCCAGGGCTAAGCCTCTTTTTATTTATTTATTTAAAACTTATATTTGCCCTTACACAGCCTCCCTGCACCCATATGCAGGCAAAAAACAAAGTGAGTTTTGCCACATTTCTGGGCCATTCCCAGGCAGCCTTGTGTGAGTCTCTGTTGTCCCCAGGATGCCAGCCTCCAGCCTCTTCAAGACTGGGGAGTCTTCCAGGATTCTGCTCATACAAACTACAGTGTCCTTCTTTATCTTAAAAAAAAATCTTCAGACAAGGAAATAGAAAATAGTTAGCCTGACTTGAATATGGCTATAGAATCCGGGGACAAAAATCACAGATTAATACTTCAATAAATTATTTTTCTACCATACCACTATATTAATCCTATTCCTTAAGTATTTTTGAAGTAAATCAACCAACCAGATTATATTCATTATAAGATTTATGTGTGTGTGTAAATATATTCCTTTCTTCTGTAGCCTTGGTACTGTATATGTTATTAAAGTCTTGTTTCCTTTGTGAGTATAATGTTCTCTCTTTGATATTCCCACAATGCATGTAATAATTCCTGATCATTTCATGACATTAAATTAACTCATTAGAGTCTGTACCTTAGCACACATCACTCCCATTTCATTACTAGCATTGAAAAATTGTACAGATGTTTCCTCTGTGTTTGAAATTTCTCCAAAATTGCTTTCATTATTTTCTGTTCACCTGTCCAAGCTGCAGGAAGCCTATGGATATTTTCCCTTCTTGCTCTAAAGTGACCCTTAACTTACCTGTGGCAAGTACATATGTGGCTAAAGAACAATTTATGTTGGTCTGTCCTTATAAGATCGTCTCTGTGAAGTATTACAGTATTCCATAACTACCTCAGTAGCATGTCAATCTGTGCTCAAAATGGCCAGTGAACTCCATGTGTAATAGAGCAGATACCTTTCACTGGGTGTAAGAAATGACCATGTTCAGGGTGATGTTCACAGTGACACACTGGGAGTGGGGTCCGCCTGGTTTGAGTTGCAGTCCTAGGTCTTACAAAAATGTCACAGCTTCTCTGGGATTAGTTTTCTACTTGAGAAATGGAAATAATATTATTACACATTACCAACTGCTCAAAGATATTGAATAAATAAAATAGTAGGAAACTTTTGGTATTGGAAAACTATGCAAGTCTTTTTATTTTTATTTATTTTTATTTTTAGAGAGAGAGAGGAAGTGAGGGAGAGAGAAGAGCAAACATCACTTTGTCGTTCCACTTATTTATGCATTCATCGGTTGATGTTTGTGTGTGCCCTGACCTTCGATCGAACCTGTAGCCCTGGTGATCGGGACAATGCTCTAACCAACTGAGCTTCCCAGCCAGGGCCATAAGTTTTTAATTCATGCTTTTATTTTTTCCTTTTTACTTAAGACTTAGGTAGTAAGTAGCATACAAAGAGCTGGGTGAGCCTTCAAGTATTAATGCATTTGGACATTAATTTGACTTTTTCTCTTAAAATTGATGAAACTATATATTTTTTACTCATTGCAAACTAATAAAATTGGATGGTTCATCTCTGTTAGATTCTAATCTCTGTAGTAAAATGGTAACTGTATCCAACCATTACTTTATGGCTGCCTACCTGTATATAAGCATCCATGAATTGCAATAAGCAATAGTAGCCTGGACATTCACGCTACCAAACTAGATTGTTATTAGTGATCCCTGTCCAGATATTATAATAGAGGACTCTTCTGTCATTTCTCCTTGACACATATTCTCTTCTACCCACATTATTTCAGGAGGAGATCGTTTTGAGTCTTGCAAAATAAGTAGAATTAAAATCTATTTCAACCAGTTGATTATAATTATTAGCAATTCCTCAGATCTTAAGTTATTCTAGAAAATAATTCAATTTTTTTCTTTCATCTTGCTGGGTGTTTTGAACAATTTTTTTTCCTCTGCACATGCTGATTATTTGTGTTATCCCAAACTCTCTGGCTTGGTAATTAGTTCAGAAACTTCATTATTTAATATGCTTGAATGACATTTACTCTTATGTAGTGTATGCCATACCCAGTTACTTTTTTCTAATATTATTTTGTACACCAGTTGTATTTTCCAGAGAAAAGCATATTTTACTTTATTTATATATTCATTCCTTTGCTGTTAGATTTGATTGTTTCTCAGTCAGTATTTTATCACTGCTACTGCAAAGGTAAGCGTAAATTCTGTATATTCCATCCACATTCATTTTTAAGTAAAGTGTCAAAGTAGAGCCTGATTATGGAAGCAGGTCATAATAATGGTTTGTCTTCTTGGAGACTGTGGATTTGTGCCGTCTGACCCACTGTGTTCCTTTACAGCAGCACCAGCATGATCCTGTGAATGTATGTTTTTATCTTGGTGCTTTTATTATTTTGTTTATTATTTATTCTTTCACAAATATACTGTTTCAAACAAATTTTGGAACACATCTTATACCATGTATCTTGTAGTGGTGAAATTCTGTACTATAAACTATTTTGGAAGTTGTATAAAAGGACAAAGGATTGAAATTTTGATGTTTCTTGAGGAAAGTATACTAAGGTGCTGGAAAAGAATATTTACAAACCCATATTAATATATAAAAGGAAGACCAGACATTTCTTTCAAAATAAGAAAATTGAAAAACGTTAAAAAATAACCTTGAGGAACTCACCCAAATATGAAAATTTTCACATTGTTATTTTTTAAGAAATTTGATGGTTTAGAAAGCACACATTTATAAAGGAGAGGGTGTTCTAAGAATGAAATTTGGTTTCTCAGGCATTGATTGATTACCAATGTGTTCTAAATGTATCTTTTTTACTCTGTTGCTCTCTTTTAGTGGAGAGACATTATCCCCAACATCTGTTGATAATACGTATTGTGATTAGCAAGAAGTTCATCAACCTTCATATTCTCAAAAATCAAGGTAGTTGACATCCTCCTCTGCTGAGCAGAGTGGAAAGTGGCCCAGTGTCTCTATGAAAATCAAGTAGGAAGATCACCTAATTGTGGCCACACTCCCATTAGCGATAGCAGTAATAGCATAATGAGAGCTACTATGCAAAATATAGAATTTGAAAATACCACCAATGATGGGGGCAGTCATTCTGAAGCTAATGTTTGTTGATCACTAATATTGCAATTGGTGTTCTCTGATGTGTGTGTGTGTTATACATCTGGATATTTCATTTAATCATTTAGACCACTTTATTACTATCTCCATGTGACAGAAGGAGAAACTGAGTCATGGCACAATTACTCAAGGTCATGCTTGACTTAATCCAAGCTTTACTTGGAGAAGGCTTTTATGAAAAATCTGGGCAATTCAAAATCTAAACCAATGCAAACAAATCACGTGAGAGGCGGATGTAAATGCTGATGTCTAGGCCCCGCCTCCAGAAATTTCCATATAGTGGTTTGGGATGGAGCCTAGAAGTCTGCACTTCTAATAATATTTTGGTGATGCGTATCCGCAGACCACACTTTGAGCAGGACTGATCCTTGTTGCATACTGTCATATTATATCCTAAACACAGAGTGTGGTTTAGTAATACGGTAACACCCTATTCATCAAGATTTCAACTATCAACTTCTGAAAAGTAGGCAGAAAGCAGGCAGAAAGATAGTGTGGAATTTCCTAAGTTATTTAACCATGCCCAAACAATTAAATCCATACTAGTAACTCATAAGAGAGCCTAGCATGCTCTTAGTTTATCTGTAGCTCATAACTAGATTTTATTATTAGTCTTCAACTTTGTAAAATTGAATTACAAGAGAAATAAAGATGCTACTGCAGGTTAGGAGCTTCCCTAGTGAGACATATCTGGCATCTTCAGCAGACAGTCAAAACTAACAAAACAAAGGAATTGAAAAATATAGCGGGCTGGATCTATGATATGCATGGTCCAACTTGGCTGTACATCTCAGTCGGACTTCTGTATTTACAGTTCTCATTGGTTGCAGCACAAGCAAATACATCTGTTTCTTACAGTGACAGCTCTAGGAGGGAATAAACATGGAATTCAAAGTCAAACAGAGTAATTTGGAATCCAAGCTCCTCTGCTTACTGGCTGTATATGACCTTCAGCTCCTGCAACTAAGTTTTCTCATCTGTGAGGCAGTAGCAACCACCTTTCTAGATGGAATAAATAAAACAGGTGGGCGAGTTCCCTAGCAGGATACCTAGTGTGGTGGAGATCCATGTCTCTCTTCTGCTATCCTCCATGGACATGGGAGACAGTTAGAGGGAGCATGATACGGAGTCAGTGATAGCTTCAGGTGGACTATCTGAACTCCCAGTGCTTCAGTTTTCCCATTTGTAAATTGGAGTTAGTAATATTTTTTTTCTGGGTTAGTATAACAATTATCAATAATGTGCATATTGTGTTTTATGTCAGGCCTTCAAAAATAGTAACTGTAGTGATTATACTTATTAATCTGCCAATATGGTAAATGTGTTACATATTTTGGAAAGATTTGTATCTTATACAGCAGAAGCTTAATATGAAACTAACAAAAACAAAATAAATCCAATAGTTCAATGTATCAGTAGTTTACTCATTATGGTTCTTGTTGTTTATAGTTGCACTTTGTAGGTTAATTTTTAAGCTTCACCTTCACACAGAAAAACAAATATATACTTTATTTTCTTATTCTTTTTAAGTATATTTTATTGATTATACTATTAACAGTTGTCCCAGTTTTTTTCTCTCCTTTCTCCCTCTCCACCCTGTATACCCTCACCCTCCAGCATCCCCCCCCGCCTTAGGTCACGCCCATGGCTTGTATATATAAGTTCTTTGGCTTCTCCATTTCCTATACTGTTCTTAACCTCCCCTGTTTATTTTGTGCCTTCCTATTATGCTTCTTGTTCTCTGTACCCTTTTCTCCCTTCTCCTCCCCCCATCCCCACTGATAACCTTCATGTGATCTCCATAAGGATATCTGCTGATCTCTCAAAAGAGACCTTACAGGTAAGAAGGGGCTGGAAAGAAGTATTCAAAGTCATGAAAGGCAAGAACCTACATCCAAGATTACTCTCTCCAGCAAAGCTACCATTTAGAATGGAAGGGCAGGTAAAGTGCTTCCCAGATAAGGTAAACTTAAAGGAGTTCATCAACACCAAGCCCTTATTGTATGAAATGTTAAAGGGATTTATCTAAGAAATAGAAGATCAAAAATATGAGCAGTAAAATGACAACAAATTCACAACTATGAACAACTGAACCTAAAAAATAAAAACTAAGCAAACAACCAGAGCAGAAACAGAATCACAGAAATTGAGAAAAACAAGTGTATACTTTTATATTTTGAATTTCTCTTGTGATATATATATGTATACATGTATATACATGAGTATATCCATATTAATTTGTTCCACATTACCAGTATTGCACATAGCTCTTTGTAATTACTTAGAACATTAGCTTATATAGATTGATTTTTCACTGGGAACTTGAGATCTTTAAATTTAATATTGATATAATTATCTATAAAAATACAGTTAAGAGCCTGAGCTTAGAAGTATAGCAGAATTAAAAGCTGCTTTCTCCACTCATGAATTTTGTGACTTAGGATAACTTACTTAACCACACTGAGACTCAGTTCCTCATTCATCAAGTGGTGTATTTTCTAGTGTTGGTATTTTGGGGATAACATCATGCTTAACATGATGTGCATTATAAATTCCTAAAAAACAATAGTCTTATCTAGTTATTTTGTATTTTACTCTCATATTTGGATCACTTAGACTTCAGTAATTTGGTTCTAAAAAGCAAAAAAAAAAAAAATACTAACATTGTCCCTAATCTCAAAGAGAATACACTTAATAGATAAATGAATGCTAATAAGGATCATAAATGCTGTGGATGTTTTTAGCAATTTAAAAGGGGAGAAAGAAAAGGAGTGATTAACTCAACTTGGGGATATCAAGAAAGGCTTTCACAAACATGACATTTGGTGTTAGTTTATTTAGCTGAAGTAAAGTTTTTGTTAAAATTATAACAATAAGTGTATAATGCAGCAGACTAGATCAAAATACTGAAAAGAACACACATACAGACACCTCCCTAGTTACCCAAATATTCTTTAAATAAGAGAAAAAATAAAGTATAAACAAATTGAGACCAGAGCTACAATGTAAGAAGAGGTGTGATTAGCAGACCATAACTTTTTAGATACTCTTTCAAGATAGAAAGCCTGAAAAACTTAATAAAAGCAAACAATATGCCAGCCCAAAACAAAAGCAATAGAAAAATTGCTGCCAAAATAACAGCTAGAGATTAAATTATGCATATTGATAGCAAGTATAAATATAAACATATTTATATGTTTGGGGAAGTTATATGTTTCTTGCATTTAGTCAAGAAAATCATATCAAGGACATCTGAATTCACCTCACCCCTTGGTTCTACTGCTACACATGTGCACTTAAGAAGACAAGGCAGGAGCACAGGTGGCTAAGTTCCAGGCTAACACTTGTACAATTGAGGACTGTACTCTAAGAAATTTAATTACCTATTTGAAATAGGTCCTTAGTATAGGTGTCATGGCTTAAGAAGCAATCAGAGCCTGAAGCAACTTGGTATCGAAACTTGACATGGATAGGAAAAGAGAAGAAGTAAAGTACCTATATCTGAGGGAAATTCACAAGAGTGTTCCACCATCTGAAAACAGTCATCTTTGTTTCCATAGTAAAAATTAAGAAATGTTTGTGTGTGTGTGTGTGGTAAGGGTGGGTGGTTATTGTCACTCTCCACCTGTGTTGTATGCTCAAGCAGTGGAAACAAAGCCACCTAATTTATGCGCTCACCCACTTACACTGAATGCATAGTAAACTGTCCTGTTTAGAGGATGGGGACCTCTCGACCTGCAGAATGGCAGAAGAAATTCTGCAGATCAATGAATGAATGAAGATGATTAAATGAGATTTGATAAAACTCAAAGAGAGATTTCAATACACTAAATATAAACACTTTGCTATGGAAAGAGCTATAAGTGGATAAAGTGAATAGGAAATAAAACACATTTGCAAAAACTGTTTTCAAAGTTAATAGAACTGATGAAGAGAGCAGACAGAGCTCAGGACCAAACCAGGGATCTGCGAGACAAACGGACAATATTTTGCTGAGTGAACAGAAGATAAATAGAAAACATGTTAGAAGAGGGAGTCATAGATAATTAATCAAGAAAATCTAATTACAATTAATAGGAGCTCTAGAAGATGAGCGAAAAGAAACTGGAGAACATAAATATAGAAAATAATGACTAAATTCTTGGGAGACTTGGATCTTGAGGTTGAAAGGATATGTATCAGGTAGTAATCTAAATTATTGAAAAAGACTTACACAAAGACACCCCTTGGTGAAATTTTATCCCCCTAAATATAAATATAAAAATCTAAGAGGATTCAGGAAAAAGGAAACACTTTGCAGACATTGGGATGAATTGAAATGAAGTTTGCATACAATGGAATTGTCTTTGATTTATCACTGGCATAGTGTTAGTTAATTGAGCAAGCAGTACCTCCAATGTTCTGAAATAAAAAATCCTGAATATGGAAATTTATATTAACTAACTGTGAGTACAAAATTAACATATTTTCAGACATAAAAATTATTCAGATAGTTTACCTTCTGTTACCCAAGTCAGGGCCCTCCCCCTGCCACCCCAAGCTTGTTTCTCAGTTCTTGCCTTGCTTGCAAGAGGCCAATGTAAGCAAGAGACAAACACAACACTTGTAGTGGAAATGAGATAGTAAATTTATTTATGAAATTATAGGCATTGTGAAATTCTGACCCTGCTAGTCAGAATGCCCTCTATAACTAGTCTTAATGCCCTATGTATAGAGAAAATAAAGTTACTAAGTTTGTTCTGTACACTTGAGCCAAAGCTGTAAGTGGGCACTCAGTAATCCGAGTGCACCAACTTCTGGGGCTTGGGGGCTGTATACCTTAGTCAGCTCCTAGATTTTCCCTCCTTCTCCCCCTTCCAAACCTTGGGAGTAATGTGCCGCTACAAAAGCTTTCTTTTTAAGCTACTAAAAGTTCTTTATTTTGTTAGTCAAATTGCTACAGAGACTCCCTTTCCCGGCACAGTCTCAAGGACTCCTCTCCTCCTGTGCTATCCCTGCTGGTGATTTCAGAACTCCCAGCAACCCTATCAGACTGGGCTCAGGACTGCTGACTTAGTGGGTGAGACATGTCTCCCTCCTTCTTCCTGCCTTAATTTACTACCTATCCTACCTAACCCTTCTTCATACCCATTCTGAAATAATCACCCCAAGATTTAGTGAAACCAAATGATCAGATAACGCACACTATAGGAATGAAAAAGGAAAAAATAATATAATCATAATAAAGCATTTGCTAAATTTGACAGCTATTTCTAATTAAACCCTGAGAAAGCTAAGTATATAATAAAGCCTCCTAAATGTATATGAATAGATGTAGTTACCTAAAACTAGCAGTACTTATTATTCTTACAGATATAACACTAATACCATTTCACTAAACACCAGAACTTAGGATAATTTGTATTGTATAATTTATTGATATATTTTGGTGAATATAATATGACAAGAAAATAAAATAACTTGTATGAAAGAGAGAAAAATGTAAAGAGATTTTCTTTGGCTAAGATGGTATATGAAAATGAAAAGAAATTTAGTTATGTGGTTAAATATAAAATATATATGTAAAACTCAATATATGTACCATAATTTATTCAACATTCTTACTGTTTCAATTTTTTCATGCTAAGAACAGCACTACATTGAATATTCATGAGCATATATTCTTCTTTTCTAGTGATTTATATCTTAGGAAAGTATTTCAAAAAATAGTTTTCCAAACTGCTTTCCAAAATCATCTTAATTCAAAGATGTTTAGTGCTACATTTCCCCACCTATTCACCAGTGATAAATGTTAATACCTTTTTTACTCCTGTCAACATAATGCATGTAATTAGCATTTTATTATTAATTCAATTATTTGTATTTCACTTTCATTATGCTTATACATATTTTGGGCCATCAGGATTTGACTTTCTGAGAATTCCTTATTGATAACCTTTGATCATTTTTCTATTGATTTGTCTTGTAAGCACCATGTTTTAAATATAGTCACATTTTATCTGTTAAATACATTATAAAATTTTTTATTAATTTATGTTTATGTTTTTTATTAATTATGTTTTGCTTTCAAAGTTTTGCTGTTTTGTTCTTCTGTGCTAAAATTAAGATTCAAAACATGTGCAAAAATTAAAGTATATGTGATCTTAGTGATGCAAAATCATGCGAGTCTGTGTGTATATGTGCATGTGTGTATAAAAAGTACAAAAAAGGTATGCTGAGACTATATCTACTAACTTATAGGGCTATCCATGACATATCATTATTTAAAAAAATGTTTCTGAGTAATATTTACATTTCTGTTTAGAAAACAATTTGAGATTAAATATACATATAAAACCCATCTCTTTCAAAGTGTAGTTTTTTTCAATGATTCTAGTTAACATTACAGAGTGGGATAGCAACTATCACATACTGTATTTTGCCATGCATAATGCACACTTTTTTCCCCACATGTTTGAGGGAATAATAAGGATGCACATTATACATGGGTAGTACTAATTCTGTATCTATATAAATGTTTTTAATTCTTTTATTTATGCTTATGCATTAAAAGTGTAACTCTAGAAAGCAATAATGACATTCATATGCAAAATAATACCCTGGAATATGATAATCAGTTTTGTTTCTGAATATAAATAAGTGAAATTGAATTAAAACATTAAAATGAAAGATTTTTTCCTAAAAGTTTGGGCCAAATATGTGAGTGCACATTATACATGGGAGTGCATTATACATGGCAAAATAGGTCAGTTTTAGAACACTTTCATCCCACCAATAAGATTCCTCGTGTCTATTTCTCGTAATCCCCATTCTCAACTCTGTCTCCAAGTAACCAATAATCTACTTTTTGTCTCTGTAAATTGCCTTTTCTGGACTGTTCACATAAGTGAAAATCAAACAATTATATATATTTAAGAATAGGCTTGCATGTGTTTGTATGAAGAAGGGCAAAGCTGAGGAAAGATAAACATTTGGCTGTTGACATTGATTAAAATCAGAGGATTGGGATGAATCATGGGAGTCAAAACAAAAGCAACCAAATAAGCACTCTTTAAAACAGAAGAAGTGTAACCCACAAAAATTATATGTAAACATGAACTTCACATAGGGCATGTTATAAATAGCATAGAAATCCATTAGGGAATATGAACTGTAATGTGAATGAAACAGCATTTTTCACTGTCAGACTGACAAAAATTCAGAAGACAGATGACACCTGGTATTGTTGGGGATTTTGAAAGTGACCATCCTCATACTTTGCTGGTGGGAATTGAGTACAGCCTGTGTTGGAAGGCAATTCATTAGCATATATCAACATTTAAAATGATTTTGCCATGAGCAATCCTATTTCCATATTTTTAAATCCTAGGGATATTGCAGTGTTGTATTTTATAATAACAGAACCAAAACTCTTATACATACGTATGTATATATAGATATATGAGTGTGTATGTATGTATGTAAACACATACTCTTTATATATGTATATATAAGGTCTGTCTGGAAAAAGTCCAGCCATTTTGGATATATTGAGGATGGTTTGCGCCATATCGATGTAAGCTGGTGGCAAAGGAGAGTGGACTGGAATGTGCATGTGTGAACAATGACAACTTCACTGTACTAGTCAGTGGGAGTGGTACACATTGTTGGGTGGGCATGCGTACTGTGTGGCCATTGCATTCAAAATGACTGGGCAGGTAGAGTAATGAATCTACATCAAATTTTGTGTTAAGTCCAAGCATTCCTCCATGGAAACTATTTGGATGATTCACAAGGCCACAGCTGTGGACAACTGGTGATTGGCAGCTTCATTACAATAATGCATCTGCTCATGCATCACATCTGGCACAGAGATTTTGGAAAAACATCAAATCACCCAGGTGACTCAGTCCCCCTACAGCTTAGATTTGGCACCCTGTGACTTCTGGCTTTTCCCAAACTAAAGTTACTTTTGAAAGGGAAGAAAAAGAGAAGACTGTTGATGAAATTCAGGAAAATATGACAGGGCAGCTGATGGTGATTGGGAGAACTATGTGAGGTCCCAAGGTGCCTATTTTGGAGGGGACTAAGGCATCATTATGCTATGTACAATGTTTCTTGTATCTTGTATCTTCTTTAATAAGTGTCTCTATTTTTCATAGTTCATGGTGGGATACCTTCTGGACAGACCTCATATGTGTATATTATGTATGTATGTATGTATGTATGTATCTATCTATCTGTCATGTTGGAAGGATACATTTGAAGAGAGCCTGGCACGCTGGCCCCTTTGATATTCATAAACACCAAGCAAGGCCTTGGAACTTCAGTTTCCTATTCCTAGAAAGCTCTTCCTTCATATATCAGCCTGGCCCACAGCTTGTGCCTCTGTTCAATTGGCAACTGGCACCTCATTAGAGGTGCCATCCCTGAAAATTCCTTCTCAAAGAGCACTCCACCTCCCACTCCTGCCCCTCCCTGGCCCTTTCTTCTAAGTTAGGTTTCTTACAGCACTACCTAACATGGCATATATTCTCAGTGTATCTTCTTATTATTTGCCTCTTCCCACTAGGATATAAGTTTATTGATAATGGGGACTTGTTTCCTGATTAATACCTGGCTCAATAGACACTGAATAATATTTGTTGAATGTTAAATGATTGAACTATATGATAACAATTATCTGATATTTTCTGAATAGAATATTTCAGATGGCAATTTTAATCTTTATCTTTATTTTTACTGTTTTTTCTTCAAAAATATGCATGTCCCTAATGTGTATATTGTTTCACTGTTATTTTTAAAAAATCACAGATCAATACAAATCAATCTCTCACCTTTCCACATTAATACAAGAGCATGTTTTTAGTCACATTCTTCAAACTACCTAAACAGATGTAACCATAAACTAAATTGCAGACATTTATGTTAGTGAAGGTGAGAAGTTTGAAGAATGACTGAAGGTGTTCCAAGACTAGTGATGAAGGAAACATGTTAACTATTTTGTGTTTAACTTTGTGGCTTAACTATAGCTTTGGCCCAAACTAGGGATAACGTTTTCATACTCCACTAAAGAAAAAATATTCCTCCTTCTTATGGACATCTGATTTGTAACCAAATGGATCTATATTGGTTTTGTAAGTGGTTCCAATCACTGATCTACAATAAACAGTAATGAATTCTTTTATTGGGACTTTTCTTTTGATTAAAATGAATCACTTTAATACTCAAACTTTATCCTTAAATTTTTTTCTTCACTTTATATCACTATTTGTAATTTATAATTACCAACAAGAAATGCTATTGTTCTAGTTTATATGTAGTCCTATCTGCCTAGTAGTAACAGAATAAAATCAGAAATAATGTGGATAACATACATGAACAAAGAGGGAAGATATCTAGATATCTAATCAGTTTAAGGTATTTCAGCACATTCAGAATTTTTAAAGAATATGAGATGCCTAGAGGAAGTTACAAAGCATTAGAGAGAGGAAATATCCCTATTACATATATGATATAGTGTGGTTTAACATTTCTGCCTGATGTGATTTTTATATTTATAATTTAATGCTTTGAATTCCTTACAGTGGTTGTTTTTATTTTTTGAGATTATGAAAAAAGACCCCTACAAATGGCACCAGAGACACAGAAACATGGAACAGACTGATAGCTGTAGGAGGGGAGGGGGGCATGGTGGGAGGAAGGGGAGGGGATTAGCCAAAGAGCACGTGTGAATGACCCATGGACATGGACCATGGAGAAGAGGATTGACTGTGTGCAAGGAGGGTGGGCTGGGTGGAGGGGGCAAAAAGGAAATATTGGGACAACTGCAATAGAATAAACACTAAAATATTTCAAAAATGCCCCCTCATTTCTCCCATAGGAAAGCAGCCCCCTGCTATTTGTATCTGTGCTGTCAGTCCTCTCACAGCCCAGAGCTGTTCGGGCCGGGAGTGAAGGCACCTAGAGTTGCACTTCGTGTCTCCAGGTTATCAAAGATTAAGTGACCAGCTGAGTTCACATTTGCATCTCTGTCCTTAAGAGACATCAACATTTATATAATATATAAAGTATAACTATTTCCCATTGTAATACATATGAAAAGATCTACTTTTCAGTTAAAATAAATAGTCCTCCCAAGAGTTTGGGGAGTCAGAAAATGAATTGGGAAATAAAAGGGGAGGAATCATTCCTTAGGCTGGTGATGTTCCCTCTTCTTCAGAACAGCAGAAAAACTTGATAATTCACTAATTACTAATTGATACGCAGAAGGTTTTACATAGCTTATATTCTGAGATGGGTGTGAATTCCAGTATTGCCAACAGTATTTTGATAGACCATTCTGCACAGTCTCCTTGAATAGGTCATTTCTCACTAATGTTTTCACTGTTAGAGAGCTTAACAAACTATTGAAACAATTTTAGTATTGACCACTGAACAGCACAGCTGTGGAGTTTGGATAGAGATTTACTGAGAAGTGATGTGGTATAAAAGGTCTCTTCCAGGAATGTTATAAATAAAATGCTAGCCCATCTCCAGCACCGATGACACAGAGCAGGTGAACTGTGCTTGGTAGCCACCACCATGCTGTTAATGGAGAGTAGCTCCACAGGGGCTGTCTGTGCTATTGACTTACCTAGTTCCTTCTGCCCAAAAAGGTTTATTTTTTTTTGAAACAACTGTGAATGGGATTGTTTTAATTTCCATTTCTGATAGTTCATTGTTGACATATAAAAATGCAACTGATTTCTGGGTATTAATTTTGTACTGCTATTTTACTGAATTCATTTACTGATCCTAGTAGTTTCTTGGTGGAATCTTTGGGGTTCTCTATGTACAGTATCATGTCACCTGCAAATAATGACAGTTTTACTTCTTCCTTTCCAATTTTGATGCCTTTTATTCCTTTTTCTTGTCTGATTATTGTGGTTAGGTCATCCAGTACTACGTTGAATAAGAGAGGCAAAAACAGAAATCCCTGTCTTTTTCCTGATCGTAAGGGGGACACTTGCAGTTTTAGCCCACTGAATATGATGCTGATAGTGGGTTTGTCATATGTGGCCTTTATTATTTTTAGGTATGTTCCATCTATTCCCACTTTACTGACAGTTTTTTTTTATCATAAATGAGTGTTGGATTTTATCAAATGTTTTTTTCACATCTATTGATGTGATCATTTGATTTTTGTCCTTCATTTTGTTTATGTGGTGTATCACAGTTATTGATTTGCAGATACTGTACCAACCTTGCATCCCCAGAATAAATCCCACTTGATCATGATATGTGATCTTTTAATGCATTGCTGTATTCTGTTTGGTAATATTTTGTTGAGGATTTTAGCATATGTGTTCATCAGAGATATTGGCTTATGATTGTCTTTGTTTATAGTGTCTTTGTCTGGTTTTGGAATTGGGATAATGCTGGCCTAATAAATAAGTTTGGGAGTTATCTCTCCTCTTGAATTTTTTGGTATAGTTTGAGAAATAGAAGTGTTAGTTCTTCTCGTAGTATTTGGTAAAATAAACCTGTGAAGCCATCCAGCCCAGGGCTTTTGTTCATTGGGAATTTTTTTATTACTCCTCAATCTTTCTAGTTGTAATCTGTTGGTATATTTACACAATGAAATACTACTTGGCCATAAAAAAGAAGAAAATTTTACATTTTCCAACAGCATAGATGGATCTGGAGAACATTATGCTAAGTGGAATAAAACAGTCAGAGAAAGGGAAATACCATATGATTTCACTCATATGTGGAATCTAATGAACAAACTGAACTAACAAGCAAAACAGAGACAGACTCAGAGGAAGGATGGCAGCTCGGATGGGTTGGGGGTGGAGGGATGGAGCAAAAAAGAAAAACTCATGGACATGAACAACAGTGTGGTGATTGAGGGGTGGGAGGAGGGAGATGGGTGGAGGTAGAGAGTACATAAGGGGGATAACTGGTGATGGGAAAATACAAAAAAATATATACTATTAAAAAAGGTTTAAATATACTGCCAAGCTATGAGTTTTAAGTCATTGACTAGTAAGCCTTAGAAACCATTATTGTTACACTTAGTACATTAGAGGCTATATGGTAGTTTGAGACAAAGATATTTAAAAAGTTTAATTTTCCCAGATAAGGATAGTGTTGAATGGTGGCCAGTTTGGTTAGTATTCAAAAGAGTAAATATTTTCTTCAAATGAAGGGGAATGAAGAGGGTCCTAGTTAATTTTTTTGTCACTGTTGACATTTTCTAAAGTTACTTAAACTTTACCACACAACTTGAATAAGGCATGGAAGAGCACTGACATTCTAAAATTTTAACTAGGCATTTAAAGATACTGGAAAAAGATTCCTTGGTTTTATATTTTAAGTATGTGTTTTTCAGAATTTAATATGTTTAGTAGAATAATGTTGGCATAAAGGAGGTTGGTGGTAAAAAGGATAAGGTTGTGGGGTTAATCCCAATCAGGGCACATGTAGGAATCAAGCAATGGATAATAAAATAAGAGGAACAACAAATCTCAGTCTCTCTCTCTCTTTCTCCCCTCTCCCTCCCTCCTTCTTCTCTCTATAAAAATCAATAAATACAAAACATTTTTAAAAAGGATAAATCAGTAGACTTGGCTTAAAGTGATCTAACCTCCATTGAGCTGTTAATCAAATGTGTCATGGGGGACAAGTAATTTAAATGCAGTTTCCTTTCCTGGGAGGCAATGGGTATTGAATTAGGTGACCCAGAAACTTCACATCTTTCAAGTTCTAACATTTTGGTAATAAAAATATTTATTATTTGCTTTCTTTTGATACAATATTTTATATCATGCTTCCAAACTCATTCTGAAATTCTGCATTTGCCTTATGTAGTGGATCTTAATATATTTTAATTTTTTCTTAGTAGAATCATAATTTTAAAATTTGTAAACTGAGTGGATGGGGGAAGTTAATTCAGCCTCCCTCCAAATATCAAGCATGTTCTTTACATGAATTATCTTCTTCAGCCAAAAAAAAGTAGCAAGTTAAGTATTATTTTCTGTTGTTCATTGGGAATTTTTTTATTACTTCTTCAATCTTTCTAGTTATAATCTGTTGGTATATTTACACAATGAAATACTACTTGGCCATAAAAAAGAAGAAAATTTTACATTTTCCAACAGCATAGATGGATCTGTGCTTTCTAATTTACATAGGAAGCAACTCAAGCCTAGAAAGGTTAACTGGCTGACTTACTGTATGACAGAAAGGGGTAAGCCAGGTATGCCCAACTCTAAAGACTGTTTTTTTCTCACTGTACCACCTTAAATGAAACACGTTTGTCACTCCTTGAAACAAAATCTGAAATATTTTGTTATTTTAAAGTGACATTCTGACAGAAAGTAGTGGAACAATAAAAATAATCAGTATGTTTTTTACCAGTTAGACAGTACATTTCTCATACATAATATGACATCTTTCCATTTCCTGACAAAAGTAGATTACCATTCGTATTTATTTCAAAAATCCATCAGAACTTACCTCTAAATAATATACAATAATAAGGAAAAGATTGCTTTTTATGAGTGGTTGCAGGCTTTTCTCAGTGTGAAACCTGTGTCAAGTAACATTTTTCCATTATGTATACAGAAATGAGGTTAACTCCAGCTTAAAATTAAGCAGGAATCATCTTGCAATGACAGGTGTTTCTGCTATGTTATGATATCATTTCCAAGGTAACTAAACAGAGCATCAGAAAGGAAGGATTATGTTAGCAGGTGTGAAATAAACAGCAGGAGAACACTTTACAAAAACTTTATAAAACCTTGAAATAGATGACATTTTTGGTAAACATTGCCACCAGCCATAATACATATGAAGTTAGGGAGGGGATCAGAAATGAAGTACATGCTGAAAACTAGGACAATGTTAATTTATTAGAAATGGGATAATTTATGCTAAAAGCTTTCTCCATGGCACAGTTTATTAAGCAAGCTATTTTTTCATGTTCTTTGATAACTATGATTATGTATTCACAATACAGTGTCAATGGTGATTGGTGTTTCTATGTTTTCCTTTTTTAAAAATAAAAGCTGTTCCAATTTTTTTCTAGCATGTACAGTCATAAATTGCTCTTAAATATGATGTTTATCTAAAAATTAGGAGAGAAAGATATATAATTTATTTTTAGGTGTCTAGTTGGCAATAGTTCCTTGGAGAAAGAAAAACATTTTAGAAAGCTGGGATGTGGAGTTAGTCCTATTTCCCTTTCAATTAACAAGGCTTGTCAAAACAGAATACTGTTTAAGTTCATAGTTTGGGGGGAAAGATGATCAGTTTTACTTGCCTCACGGGATCTGGCATCAAAAAGGGATTCAAGGCAAAATACTAGGTTGACAATATGTCAACCACACAGGTCTGGTGTTTGAGAAGAGTGGCCAGTTTCAGAGAGGAGGAAAGCTTGATGGAGTCAAGAGGCTGCCAACAATGGAATGTGGAAATGTATACAGATTTTCAAAGCTTCTGCGGTCTTAGCTTATGATTCTGAGAGCAGGGAGAGAAAGGCATTACATTGAAACCTTCCTGATGAACACAGGCTATTGCCTACTTCCCATTTTATAGTATTGAATATAATTGTACATTGTACCTTGTTCAGCTGACACATATCTATCATATAAATGTAATATATATCATATATCATATGAATGTTATACATATATACAACATTTTCTTTATCCATTCACTCATCAGTAGACATTTAGAGTATTTCTATATCTTAGCTGTCGTGAATAATGCTGCTGTGAACAAAGGAGTGCATACACCGTATTTAGTTAGTGTTTTTTTTCCAAATACCCAGAAATGAAATTTCTTAATCATATGGTAATTTTTGTTTTAATTTTTTGAGGAACCTCCATACTATTCTCCAGAGTCACTGCAACAATTTACATTCCCACTAACAATGCACAAGTGTTTCCTTTGTTTTCACATCCTTGCCTACACTTATTTCTTCTTTTTGACAACAGCTGTTCTAACAAGTGTGAGGTGACCACTCATTGGGGTTTTGATAGGGATTTTCCTGATGATTAGTGATGCTGAGTATCATTTTGTGTACTTGTTGGCCATTTGTATGTCTTCTTTGGAAAAATGTCTATTGAGATATTCTGTCCATTTTTAAAATCAGATTATTTATTTTTGAGTTGTATGGGTTTTTATATACTTTAGATATTAACTCCTTATCAGATATACAATTCACAAATGTTGTCTTCCATTCAGTGGGTTGCCTTTGACTTTGGTGTCAGATAAAAAAAAAAATATCACTGATGGCAAGGAACTAAGTGTCTTTGTTTTCTTCCAGCGCTTTTATGGTTTCAGGTCTTCCATTCAAGTCATTAGGCCATGTTGAGTTAATTTTTGTGTTTGGTTTAAGATAGTGGTCCAATTTTATTCTTCTGCATGTGGCTGTCCAGTTTTCCTCACAAGCATTTTTTGAAGGCTGCCCTTTTCCTATTGCATATTCTGATTTGCAGATGTTGAATCATCATCGCATCCCTAGAATAAACCCCACCTGGTCATGGTGTGTGATCCTTTTAATGTATTGTTGAATTCAGTTTGTTAATATTTTGTTGAAGATTTTTATACCCATGTTCATCAGGAATATTGGCCGGTAATTTTATTTTCTTTTGGTGTCTTGACTGGTGTTGGTATACGAGTAACGCTGCTCTTCTGAGTTTGGAAGTATTTTTTCCTCTTCTACTCTTTGGAAGAGTTTGAGGATTCATATTAAATCTGCTTTGAAAATTTGATATAATTTATCACTGAAGGTGTTGGGTCCTGGGACCTTTGTTTGTTGGATAGTTTTTGATTGTTGATTCAGTCTCCTTACTAGCAATCAGTCAGTGCAGATCTGTTTTTTCGTGATCCAGTCTTGGAAGGTTGTATGTTTCTAAGAATTTATCCATTTCTACTATGTTTTCTAATTTATTGACATATAATGATTTGTAAGAGAGGTAAAGGGTTTTATTTTATTATTTTTTACAGGGTTCCTTGTATCAAGAGTTTAGTGTTAGGGGGATGGTGACTTGATAAAATGAATTAAGAAGTAGAAATAGTTCTCTTTATTCTTTTTTAATAAAAAATGTTCCTGTAAAGGTTTGTATCATTTACTCTTTAAATATGTTTAAAATAATTTTCCAGTGAATATAGTTGGGTCTAGAATTTTCATTGTAAGTTGTCTTTTGATTATGAATTGAACTTCTTTTGTCTTTTAATGATTAATTCAACTTCTTTACTAGTTTAAGGCCATTAGGATTTTCTGTTTCTTCTTGTGACAGTTGTGGCAGTTTGAATTTTTAAAGAAAATTCAAATACCTAAAGTGGCACAAAATGATAGGTAGCATAACAATTTTTGAATAAAGTGCTGTTTTAAACAAAAATCAGTTTTAAAATTTGCATCTAAAACATAGAATGAAAATTTAAATACAGGTTATCCTTTGTTTTTTAAAACCCTTCATGTTTATATTTATGTGATAATACTAAATATCTCAAATGGATTGTTATATGCAAGACATTGTTAATGTAAGATACTGTACCTCTTTGTCATGACTCACATCAGTAACAAATATCATTGAGAGTAAGTCCAAGGCACGATTCTTCTGCTCTGTGCTCCTGGTTCTGTAAACATTTTGTGTGAAGGCAAGTGTAAGTATTTTTCTCTCTACATAATGTATTTTTTCTTCCAAACTTACAATTTTATCCATAGAATTCATATTTATTCTCTTTCTCCACCCTCCCCCCGCCCCACTCTCTATGTAGTAGGGGGTGTTGTAATTTCTATTTCTCGGCTGAACTATTTATGGGGAATTTATAAAGCAATTTACTGTATTTCTTAAGTATTCATTAAGTGGGAAGATGGAATTTAAAATGATATTAAGTCAAAAGGTCAAAATAAAATTTTCAAGTATTCTTAATATTTCTGATGTATGGCATGGACTTTCAGAAGCCTTGTTGCATCACAATATTTCCTTTGAGTTTTTATTTATTTGGCTGCTTAGCATCTGTAAATTATTAAACAAAGTTATTGCATAGACCTGCTTTAGTTTAAATTAGTACAGAACACATCCCAGACCACTTAACCAGAGCCTGACCCTGCATAGTGCAGTTTCTAAAAGGGTGGGGGGGGTTAGCATTGTTTTCCCTGGTAGAAATAATCGTCTTCTCTTTTTAAAAAATTACTTAAGAAAGGATTATCTGTATAGTTCCAGGCAAACATAATAATACTTACTACTATATTCAGAAAGAGAATCTTTAAACATACCTAACTGTATTGCTTCTTAATAATGATTTGGCTCATTTTTATACATGTCTGTGATGTTTGCTATGAACTATGTTGAAAGGTATGACAAAAATATTCTATTTTCTTTACAACTCATGTAAGCAATTTATTTTTTGTTTGTAAACTTTGTGGCAAAAGTAATTTAAATACCTAATAATTGAGATTGGATGGTAGTATTTTAATAAAAATATTCTTTTTATAGTTAATTTTGCTTTCAAATTAGAGGATAGGTTGACCACATTTATAATTGTGAAATATAAATCTAGAAATATTGTGGTGCACCAGAAAATAAGATATAGGAAAATACTTGTAATTAAATAATATATTTCTAAGTGTTAAAAATAGACAAAATTGGATAAAATATCACAAATGTAAATGAATAAATAATAGTTTGAAAATAATTAAAGTAGCCGTTTCTACTTACCCACTAACTGTAACTTTTTAAATAAATTTAAAATAATATTAAATGGTTAAATTTAAATGTAATTAATAATAACTATATTTTCCTTTACTGATCCTATAGCAATTCTGCACATATTCAAAATTTGGAACTTTTCCACATCTGGCAATTATCTCTCACTGGCTCATTTTTATAACACTTAAAAATGTGAAGCAGTCAAAATAAGAATGTTCTAGAAAATATAAAGATGTTCAATGAAGTGAACAGTCTCCTTTGCTCTTCTTTTAATCTATTGTTATGCTTCTTTCTGCCTCTTTCAACCTCCATTTTTGAATTTTTGTATTAACTGTAAATTTTATTGTTTTTTTCTGTATGGTTTTAAAGGAAGGTTAAAATTTATACTAAGTATGCTTTAATATTTTTGTAGGAAAGGACTTAACTTAGACCACAAATAATATTTTTCTTATACTTAGTGTAACAAATCCAAATTTGATGTCTCCTTGGTCAATGTGAAACAGTCAATGTTTCATACCAATGTCCGTAACTACTGTAGGTCCTCAAATGTTATTTATTCAGTGTCATTTCTTTAGAACATTGCTGAGGTATCATAGGAACTTAACTCTTCTTAATAAAAATTAGCCTATGAAATTTGGTTGTTATGTGTTGTTTCACTTAAAGCTGCAGAACCTATTGACGATGTTAAGTGAGGATTTAATACACATGGTATGCTTTCAGACCTGCTCATCACTCTCACATCAGATACAGAGGCAGCTAATGAGAAAACACATCACCTGTCCCCATCCAGGGTTAGTCATAGGAGGATCAATATCACTGTGCACGGAAGTCATGGTGCTGGGTCACCTCCCCCTATGATGTAATCTTTAATATGTCCATGTGCAACCCATCAGGACTTCTGAGGGACCCTATTGATGACATAACCAGGCTATGATATAGCTTTAAGTGTAATATAGCCTTATTTGGAAATTGAAGCTACATCACACAAATCCTTTATTTTGTTCATATTGTTTCATATCTTAGTAAATGAGAACTCTGTGTTATCAATTGGAAGACAGTAGTAGATGTGATGCCTAACTACCTTTGTGAACCCAGTTCATTCTATGATCTGAGGAAATGTAGGAGTAAATTAAGTTTCAACAATATTACACATTTTTGTAAATATCTCTAAGGCTTAGCTTCCCTCATACGGGGTGGAGCAAAAGTAGCTTTTCACTTGTGAGTACACGAAGCACAATTTATTCTTTATTATTATTTATTAATTATTGTATTATTTACATACAATGGTAAACCTACTTTCTCTCCACCCTGCATTATGAATTCATTTGAGTTTCCTTCCTTAGAAAGCAGCAGTTCTTAATAGTTTATCTGCAATATTTTCTGTTAAAAATATATTACTTTTCTTCAAGTTTTTATTTTCATCAAATTTTATGACCACAGTTATAATTTTCCTCTTATCCATCTGAGTGTTTCAGTTGTGCATTTTCTTCTGTTTGCTGCTGCTTCTACTCATCGTTTCCCTTGTAACATATCCAGGATTTATTCATCCTTATGCAATATTTTTGAGGAACTGTTGACTGAATTCCTATTTGTGAAAATGAGGCCCCAGAGTTTGGTCATCAGCTTTTTCCCGGGGCGGGGGTGGGGCGGCGGGTGTTGTTTCTGAAGTAGAAAGGAAAATGAAAGTGCATTCAAAGGAAATGAGATCAGCTGAGGCAGCAAGAAGAACTGACCACAAAGAAGCAGAGTTACTGGGGACAGTGGAAGTGAGGCTCACGGGACTGCAGGCACCTGTCTAGCTCTGTGTCTGCTGGGTGTCACTGCTGTTATTATGACTTCTAGTAAGATCATTGTCCTCATTATCATATTTATTTTTAATGTCACCAAGAGGAGAGCAGACACATAGATTTATTTTAGATGATCATACGTTCTATCAGTTATCACTGGACATATTTCTAAATGACCATTCCAAAGTAGCTCTCCTAGTGGAAACTATATCACAGTTTTCACATATGAATAAACCCAGATGCAGATTTATGGATTTAGTAAATATGTGCATGGAAAGTTATATTTAATAGCATAAAATACATGAGGTTAGTTTATTAATAATAAACTAGAGAACATATACAACCTGACCTTTTTTTGTACCTATCTTTTATTGTTTGCTTGTTTGTTCCAGAGAAATATGTTTTAATATTGACTTTAATAATGGATGATTTTTGAAAAAATGATATCTTCTACACCCTTTGAGACACTGAAGTTTATGTACATAATTATTAATTCTATTGCTGCCTACAATATTTTTCTAATCAATCAACTACTTTTCTTAGGACACTTTAGTAACATATTTTAAGTAAAACTTCAGGGTCAGTCATACAAAATGTGATGATATATAGTAAAAGAAAACTCAGAATCATAGGATTAGAATGGCAAGAGTAAACTCTATCCTGGTTACCCAGAAGCACTGTGACTTCATATACTTGACTGTGACTTGTGCAAGGATTTTTTTACAAGAAATTTATAAAGATAAATATGAACATAACCATTTTTCCTTAAAATATATTTGATGAAAATAATTTATTTCCAAATGGCATAGAAAATTTATGTTGTTCTCTCTTCTTCAAATAGGTTATGTGGGTATGCAATTTATGTCGAAAGCAGCAAGAAATCTTAACCAAATCTGGGGCCTGGTTCTTTGGAAGTGGTCCTCAGCAGCCCAGTCAGGATGGAACCCTAAGTGATACAGCTACAGGTGCTGGTTCTGAGGTACCCAGAGAAAAGAAAGCACGGCTCCAAGAGCGATCAAGGTCGCAGACTCCCCTGAGCACAGCAGCTGCTTCCTCCCAGGACTCAGCTCCCCCCGGTGCACAGCCTGACAGGAGCAAAGGGGCTGAGCCTTCACAGCAAGCCCTGGGGCCAGAGCAGAAGCAAGCTGCATCCAGGTCTAGAAGTGAACCTCCAAGAGAGAGGTAATAGTTCGTTAACCATGTAAGCAAAAGGCAAGGTCTTGTATTGATGGCAAACCCATTTGCAAGAATTTAACAGTTACTAAGAAAAATGTGTGGAAGTGGTACTTCTCAGGCCCCACAAAGAAGGTAACAACATAAGGTGATTTGTTTATCTGCAGAATATGTCGTGCCTTTGGAGATCTTTGTTGAGAAGCTTTTCTGTCGTATTATGAACTGATGTCACCCAGTTGGGCTGCTAACTTCCAACCTTTAATTCGGCAAAGCTTTTAGATCATATATGCACTTATACAATTAGTCCTTTAATTGAAAGTGCTCTGAGAGAATATGATGCGGGGACTGGAGGGCATGTGGGTGTATCAGCAAAGCCTTCTTTGAGGACATTTTTTTTTATGCTGGACTCTTAAAAGTGACTAGGAATTAACCAGGTGAAGAGTGGGAAGCGTGGTCCAGGTATATGCAGGAACATGCAGCCCAAAGGGACAAGGCTGGTAGGAAAACCTAAAGAGTACTCACCAGCTAGAGAGTGAGTAGCAGAGTGAGGGATGGAGGAGAGGGGGTGGTGAGGGTATTAGGGCCCAGGTCACACTAGGCCTTTGGCCAGCTTAAATTTTATAGCTTTTATCCTAGGAATAATGGAAGGCTACTGAGAAATTGAAGCATGGGTGAACATGATCAGATCTTTTATTTCAATGGATTCATTCATTCATTCATTCATTGAAATAATCAATGTATTTATGACCAGACAGGATGCTTTGCACTGGGATAATGTTAACAAGGGGCACCTAGGCCTTTACTTCATGGGCTCGGTAGTTTGGGGGTCTTGACTGTTGTTGACACCAAGCTTGTCTGCTTGTGGCTCCAAGAAAGGCTTTTGCTCCCCTTCCCAAACCAAGCCCATAAATAAAATAAAAAACTTCAAAGTTAAACAGGTCTAGCTCCAGTCCCAGCTCTGTCACACTAGTAACAGCCCACCTTACAGGGTTGTGGCAGGGATTAAATGAGAACTTGTGTTCAGATGCAGGCACGTGGGAAGCATTCAATTAATGTAGCTATTATTTAAGCCAATAGCTGTTATTTATTTACTATAAGGAAACACTGTACCAGGAACCAAAGAGTATAAAGATGATTAGGGCATGATCGGTTTCTCACAGATCCTAGGGAAGATACCACACAATATCCTGGGAAAGGCAGATAACTGTACCAGAAGACTGATTTGGTCAAAGCTAGAAAATACATGCAGTACTTTGGGAGCTGCAGGAAAGAGGAGGTGCATTCTGAATTAAGCTTTGTAGGATATCCAAGAGTTGTAAGGTAAGTAGACAGAGTAGGAAAAGACATTACAGGAAATAAGAGAGTGTGCATAAACTGTGTAGAGAAGACAGAAGGGACACCAGAGATAACTCAGAATTAATAATTAATGACTCTGCTGTTATTAACAATTAAAACATCAATAACAAACTGATATCTGTTAAAACTAAATCGAAGGTGCAGTCGGGGATTGGTCAGAATATGGTGTCTTTAAGTAAGGTGATTTGGTACTATAAATTTTCTAAGAGAAAATATGAATCTTGTTTATGGTACATGGTGAAAATGGGAAAAATTAAAAAATGAGGACTGAGCAGAAACTTTCTGTTTTGATGAAATTTGAAAAATCAATAAGGGCAAGTGCCCTTTGACTATACAAATCATGTGCTGATTATACACACATGAAGAAAACAGCAAGGACATTGCGAGTGTAGGGGAAGAAAAAGGTGACAACCTCAGGGAGACAAGCAAGACTGAAAGAATGGCAGTCTGTTTTATAGACGTGTTCTCAATCATACTTCATACACTCATCAGGAGCCCATGGAATTGGGGCAATTAGGGGTAGAGGTGAGAAAAACAATCAGTAAAGCAAACCATCAGAGGACTGGACAGCTCCTCGAATTTGCGTAACACTCTATCCTTGCATAAAGCATTTCCACAGATGGTGTCTCCTCTGATCCTCACATGAACTCTGCAAGGCAGGCATGACTTACCAGCACTTGAGGAAAAGTAAAGTAACTCAATATAAACTTCTAACCAGATCAGCTATGCCTGAATGAGCTACTAAATGTTTGCAGTACAGTCATCATGCTCTTATGAAAACTGTATTCGACAATGATTTATTTGTATTGTTAGGCCCCTTACAATGCCACTCTTGCAGTTTCACCTTCAATAAAAATCCTTCACTTTAAGGGACCAATGTAATTAAAGCAAAATTTGCCATGTTTCCATTTTGCTTTCTTACGCCATCTGATACACTTTATTCTTTCTTTTCACCATCACCAGCCCCTCCTCAAACTGACCCATAACATATCTTAGCCAATTACTACTTTGGTAACCCACAGTAGAAATTGCCCTACTTTTTCTCATCTTGTACTTTATGTTCATTACTTCTGCTTTTAGACTTCTTGTCAAATGATGTTCCCTCTAGGAAAGTCCTTTCTATGGGCCTCAAGATTCCAAAAAGTCTTAGGTTGTCTCTCTTTTAATTGCGTAATGGAACACATAGTGTCAGAATGCTTAACTAAGGCACCTCCTTTTGGTTAACTTCTCAAGTAGTTGCCAGAACTTTGCAAAATCAACTTCACACAAGTGTACAGAGAAGTGCTGAAAGGGGCAGTTGAATGATGTATCTACAAGATTCAAAGATTGCCAAACCCCTTTCCTTTTTTATCTTGCCAGTGACTTCAACAAGAGAAAAGTAGGAAAAAACCTGTTTTCTTCTTTTGCACTGTGTTCTGATGAGGGAGAGAAAGAGGGAAGGAAAATGAATATTTTAAAATTTCAGTATTTCTATTATTATTGCCCATTGAAGGTAAAATAAAAGTTCATTACGCCATTTTTCCCCTAACTTCCTAAAAAGGTGTTTGGGTGAATATAATCTCATTAAAATTACTTTGTTCTACTGCTGAAGAAGTGCTATTTGATTTGACTTCTGAAATACACACACTTGTATTTACATTTCCTTAAAAATTTTAGTTATAATAAAATATTGTCAATATCTATTATCTAAGTATGTATCAAGTATACTTATTTTTGAATCGATATTATCTTTATTATAATATTTTATTATTACCTACATTAGTTTCATCTAAAAGATATTTAGTGTATGATTCACAAGCAGTGGTTAACATAAAACTTTCACTTATTGAATTATTTTGATGCTTTTTATTGATCTAATTTATAAAGAATTTTAAATGTTCGAACACTTTCTAAAGTTCCTGACATATTATCATGCGAAGGACCCTTATTTAGAAAGCTAATCAGATATACAGGTTTACGTTGGTTCCTTATTATGTCACTTTTAATTTAAACATCAAATTATAAGTAATTACTCGAAAGGATTTAAATCTGGAATACGAAGGTCTGGTTTTCACTTCACGCTTTAGGCCTTGGTCTCCTTTTTGACATTCCCTTGTATATCACAGGAAGAAGACTCCTGGGCTGTCTGAGCAGAATGGCAAAGGCTCCCAGAAGGGCGAGCGGAAACGCGGGCCAAAGCCCTCCGCGCAACCTGGGGAGGGGGCCGTGGAAGAGCGGGAGCGGAAAGACAGGCGGGAAAGCCGAAGGCTGGAGAAAGGGCGGTCACAGGACTACCCCGAAGTGCCGGAAAAACGTGAGGACGGCAAAGTGGCTGACGATGAGAAGCAAAGGAGTGAGGAGGAGTACCAGACCAGGTACCGCAGCGACCCGAACCTGGCGCGGTACCCGGTGAAACCGCCGCCGGAGGAGCAGCAGATGCGCATGCACGCGCGGGTGTCCCGCGCCCGGCACGAGCGGCGCCACAGCGACGTGGCGCTCCCACGCACCGAGGCGGGCGCCTCGCCGCCCGAAAGCAAGGCCGGGAAGCGAGCGCCGGCTGCGGTTAGGGCTTTGCCGCCGGACTCGCAGCGGGCCTACCCGACCGAGAGGACAGCGGAAGCCAGGGCGCCGGGCGCCAAGCAGCTGACAAACCACAGCCCACCGGCTCCCAGGCATGGGCCGGTCCCCGCGAAAGCCCTGGAGCCCAAAGCCCAGGAGCCCCTCAGGAAGCAGAGCCGCCTGGACCCCAGCTCGGCAGTCCTCGTGCGGAAGGCCAAGCGCGAGAAGGCGGAGATCATGCTGCGGAATGACTCGCTGAGCTCGGACCAGTCCGAATCGGTGCGGCCGTCTCCGCCCAAGCCCCACCGGGCCAAGAGGGGTGGCAAGAAGAGGCAGATGTCGGTGAGCAGCTCGGAGGAGGAGGGCGTGTCGACGCCGGAGTACACCAGCTGCGAGGATGTGGAGCTGGAGAGCGAGAGCGTCAGCGAGAAAGGTGAGGGGGCGGTGCCGGCCGGCACCGGGAAGCGCGCGGGGATTGGTGGCGCGCCCGCACCGAGGCCGGACGTGCGCTTGCGCAGGGATCGGAGGTGTGAGGGTGTGCTGGGCTTGGAAGTTTTGTCTGCTGAGCTGGAGGTGTGTGGCTTGACACGTACATGTGATGACTATAGTTATCACTACTCTATAGTGTTTTAGAAAGTTGGCTCAAGTTCACATCACACAAAGTAAAACCTTTTTTTAAAATCATTAGATGAGATGTATGTTAACAACTCACGGTAACAATCATATCTCAACATAGGTATGTCAACTCATTAGGCACTATATCTTAAACTTATACAAAGCTGGATATCAGTTATATCTCAATGATTTGTAGAAAAAATCTCTCAGTAAAAGTGGAGGGGGAAAAGTATGACTTGGAAAGCTCACAGTTTCTATCCCAGTGAATAGAAGTTTTTAGTAGTTGTTTGGTTTTTGTGGGATTTTAAAACAAGCACAAGCTCCAAATTTGGGTTATAAGAGTTCTTTAATGACTTTGGTTTCTCTCATTCTTGGAAATTCAGTTACATCTTATGTTTTTCAGTTATTATTTTGAAGTGGATATATTTGGGGAAAATAGCTTCTCTTGTGGAAAATGAAAACTGTGCTTGATGAAGGGAAGTGTACCTGTTTAAAAACTTCAGTGGTGTGATAGTCCAGTCACAGAAGTAGCACTTTTCAAGTTTCAAATGTTTTTCTCATAATTTGTAGAGAAATTTGTTCACAAAGATTATTCCATGAAGATGTTATATAAAGTGCTTCGGATTTATGGTAACTGAAACACAAAGTTCATTTTACCTGTTAGATTGCAAAAGATTTTGAAACATTGCATGATGATCCTTTAGACAGGCTTCCTTTTTTCCTGTCTAAACCTGCACTCTACAATACCATAGCTCCATGTAGCTATTTAAGTTTAAATTAATTGAAATTAAATAAACTTAAAAATAATTCAGTTCCCCCCTTGCACTTTTCCACATTGCAGGTGCTCAAGCACAATCATCAGAGAAAGTTTCTTTAGATAGCACTGACTTAGAAAGTACTTCAATTTATTATTAAAATTATGAATATTGTTTTGAATATTGACTGAGATTTAAACTGGCCACAATCCTAAATTTGATGGTGAGGGTCATCATTGCCCTTGTAGTGTTGGGGTCCTTGTGTGTTTCTTAGTTAATTTATATTTTGGGGTGACTATATAGTTTTGGGCTTTATAGTTGCTAAATTATATGCTAAATATTATAAGTTTTATAAAACTATCACTTTGCTTTCTTATCTTTTCTATCTCTAAACTACACACAGGTGTTCTTTCTGTTTTTCTGTGTGTGTGTATATGTATAAACACATACATAGATGTAATTAAATGTATGTGTTTGTATATATAAAACATATATATATATATAAATGGAGGTTAAGTAACTTGTTCAGGGTGCTGGAAATTATCATTGCTGGTTCTTAAGATAGCCTTAAGTAGTTGATGGTGGGGTTTAGTGTTAAAGGCATGAATAGATCTTACAGATGATGGAATTTCTAATTCAGTTTGGAATAGGAAATGTTTATGCTACATTGATTTTAAAAAGTCATCCTTCTGATTACTTATGTTTGAATGGTAAGTCATTATGCCTCTGTGCATGCACATTGTCTATTGGCTTTTAACAATCAGATGCTGAGTAGACTCTTGCCTTTCTTGCCTTAATATGCTTGTAAGCATGTATTTTCCCCTCTGAAGTAGTGAAGTGTTAAGTAATGGCTGTGCTCAATTGATATGCAGGTAACACTTGACAGATACATACATGTATATAATTTTTCCACTCATTAAAGAAAGGACCATGTCAGCTCTTACTGAATATGTGTTATGAACCACAAAGAACAAGGAATCAGACTGAATTGAACCTCAAAATTATTTACAGTAACAACATTATAGAAGAAAACATGACTAATGGCATGGATATTAATTGGAGGGATGGAGCTGGTGTTATGTGAGGAACTAAATGCCTTGGCACACTGTCTCCCCTTCTTGGGAATTATCATTCTGGGAACTTTGGTGGCCACTTGGGATATAGATGCCTCTGAAGTTGGAGTTAAATCTCTTCATATAGGAACACAGGGGCATCACGAGTATCATTATCCGATACAGATGCCCCATTTTCTCTAAACTTATAATTACTCTCCTTAATGTCTTGAATTTACTCCAGAGTAGCTGTTCTTTTCTAATATTTTAACCAGTTCCAACTCAACATTTACAAAATGAAGCATTAGCTCTAAAGAACATACCTTTTAATAATATGTAATATCTACTAATGACTTTATTACCAAACCTCTCCTTTGCCTGATATGAGAATCTCCAGCACCCTTCACCCTGCCCAGGTTACTTAACTGCCATAAGTTTCACAAAATTGTGAGTGGTTTGAATGAGATGATGCATATAAAATAGGACACCATAGTGTTCTTCCTCTATTGATTTTTGCCTGTGGCTCCTGTACCATAGAACTAATGCCACAATGAGTGTGAGATGGTCATTCATACATATAATATTCAGAGAAATTATTAAAAACCAGTTTTCATATCTTACAGATTCCAGTTGGGTGAAAAGAGGAAGAATGATTTGGGAAGAGATTTCTTAGAAGAAAGTAGATACTATGCTTTGAGTGTCAGGGTCATGGGAAGAGTATTCCCATGGAGTAAAATTTAAAGAGCATTGGGACACAGAAATTAAAGTTACGTTTTTACCATATCCTGTGCATTTTCTTGTATAATTTATCAGTTACACATATAAATTAAACATTTAACACAATGCCTGGCTCTTTAGCCTGCTGAAGTTGCTATAACAAAAGGCCACAGAGTGGGGAGCTTATAAACAACAGAAATTTATTTTTCACCATTCTGCAGGCTGGAAAGTCCAAGATCAGGCTGCCAGGATGGCCAAGTTCCTGGCTCAGGGGTGGCACCATTATGAGATTTCATCACATGGTGGGAGGTGCTAGGGAGTGTATGGGGTCTCTTTTCTAGGAGCATTTATGAAGGCCTCACCCTCAAAATCTAAGCACCTACCAATATCCCCACTTCTCACACCATCATCTTTAGGGGTTAGGATTTCAACCTATGAATTTTGGGGTGGGGGGCACAAACATTCAGACTATAGCACTGTCATTAGATAACTATTTAATATATATGTACCATTTTTGTAATTCATAGTATTATTTTGCTGAGATGGTTTGTATCTCTATTAGCACATGTGTATTTAGCACTTTTGGTAGATAAACTGAGGTGTAATGGAGAAGAATATGCTCTGTGCTGACATTGTGCTGAGAGAAATAAGCAATGAAGAATAATTACACAATGAAATACAATTTAGTATTTACCTCAAAGGGTCATGTTTTCAAGAGACTTTTGTAGAGTTTTGCTGTGTTTCCAACCATTCAATAAAAGATAAACTGATCAAATAACTGGCATCCGAAAGACAACCTGACATTTACATATATTGAATATAATCTTGTGCGTATAGTGTAATTCAGGTCACACACAACACCCACACAAAGATTAAGGGTAAGCTCTATCTAGTGGGCTTATCTAAAAATTGAGGTCAGTTACCACATTTTCAATAGGAACGCTGTTCATATTGCTTTTGCCCACTGAAAAAAAAATTGGGCATCTCTTTTCTCTTAGTTTATAAATATTAACTAATATAAATCTTTCTATACAGAAGAAAAACAGTTGAGTTACTCACTCTTGCTTATAAGATAGTAGCTGAATTTTGAGTTAAATGTGTAATACAATTCATTGGGAGAAAGTCTAGTGATAATTTGTGCCCCAAGGAGTTGAGGAATGAGGCCTAAGAATAAAAAAAGAGACAAGATGGAGCCAGCCTGGGGGAGAGAAAGAAATGTGCCCGTTCTGAGAAGAAGCGTGGAGGCAGTGCTGCCTGATCAGGGGAGTAAGTCACTTAAAACACAAGGAACTTAAAGTGTAAACCCTCAGACAAAACAAGTTGGAAGGAAAGTCTGGTGTTGGATAACAGCATATCCTTCATTTTCAATCCTCTCTTTCTTGCTGATTTTCTGTTAACTGAGAAAATACAACACAAATTACATGCCTTTGAACTCTGAAAGAACTCCATGACTGGCTTCTCAGCTCAACCTGTATAACAAGGGCTGACTGGTTTGTTCATAACCGTTGCTGTTAAGCAGTGCTTAACAGTCCTTTTGTGAGCACATGATCTGGATTACTCGAAGAGATGATACCTGCAAGAGTGTCAAGAAGTGAGTGGTTGAGAGGGAGATGGAGGACCCTTAATAGCAAGTGTCAGTTCCCTCCTAGAGACAGACAGTTTTACGGGACAGGGGTATAGGTTGTGGGCAAAGTAAACCATTGACTATTCAGTTTTGGTGTCTGACAATGTAAACATCAAGGATTCAGGAACAAGAGTCAGGGACCCTTGAACAATCACATTTGGGAGGGCAACTTGTTCATGTAATGCTTTGTATTATTTTTTAGTTGTTGAAAGTATTAGGAGTATCCTTTTGGGTCTCCATAAATACAGTGCTTACTATTCACACAGAACTTCTAATTCTGCCTGGAAGTTGTTGATCTGCTTCTGTTTCTTGAGAACAAAGAATGCATATTATATCCTTTTGATAGTCTATTTCCTGTAACCTATTTCTTGCAGGTTTGAGATTTAAAAATTTAGCTGCCATTTATTTTTTTGTATATTAATCTATGCATGATATTATATAAATATTGCTTAATGTATGTGATATTAAACAATGTATCTATAAGAATCTCCTAGATTCTAGGCACACTGTGTTAGATTCTAGAGGCATGGTGGTTAAATAAATAAATACACACATATACATAGGTAGATATATAGATATGGGTAGATAAAGAGATAGCCTTCATTCCTGCCCTGTGACAATTTTTGTTGGTTATCCGGAGCACTCTTATTGGGGACTTTATAGACAGGATATACCCCAAGATAAAACTATGTCCTGCTATAAGAATTTGGCTACAGACATTTTATATATATGTGTGTGTGTATATATATGTGTGTGTGTGTGTGTGTATATGTGTGTGTGTATATATATGTGTGTATATATATGTATGTGTGTGTATATATATAGCCTTAAAACAATTACAACTTAAAATGGTTCTCTCTTCAAATGGCTGCCTGAACATTTATTTTCTTACCCCATGAGACCCCATATACAAATGAAGAGAAAAGGAAGTGAACTGTGAGCTGATGGGATGTTTTTAGAAGATGGAAAGAAGAAAGTAGAGTGCTTTTGGACATAAGCGCTTTCCCAGTAAACCAAAGGGTCTGGTGGTGGAGGAGAAGTTCCCCTGCCATGAAGCACCTTACAGTGACTTCAGGCTCAGCCATCAGATTCTGTGGCTGGTGGTAAGGAGGGGAGCTTCAGATTGGCAGAGTCGTTCAATGTTTGTTGACATAATAACCGTAACACACTCTTCATCACTCTTTACCATCACCTCCTTCTCTTCAGCCCCTTACAGAAAAAACAGCAAGCATAATTCCCTGGTAAAAATCAAGAAGAAATCCAATTAACTGCCTGAGAAAACGCAGTGGAGTAGGTGCTTCCCATTCTGGGACCCCCACCTTTACCCGCTTAACCCTGAGCTCCTCACTTAGACTGAAGTGAAGGTTACCGGCTCGAAAGCTCCATTCATTCACAGATGTTGTAGAGAGTTTTAGCGTCAACTAGAGCAGCCTAGCCAAAAACAATGACAGGAGAACTCTCCACACTACACACATATCCACTCAGTACTCCATCTTAACTTGATTGAACAACAAAGACCACAAAATGTGAAGAACACCAGCAGAATAAACTAAAAAAGAGCTAGGTAAACAAGTAGACACACTGACCCTAGAAGTAAGACATAATTCAAGAACAGAGGTGTGCTTTAAAAACAAACAGAACAAAATGCTAACTCATGGTCAAGCTTGGGTCATCCTGAAATGCCTAACCCCATTTCTAGGGTACCTTCCCCACCCAACACGGAGCTATTCTGCGTAAAATATTTTTTGAATTATTAAGTTTAATAACCAACTTTAAAAGGAAAGCTTTGGATATCTAAACTCATAGTACTGAAGGGTTTGGACAGAGATACTTGGACAAAATGCAAGACCACATGACCAGACTCAAGATCACAAACTTGCCTGCAGGTATGAGTTAACTCACCTAACTGGGCAGTAACATAACCTAATCTGAGACATTAAAGTAAAAGCTAATATTAAGCCTGTAAACTCCTTTGGGTCCAGAAGGCCTATGTAATACTGGCGATGCCCAGAGGATGAGTCCAGAGATCAAAATTGTAAAACAGAGGAATTTCAACACCTTTAAATATGCCAGGAAAAAGGGAAAGATAAACAAACTCTTGGAAGTTAAAAAATAAAGCAGCTCATATACAAAGCAGTGGGGGTTTAACTGCTTTTACATTTATTGACAATCGATTCTAGACTGCTGATCGATGCCTTCAAAGTTCAGAGCAAGACCATTTTAAAACTATAGTTCTATGCATATGTAATCATCAATCACTTCCAAGTTCTCAGAAAACCTACTTTGCAGTCTCCTTCTGAGAATATTATTTAAAGATGTATGCACTCAGAAAACTGAGTATAATAATCAAGAAAGTGGAACAAATGAGAAACAAGAAATAGTGGAGCTAACCCAGGAATTCAATGCAAAGAGCTCCCTGAAGGACATTGTGTGCAGAAAGCAATCTGTCCAAATTAAAACTGAAGGTCATTTCTAGGAGGCTCCAAAAGAATATCTTTATATTAAGAAAAATGTCATGGATTTGAAGAAATAGCTAATGGCTAAGTTATGTGACATTATTGACCTAATAAAGAAAGGCTGTCTCTTTTTCACCACTAAAACTGAACAACCAGTGAGGGGGAGAAAAAACTGTTAAGGAAAATCATGGTTCAAATACGAGGCAAAGAAAATTGTGATTTTGTTTTATTACCTGATACAGCCCAGTTGACTGTTAAGTTAGGTATGTTTTCTTCTGAGTGAATAGGAACCCAGACAGTTCATCTCTAGAAAATGACATTTAACCTCTTCACATTATGGGTTTTTCCTTGGTTCTGGAGTATTTACCTGTAATAATTTTGTAAATCTCATTTACTGGTTTTCAGTTTTCAGATAAAAACCCTTAAATATTGAACATTCATATTTGTTTACACAATTGAATATAAATATTTTGTCCATGTCAGAATAAATTAACTGACTGTAAATGGGGGATGAAAGAATTGGGAGATGTGGAGGTAAACACATGATTATTGCTATTTAAAGTGTTTAAGAGTTAAAATATCTTGTTCAAATTTTAAGACAGTAAATAGAGGATCAAGTGCATTTAAATGTATAAATGTGGACACCAGGGGTTCATGTGCACAGAGGAGAGGTCACATGAGGACACAGCTAGAAGTTAACCAACTGCAAGCCAAGGAAAGAGGCCACAGAAGAAACCAAACCTGCTAACACCTTGATCTCAAACTTCTAGCCTCCAGAACCGTGCAAAATAAATTTATGTTGTTAAAACCAAAAGTAAATAAATAAATAACTATAAAAATGCAAAGATAACAATTGGCTTTTGAAAGTGAAGGATGTAAATAAAATGAGTTTAAATTTCTTATTTAATCAGTTTTAACCATAGATAATAGCTTAAAATTAGAGACCAATGGATAACATCGCAAATATTCCAGCATAAATATAAATAAATTATCTAAAAATTAGAGTGCTCTTCATTAGAAGAACTAAGAAAATAAATATATATGAATAAAGTTGGTAAGTGGAATTGATAGTGTGGGCAGAAGGGACATGAAGGGAAATGAATTATTGGAGCTACATCTCAAGCCCTTGTTTATTTTAGTTTGTTTCACATGCATGCATTAATTTGATATCTATTAAAATAGGAGAACAAAAAATATTATTAAGAATCCCTATTTTTAAGTTGCAATTAACCAGTTTTGGTGTATTCTAGGGCCTTTCATAATTGTCATTTTAGCCAGCAGAACTTCAGGACGGCGATGGCTCTCTATGGAACTGTAACAGCATTGGCTTCTCTTTACCTTTTGTACACAAACGCTTCGCTGAGTTCCTGCTGTGTGACAGGCGCATACCCGGGCCTTGCGAATGCATTGATTTAAACATAGCCCCTGCCCTTGGTAGCTCTCTCAGAAGAGCCCACCCAGTTTCTTTTGTCCTTTTTCCTCTTACACACTTCTGCCTTGACTCATTTCACATAGAGGCTGATGAATAAACTTTTATGGACCTCTACCTTTAGTTTCTAACCTTTAGCCAAATGATGTCTCTAGTTTCTTCTTTAATTTGCCCTCTTAATCTATGAAGAGGAAAGAGATTTCTGGACTGGCAGTTGGATAGGTTGACATTTAGCACCAATGCCCAACAGCTCTACCTGGCCTGATTTTCTTTGGTGGTGCAAAGGACAAAAATAAGAATAGGCATAAAAGAAAAGAGAGACTGTTTTGTATTGCTGAGGGAAAGACAAATTTAATTCTTCCTTTCAACCTACTTAAACAGCCATGATTTAGGGTGTTAGATGCTTCAGTTTAAATGCCTTAGAGGAAGTCTGAGAACTAACTTCTTCTTATAGTGCATATGAAATGGACATTAGCTATTTCAATCATCTGTGCAATTTAAATCTTAGGAAGAGATTGAGAAGACACAAGTAACTGTGTGTATTGTGTGTGTGTGTGTGTGTGTGTGTGGTCTGAGCTGGCATGCTAATTACTAACTTCTAAGAATATGTCTTAAGAAAATTTTGGACATCATCATGGTGAGAACCTCACTTTTTCTGAATTACAATTTCTGCCTAATATATAAGTGACTGAAAAATCTCTCTGATTCTAAAACAGGAGTTATGACTAAAAAGAAGTTCTATAAAAAGAAAAGAAATTAAATCTGTAAATCTAACATGATTATACCCAAGAATATTTCTCCAAAATTAATGTATAACTAGAATATTAGTCAGTTATATCTGAAAGAGATTCCGATTTTGGATCAGGAAAAACTAAATTAAAATCTAGGCTACATTTTCAAAAATAATCATATGATTTTACATGTAATACTTACAATTTTAATACAGAATGTTTTAGAAGGTGTATAATAACTAAAGGTCATTTTAAGGGGAAACAATTATGCCTCAAAGTGCATTTAGAAAAATATTTATTGTTGAAGATTTCAGTGCCACCCATTTTATCTCAGTAAGTTGTTCTTCAGTATCCTTTTAAAATGCAGAATCATACTGCAGTGTTTTTGACCCATTTTATCCTGTGAATGAAAAGGTTGTTCTCACTTTTGGTTCAATTTAACAGCATGACAGAATCTTAGACCTTGGAGAGACTTCAGAAGCAAATGAAAAGCTCTCCTTTCACACACTACTGAACAGAGAAGAGTGTTAATTTCTGCCTGATTTCCTGTCCCTGCAGCCATTTTCTCTTTGCAGCTGGGAGATCTTGGGACTTGTCCTATCCCCTGCTGCAGCCAGACCTTCTAAGGCCTGCTGTTTCCTCAGCCGTGCTACTTGTTCTCCTTGCAGTCCAGGCCCAGTCCTAGCGATCTGGCTTCTTATACGTGCCTAAGACCAGGCCCCAGATTTATGGTTCCTTTTGGTTATTAGATCTGTGTCCCTGGGTCCTTGGGACTGAGTCCAATTCTGTTGCCCAAGTCCTCTAGAACGAACCTTTGCCTTGCCCTCCCCAGTTCCCATCCAGGAGTGAGAAGCTGGATCCCAACATAATAACTTCCCTGAGGCTAATTGCCATATTGGAAATTTAGGTATTCCTTTCTGTGTCATTCTTCTTCATATATTGTGGGGCATCTCGATTCTTACTGCTATTCTGGATTTAATAGTTATTACCTGTAGCCATTTTCTCTGAGTGTCTTTTTCTACCTACTGAGCTAAACTTCTGCAGTTGGGTGTTTTTGAAAGCACCTGTTCCATACCAAAGAGCAGATCTAATTTTAATTCCAGCAAACTCTTCTGAGCCTGGTGCGTACAAGGTAATAGTTGTAGCAGTTTCCTCAGTCTGACATAACGAGGTACCACAGACTGGGTGGCCCAAACAACAGAAATGTATTTTCTTGTAGCTCTGGAGGCTGAAACTCCAAAATCAAAATGTTGGCAGGGTTGGCTTTCTCTGAGCGAGTAAGGAAAGATATGTTCCAGGCCTTTCTCCTTGGCCCGTAAAAGTCTATCTCCTCCCTGAGTCTTCAATTGCCTTTCCTCTGTTTGCGTTCAGATTTCTCCTCTGATAAGGATCCCAGTCATTGCTGAATTAGGGGGCATTCTAGTGACCTCATTTTAATTTAATTATTTTAAAGACCCTCTCTCTAAATATGGTTATGTTCAGAGGTCCTCGGAGTGAGGACTTCAACATATGAATTTGGGCAGAGGACACAAGTCAGTTTACAACAGTGGTATTCATAGGAGGAAAGAGACCAAGACCTCTACGTGTTTGTATACATACATGATAAATGCTAACACTTGGCATTTGTCTCCATGGTTTTTCATCTATGGAAACCATAAGATCATCAAGAATATCACTGAATAGTTACTTTATGAAGAGGATTGATATACAAGATCATGAGTACACAGATAGTTTTAGTCTCAGCCAGAGAATGAACACATTGGGCATGTTTCTTAACCTCTGTGTGCTTCATGTTCTATTGTTTTAGGAACTTGGAATAATCATTATACATAGCCTGTGGATTAGTTGTGAAAACTAAGTAGATAATGTGCTATGACTCTGTGTTCCTTGTACGTGATACATAGCAAGGGCTCAGCATATATGTTCATTTCTATGATACCAAATAGGATGTGCAGATGATACATGTTACCAGAACTAGGAGGAAAGCTGGACTGCCAAGGTTTCATGTTGGAGCTAAGATAGAATTTGGGCAGAAAGGTCAGTGAGGCATTCTAGTTGAAGAGATGGACATGGACAATGAGATAGGATGGAGATAGACACTGTCTGGGGACATGAAGCTTATGGACCTGTGGAAGAAAAAGAGCCCAGGAGCTGCTGATCAAAGAGCAGTTTCATCTCAGTTCTTAGGAACTGGGTTACCTTGGGCAGCAGCATGACAGGAACTGTTATATCAGTGATCCTCATCCTGGCCTGGACTTTAGGATTCCCTGGGGAGCTTTTAAAAATTACTTGTAGCACTAAAAGGGATTCTGACTTAGTCAGTGTGGATCTCTCTCTTTTCTTTTAAGATTTCTTCTGGTAATCCTAGTGTATAGTCAAGGTATGGCCTGCAGAGCCTGACAGTCTTCAAGGACTTTTCCAGATCCCAGCCCTTACTCTTTATAAATTATGAAGTGCTGATTCTTCCATGAGAATTTTTATTTTGTACCATCCTCTGAGCTTCCCATAAAAAATGTTGCTTATTTACTGGGGGGGGGGGCACATTTGACTGGAGAAATCATCTAAAATGACTCAATTTAAGATCCAAAATGACTCAATTTCATTTTGGGGACAGAATAAAGAGATATGTATCCAGGTATATTTTAAAATATACCTGGATACATATCTCAAAATTAAAATATAATTTTGTCCCAGGTACCTGAAGTAAGTTTCTGACTGACTAGCAGGTGTGAATTCCTCACAAGGTGACTATAGTGTCTAGGGGGTCCCAAGGCGTTGAGGGCCTTGCAAATGCCTGGAGCAGAAACGGGAAAGTGGGCCTACATTGAAACAATCAGCAGGAAAGTAGTTTTGAAAGTCTAGAGTATTATACAAATGTGAGCAATTATTGTTGTCCTAACACTTGGTTATTCCAGTTGGTTAGTGGTAAAATTCTTACAGATTGAGTCATTTCGTAGAAAATGAAAGATGCAACTTCAGCAAGCTCTTCAGCCCTCAGACTATGGCTCCGGTTTACACTGTTCTCAGGCTCATCTTCTCTAACACTTGGTCCTTCTCAGCTGATTAGTGTTTGTGCCCTGCCCTTCCTGTGCACCCTGTGCTTTCCCATCTCAGTTACTTGGCATTTGCTGTTCTTCCCCGTTAAGTGCTGTCCTCTCTCCATCCATAATTTCAAACTAAGACCAAATTTTACTTCTTCACCTACTGTCCTCTTGAACTATATTTGCATGCTTATGTCATTTCCTGATTAAATGGAGACATGTTTCTGAATTTATGTTCTGTTTTGTACTTAATAAAATGAGAGTGCACAGTTACTTACCTAGAAATCTAGTTCCTGGATTAAGTTGTACACTGTTGGAAATTTCTCTTTTTTAAAAATTTGTGGAACTAATATTACAAAAAGAAATAATAAATTTTATATTTGAGTAGGTAGAAAAGATTTATTTCAAAAGTACTGTTGAGGATAATTGAGTTTGAAAAGGGTAATTTTCCCATTTTCCAATTCTTGGTACATCATTCAATAGATACCTCTTCATTGGATGATAGGAAATTATTTACTTTGTTTCTTGTGTGATTACAGTTTACTTCTCTGTTCCAGAATTCTGTTTCTTTGATTATTTTTAGTAATTTAACACTTATTAATTCTTGGATCTATAAAAAGGAAACCACAATATTATGAATACTACCACTAGATAGTAAATTAGTATGCATTTTAATGAAAAAAAAATTCAACTACCCCAGATGAAATTATAGTGTGAATTAAAATAAAAATTGCCATTAGATTTAAGAAAGAAATAAAACAACATCAATACTATCAATAATAATAGTGAAAAACAAAAATAATTTTGGAAGAAATGACTGAGAGATGAGTAATCAGAATGGAAAAAGCTGAAAATTCAATTGGTATAATCCTCCAAGACCCTAAATTAGGTGTCAGGGGCTTCAGAAAGAACAGTTTATTTGGGAAATCTTGTTTGGGTTAGAGATTAAGAACCGTTGGGAAACTATGAGGTAAATAAAGCATATCATCGGGATAATGATTGGAATTGTGCTAATTCATTCCTCAATATTTGGAATTGAAACCACATGAAAAATAGTCATAAGGTGAGTGAACTTCAGATTTATTAATAGCTGGAATCCTTACCTCTAATTTACTAATTTGTGTTTAATTTATGAAACATGATTACATCTCAAAGAGTCTCTTGACAAAATAAACACTTTATGATGGATATAGGTAAATATTTTTATTATAATAGAGTGTATAATATAAAAATTTGAAGCCAGCTCAATTTTTTTTTGTTATGAGGCGTTAAGGGATTACCCTATAGCCATAGAAATTCTGTATTCTTACATTTATGGCATAAAATTGTTTGTGATAATTGAGAGACATCTCCAAGTGCCAGAAATGAAATGAGAAAACCAGATCCCTAACTATAGGAAGTGATAATTCAGTTAACACCTCTGGTTGGATCAAGACTTGTAATGTCTGGGGGCTTGGGTGGTTAAACAACACTGGGCCGTGAGGGTCAGTCTTTTGCCTTGTTAGAGGCAGATGATTGAAACTGATGTCTGTACATAAGGCCAGGACTTGCATGGTATTTTAACATTTCCATAAACTTGTGTTCTGAGGTCAAGACATGGCAGAGCTAGGCTATTCTCATGAAAGGCCTTGGCCTGTGGCATCTTGTGCATTTTATTTGGTGTGTATTCATTTGCCACAGTCATCAACGACAAAGAACACTGTGTTATACTTAATATGAGGTAAAAGTTCCCAAAGTTAAGGATGTTGGGATCTAAAGCAAGATTAGCGTTGATTTTTTGTCAATTTCTCATACAAATTCTCATTCTGCCAATGACTAGATATGTCACCTATCATTATCTCAGCCTCAGTTTTCTCACCTGTAATATGGAAATAACAGTAGCATTTAAACCTTCAAGGCAGAGACCTGGTCTAGCTCTTCCTTCTTTTTTACTTCATTGCTTATTATATTGAGTGTTCAAAATTTTTCCTACAAGAAAGAAATTATGATTGCATGCATGCAAGGATCAGTAAAACTTGCAAGGAATAGCAGAATAAAGGCCAATGTATAACTTGTCTCTTAAGACATAAAGGGAAATGAAAAACAATGACAATATCCACATCGTTTGGGTTCAGTCAGTGAAAATGTCTCAGAAGAGGTACATTGAAGCTGAACTAACCTTTCACAGATACTGTATTCTGTGGGTTGTAAAGATTAAGAATCTTGATTTCACTAAGAGGATATGGGATTTAAACATCATAGATTGTAAGGAAATATATATATATCCTCTTCTGTCCAGAGTTCTGACATTCATTCTTAAGTGCCAATACATTAACGCAGTGCAACATGGCTCACGGACCAGATGAAGCCAGTCAGTACAGGAACAGTGTGTTATTTCCACCTGGACAGTCTTCAGTATTTACCCCCACAGAGAATCAGATGCTTTATTTACATGCTATCAAGAGTTTATAATCTAGACATTGTCATTACTTAAAATTACGCAGTATATTTGTCTATGTGGAAGTGTACCTTGTTTTTTCATAATATGATTGTGAGGAACAGAGGAAATTACATAGAGTCAGCTATAGATGAGTACAGATTTGTTTTTCTAGTTTGGAAAGTACTTTGGGAGACTTGGGAAATATATACACCTGCTATACAGTGTTTCGGTGCTCTTCTTATCATATGCTGATATTACATAGAAATTAGCAGTTCAGTACAGTATTGACTATTGCTTCAAGAGCACTTGTAAGAGATTTGTGATTTGAAATCAGACTTTTTTTTTGCATCAATCACTAGGACTATGAAGAAATAAAACTAATTTCCAGGGTATTATGCGTGGTTAATATTTCAGCATTAATGGTATGGACATTTGATTGTCATTAGTTTATCTGTACTTTCTGGCTATCATATTAGTACTAAAGTTTAATTTGAAAATAATAGTTTGATAAAGTGGAAGCCTTAGCTTGGTAATTTAAGAATTTGATTTCTAGGACATGTCAGTCTTCATCTATACTCCATGACTCTTTCTATAAATGAATAATTATTTTGTAATGTTACCCATCCTGATCCCCTCTCAGATTTGTTTTGAAGCATATGAATATGCTTTAGGAAGTATGGAATATATGCATATGCATTTTTTACTATTTATAATATTCTCTATATTAAAATCCCCAAAAGTGATAATTACTTGCAAAATAATATACTCAGATTAAAATTGCATGTACCTGTTTGTTTTCATGGAAAGACTATGTATAGTAGAGGAAAAATATAATTTTTCTTTTTTCATAAGGTTGGGGTATGCATCCCATCTAAAAATCTAAAAGGAAGATACAGCTCTTCATAGTCCATAAATGTTGTACCATGTCACATATACTAAGAGGAAGTCCTAAAGCCTGTGTGTGTGTGTGTGTGTACCAGTTATGTATATACCACACATGCATATATATAGTGTGTGTGTATATATACATATATAGTGTGTGTATATACACACACACACACACTTCTGCTAGGAAAATACAGCAATAAGAAGAGGGAACCTATCTTCAAATATTTATGTGATAAAGAATAATATATAGTATGTACAAAGATGGCGTAATTTCAAATATTTCTCCAGGAAGAAACAAAACATTTTCTTCTTTAAAAATCAAAGATAATAAGAAACTCTCATTTAATTGATTTTAATAGTACTAAACAAAAGCAGAAGAGTTATGTTTTAAGAAATCATCTATGGGCTAATGGCCATTCTGTTGTCATAAAAATCCTTTATTTAGCCCTGTCCACAAATAAGCTCACAGCAGGAGAAAGGACACTAGTTAGAGTAATTTGGGAGATAACGTAAACAGAAGGAATGGCTAGGAGCATAGTGTCATCTGGCAGAGAGCTTATTTCCTGAACCCTGTGGATCTGGTTAAAACCCAACAGAGCTGCCAATATGCTTCTCCTCAGTAAATGCTACCAGTCTCCATGCCACCAGGCCCATCGAGGCTTGTATAAGGTATTTTATCCAAGCAGTCCTTTGCATAGCTGCCCAGTGCCTGCAATGACCTGAGTCAGTCATGCAGAGTCTTTCTTATGCTTACACCAATATTTCTTTCAGTTTTCATTTTCTGCTGCTCCTTACCCACGGGTTGTTACTGTTCTTGTGGTGGAGGAGGCAGCACTTTGCAATCTTCTTAGTTAAGCCCTTGAATTTGCTTGAAAGCTAGGCTGAAAATCCCAGGCCGGATTTCTTTGCAAGGTTGCTGTCATGTGTGCACCTGGGACACCTGGCTCTCCAGGAGGGTGGGAAGAAGTGAGGTCTATTGATTTTGAAGAGGAAGCAATCCAGGCCCGACGAGCAGGTGCTGGTAAGCAACAGACGATGAGTTTGGGGCATGAGAATCCCACTTCATTCTTTTTTTCATGTGGACACAAATCTGTATTTAGCATTTCCTCTGTATCTATCTTCCCAATGCAAATATTCCAATTCTGTGTGCGTCAGGTGTGGAGTGATTTTGTCTCATTTTCTCAGCTGAGCAAAGTTCCTGGCTACCAACTTTATTTGCAGTCTTTTTCTCTGAGAGATATCATTAGATTTAGCATATAGCCCTAAATAATGTAAAGTGATTAATCATGTTTATGATTATTTGTGTAGTAGCCAATTCAAAAAAGATTTAAAGGTTAGAATGTTTGTGTTCTTGGAAAATAAGGAAAAACAATAGAAAGTTGCTAAGCTGTGCATGAGTTTTGTTTATAGTGAATGTATTACATGCTTTCCTTTCTCATGCTAATGCAAAGAATGAGAAATAAATGACAAATTGGAATCATCATAGTGGAAAATCAGTCCCCAAAGAGTAAGTTTGTGTCACTTATTCAAAATAATGGATACTGCCCTGGCCTGGTGACTCAGTTGGTTGGAGCATCATCCTGTACACCAAAGGTTCCAAGTTCGATTCCTAGTCAGGGCACATACCTAGGTTGCGGGTCAATCCACTGTTGAGGTGCGAATGGTAGGCAATGGATCCATGTTTCTTTTTCTTCCTCTCTCCCCCTCTCTAACATCAATAAGCCATATCCTTGGGTGAGGAATGATGATAATGATAATGATAATAATAATAATAATAATAATAATAATAATGGATCCTGGGTTCTTATAAAAGAGCTGAAACCTTTTCACAAACAGGTCTTGACCTAGACCATAATACCTCAAGGACAAATGGTGTATGTTCAAGCTCCAAATTGCAGTGGATGTTAGGTTTTACGTGTCCTCTGCCAAGGGAAATCAGTCTGTTGGTAGAAGTGACTGTGAAATCACAGCTGAGTGGGAGGCTGTGAAATATATAACCCCAAGGAGGGATACAAGTGGCTCAAAATGAACAGAGTGCTAGGAATATTTTAAATAAGTAAATATTGTTAATATAAATTTCTGAATTAATGAAAAAGAAAGATTTTTTTTTCTACTTATATGTGGACAGTGACCTCAGGGATTGGCACTTATTACTATGCATGGGATCTCAGAGTATATGGTATCCAGAAATGAATGATAGGGTATTTTATTTTTAAATTTTTAAAAAGATTTTATTTATTTATTTTTAGAGAGAGTAAGGGAGGGAGAAAGAGCGATAGATATCAGTGTGTGGTTGTATGAGTTTAACATTACCCCTTTGTAATATTGATTCTCTATTTTGATTTTGTAATTATGGAATCTGTCTATACCATCTCTAGAGACTTTACTTGATTTATCAGTTATCTTGTGTTAGAAATACAATTTGCTACCATTTGACAAATTTTCTCATATGGTAGCATTTTAGGGAACTCAAGATAATTATACCAAATTAATATAAATTTATGAGATGAAATGAGGGATATATATTAGGTTAATAGCATTCCAAATGATTTTATAATTTGACACAAGCCATTGCAGGTGATAAATGAGAAAAAAAGAAACAGGAGAAAAGATATACAAAAAGGAGATACCTCCAAACACAGGCACAACTTTAGCCATATACAACATGTTAAAGTGTTTTTATTTGGTTGTCTTAGCCTACATAGGCTTGTAAGATTCATAGATTCTTAAATTTCAATCAAATAAAATTACAGGGTGCCAGTTTGGGGAAATGAGTAGTTGGTTGTTGAAAATTCTGACTCTCCTTTCAACATTGCTCTTTAGTTTACTTGCTGGGCAGTTCTGTCTCTCAGCCATGACATTTGTATGCCTTATAACAGAGCTGTAGTAAAAGGAACTTACATTCAGCAAGAAAACCTGACTTCAGCCCCATACAGTGGCCTGGAAAATCCTCACTGGCTCCAAATGTGCAAAACTGAGGCAGAAGATTGTAGGCCCTTCTGCATCATTACAGTTTTTCACACCAAGCCCCTAGCTCTTTAACAAAAGCTGGCACAACTTTCAGGTAATCTATCAAAATAATTGCAGTAGCTACTACTTTGTATAGTGAAAAGTGCATACAATGAGCTTTCAAGTCAAAGTCAAGTCCAAATCCCATCTCTACCAGTTATAGAGCATGTGACCTTGAATAAGTTAACTAGTTTTTCTCAGCCTCATCTGTAATATGGGACAAGTAATACTGATTTTGCCATAACCTTGTGAGAAATAAATGAATTAAATAAAATTAACATAGCACAATATTTGGTACATAACAGTGATTCAATTAATGATTATTTCTCTTTCTAATCCCCAGCAAAAAACTGGCCAATTTTGTTTTAAGACAGTTTAAAGAATACTTGAAAGTTTGGGGAAAATGAAAAAATAAAGATTTTTAAATAGAGAGTAAAATCATGTTAGTTTAAGAGGGGAAGATTATTCAATTGTTTGAGGCTGATATTTTACAGTGGATTTGGTTACGATAAGATGATCCATGTTTCAGAATTTATCCTTATCAGATAATTATTTTTTACAAGTATATATGATTTAAGCAAACAGTGCATTCAGTTAAAATTAATGCAAGGTGGTTCTTATTCTCCCTGTATTATCATTTGATCATTTCATTTTCTAAAGCAAATGAAAAGCAGCTTGCCTCTACTTTTCAATAATATTCCCTAGTGGGTTAGAGAAGTATTATCATTGTCCAGTGTTGTTTTTAGAAACTGAATTCTGTACTGTGATAAAAATTAAATTAGTGGACTGACATAATTTAAAATCACCTAATTTTGTTGTTATTATTGCTGTTTTTCTGTGTGATGCATTATATTAGGTGAATAAAGTAAATGTGATGACTTGAGAGGTTAATGAGTCTATATCTCAGTGAAAAATTTATTAGACTATGAACAGTGACTCTGCAGTTATCAAAGACCTGCATCTCTTAAAATATTGGAACTATGAGCCACCCTCAACTCCTGGGCAAAACCTACCTGGGGTTGTCCTTTTGCCCCCTGATGAGGAGCTACTAATAACACTAGGCTGGCCATACCGGAACAGCCTGAAGAAGTACTTTTGTCCTTGTTCCCAGCACTCACTCCTTCACTCCTGGTTTGTGCTTCATTGTGCCAGTTGTTGTCACTGGGCTAAGATCTCAGAAAGGGAACTGCAGAGGAAATGATCTGTTACACAGGGCTTTGGCAGGATCATTGCCAGTGATTGGTAATGGGACCAAATCATCTCAGGTGAGTTTTCTGTCTTTCACAAGTCAGCCCGGGTCTGCTTGACTTTGCCCACGGATACCTCAGTGCATTGTCACTGGGGGGGATAAAAAGAGGAGCTCTTCAAGCATCTGCCTGAGTCTCCTGTGCTGGCTTTAAGGGACCACAGCATTTCATGTCTCTGCGTAAAGGAAGGTAGCGTCTTCTCTGCCTTGTTTCAGGAAACGGTTAATCATGGGCCTAGCAGAGCTTTGGTGTTTGCTGTGGGAGCCTCTTTAGTACAGCACAGAGCACTATAGAGGAATGCGGTAATCAATGAGAAGCTGTACACTGCAGAGATCTGTTTTGATGACAGCAGCACTATGGCCTTGTTTAGTGTCTCTGTTGTATAATGTTGGACACTGCAGGCTTTTTTTGTCGGTTTTGGTTTAGAATGCAAGAACCAAAGGGAATTTTTAAAAGAAATTATTTTGCGTTTTGCTGGATTGTTAATAGTGTTGTGGATTTGCTGCCATTGCTAGCTAGTATTCAGTGATTTGATGCCAGTAGCATTTATTTAATCACTCCGATGCTGCTGTTATGTTTGCTAGGTTTCTGCAGTTTCTACTACTTCATACATTGCTCTCAGGAACAGGTAAACTAAGCCATAATATTAATCTTATGCATAAATGTAAAATTAATGCAGTATATTGTTTAATTATCCAAAAAGTAAGATATTAAAATGCTTCAGTGATTCTGTCAGTAGAGAATGAGGACTATTTTACTTTTGAACATGGAAATTACACAAATATATTAGCATTTTCGAATACAGTGGTAAACATCTAGTTGCATTATATGAAGTTATTTTCATGTTTTATGTTTAAATGAATAGTTGAAGTGTACAGTAAATTGTCTACAATTTTGTATTTAACTTTTATCTAGGTGTATATATATTACACAATTAACTCTGAAGTATATACTTCCTTTCTGTGATTGATCAGAGAAAGTTGTTTCCCTGTTTACTGATTTCATTAAAAGTAGAAGCTTTAAGAGTTTAATCTTCTTTAAAATACAAAGGTATCAGCTTTTATATAGGTTGTTATTTGGAAGTATTTAGACAGAGGCTTCCAAGGCCTGGTTTCTCCTAGTATACAATCATTTTAGAGCACATGGAAATGCCTGTGTTTTTGTGAAATGCTAAGCTTTGGATTAAAGGGAAAACTTCAGATAAGGGGAGGACAGAAAGAAAGACAGAAAGAAGGAAACAGAAACGTGGTCTCTTGGGTCAGAGTTGGGTATGTGACCTTGGGTGACAGAGTGACTAACACCTCTGGCCCTTGTGTCCATTCTGCCAGTTTGAAAAAAAGACTCACTTTCTGTGGGAATAGTATGACCTTTTTTAGATGCTCAAGATCATCAGATGATGACTTCTGTGTAGAAAAGCACTACTATTCAATTTTAAAGCATGCAGTTTTCTTAATAAAGGAGAGAAAAAGAAGTCTTTTAGGCTCCCCCCACCCTTTCTTTTGAAGTGCAGCTCAGACCTTTTTTGGAAGCGAGATTACGCCTCTTTTAAATTAAACTAGCAAATCTTTCAACTCTGTTTTAACTACTTTACTAAACAGGCATGGAGCAATTCTGAGGTGTCTTGAAGGCACCTACTGTCAGACTGTTCTCCTTGAGAGAAAAAAGAGGCATCATGAGTTATGCTGCAGCCAGATAAGGTGCTGGATGCAGCACTGCTGGGGCTTTGAAGCCTGCCAGGGACAGGAGCACCCCTGGCTGCGCCTTCACTTCCTCTCAGGTGCAGCTTGCTCTGTGGAGGGCAGCTGGGGAAAGCTCCTGCCTGTTCTTCTCAGGAGATTACTCACAAGAGGTGCACTTTCTGCTGAGGGCAACCTTAAAATCCAAAAGATCAGAGGCAACTAGAAAAGAAGCAGCTAGCACCCTCCCACTTGCAAAAGTTGGAACCAGATTGCTACCTATCAAATGCTAGTTAGTATTCATGAGTCTAGACTAACTGAATATGTTCTTTGAGAGAATAGAAGTGTTTTATTGTAAATTGAGCCATGTGCTTGCAGAGCGACTAATCATTGCTAGTTGGTGAGGATTATGATGCTTGTGTTCATGGCCACACCTACTGGGTCTTTTCGATGGTAGACACTCATCATTGTGGGCACAAGGCTGAGGCAGTGATGGTTCATGCTCCCGCACAGATGCCTATGAGAAGTGAAAGAAAACAATGATCACTTTCTCTGTCTAGCTCTAAGGAACCGGTTTGTTTGATTAGTACTCGAGACACATGTAGGTGTGAGGGCAGTAACTTTATCAGTAAACTAATTCTGTCATACAAAAGAATGTCTGCTCCAGTCGCTTTCAACTTTCTGATTTTATGCGGTGCTATTAGTTGTTAGCTCATGGTTAGAAAGATCTTCAGGAGAAGGAGCTGTTTTCTTTTTGAAGCATTTCCTGTGACTGTTCCTGAGAAGAGTTCTGTCAGAGAAACGATGGAAGTCATTTGAAAAACAGACAAAACTAATCGGGGTGAGCAGCAAGTATATACGCTTCCCTATATTTCTCCAGGTAATTCAGAGGCACTTGTAATGAATAAAGTAAATACTTTCTGTTTTTTTTTCCATTTTCTAAAGCCAGAGAGATTAGGAATAAATATGTTAAACTATAAAGCAGAGATATCAATGAAAGAATTAGTAATTATTTTATAATAATATTAATAACCAAGAAGGCTTTTATAATACTTATTTTCATGCCTGAAAATTTTAGGTTAATGAAATGGGTTTGGATTTTTATATAGCCTGCTTTAAGTAGGCCAACTTTTATCTTTAAAAGGTAATTGTCATAATCATGTAATTAGTTAGTCAATTCTTTGCAGAAATGCAACCAAAAAATTTGAATGTTTACTTAATTTAAATTTGGTGTTTCAAAGAACGTTTTCTATGGGTTTTAAAGATGTGGAAGATAAATTCTTATTTTAGTAAACTGTAAACATTGAACAAATTTCAAAGCTGACTTCAGTAAAGGGGGCAGGCCATATTGATTGTAATAGATGGATTCTGACATAGTTTTAATTGTATAACATCTGTCAGATACTTTAGACATATTCATAGCTTTTAAAGATATTTTTTTGGTAACAAGAAGTTGGTAGCCTTGCAATGCTTTCTTTTTTCCTCTAGAGAATGCTTAGTCCTTGAATCTTGGCAGATCAAAGTTGGAACAATTTTTTTATCCACTTTGAAGTTTTCTTTTTATTTCAAGATTATATTTTCTAATAATTTATTTAGAATATATAAGTTTATTATGATTTTCTCTATTTTTCATTTTAGTAAATGTTTTTGAAATTAAGGCACTCATCAGGGAAGAAATATTAACACATCTGTATATAATAAGTTTTCTTCCCTGTTGATATTAAAGGCTTTTTTTTTTTAAGATTTTATTTATTTTTAGAGAGGGAAGGGAGGGAGAGAGAGAGAAAGAGAGAGAAACATCAGTGTGCAGTTTCTGGGGGACCTGACTGGGAATCGAACCTGCGATGCCTGGTTCGCAGCCCGCACTCAATCCACTGAGCTACACCAGCCAGGGTGATATTAAAGGCTTTTTAAAACAATTATTACTTTTAGTTTTGATAGTTCATGAGTAGTTTCTTGATAGTTCTTGTTAGTTTCTGAGTTGAATTCCCTTGCCCTCTGTTTGTAATCACTAAGCTCATTTTCTCTGAGCATGGTTTCTTGATTTCTTAAGTATCTAGCCTAAATAGGGGTTTTAATGAAAGCATACTGCTGAGGCTGAGGACCTGCAAGAGACGGTAATTCTGAGAGCTTTAGATAAAGCACCAAGGCAGCGTAGCCACACCTCAGTCTAACCATGGCTCCATCCAGACTCATTAACCATTTGTTCTCAATTCTGACAGAGATCATGAGACCTTCAGAGAAATAAACAATGGGCTCTCTGCAGAAAAACACTTATGCACACACAATTTTATATACAATTTTAAAGAGTATACGGATCCCTTAAATCGATGGGCCATATAACAGGGGTTATATGCCCCACATAACCTTGCCTTAAAGATCATAAAAACAAATTACTTGACATTCAAAGTGGTAGAAAAAGTATTGCCTACATGAAGGTAAGTCATTTTTCTCCTGTGAATAATGAATAAACCAAAGACCTTCGAAATGCTCTTGCTTTAAAAAAAAACTTAATTACCATTTGATAATTTCATGGTCTATGTTAGTCCACATTATAGTGAAAATATTCACCCCCAGCTTAACTCTCCAAAGCTATAAATAAATGATTAAATATATAAGTAAGGGGATTTGGGATGACTGAAAATTCACATACAACATAGAGCACTTTCATTTAGATGAAAAGAGGGCTGTATTTTATACAAACCGACATTATTTTACTTGTACCTCAAGAGCTAGCTAGGGCTTCTGTTCAGAAGGCCTTGGCAGGCTAGTTTTCTTTTGTCTATGATAGTAGGCTTTTCTGTCAGATTCTTTGTGATTCCCTTAATTCAGATACTAGTCTTTTTCTAGATCAGACACTTAGTTACAGAGGGCTTTATGTAGCATTTGTTTTGGTCTATGAGATTTTACTGTCATCGAAACTATTCAGTGAAGACATAAAAGTGATGGACAAATTGAGCACAAAATAAGACCCCTCAAAATACCTGTTTAATCTGGAAGACCCTATAGAATACCAGTGAGAAACCCGTGGTTTATAATGAGGAGAAGGATCTGCTTTTGGAGATTTTGCCTGAAGTTGTTCCCTGTGACTTTGCTCTCCGGAACACATGAACACGCTCTCCTTAGTCTCCAGGTTCACTCCAGTTGGTTTGACAGAGGTCAGCTGCAGTGGGCATAGTTTGCATGCCTGTGACCCAGCTGTACATCTGCAAGTTTGATCTAAAGTATAATGCAGTGATAATCACATTGAATGAAGACTGTAGTAGGCCTAAAGATGTGTGTGCGAATGGGTGTGTGTGTAACTTTTGTCATCAATTATTATTGCATCACTTTGGAAAACAAAACTATAAAAATTCTTGGTAAGTGAAATTATAAAGGCTAGAGAGATGTCTCCTTTTGATGTTTTTATCCCTTTCAACAGTTAAAAAAAATAGCCAGGCTATAGTAATATAGTGTTTCTCACTTGAAAAATTAGTGTTTAGCCATTAGAATACAGTTGCAATGACAATTTTAATCCAGGTTCTTTAAAGATATATTTCAAACATGAATAATAAGCATTTTATACCTAAAAGTAAATGCTACTTATAGTTTTGCTAGATAGGAAGAAAAGGAGATTGAGTTTAGAGTATGCTATTGACTGACTTTTTCATTTTAATCAACAAGGGAATCTAAAGCAAAAAAAAAAACAAACTAAGCAAACAACTAGAATAGGAAGAGAATCTTAGAAATGGAGAGCACATGGAGTGACAGGGAAGGGGGAGAATGGAGCAAAAGGTACAGGGAATAAGAGGCATAATTGGTAGGCACAAAAGAAACAGGGGTATATTAAGAATAGTGTAGAATATGGGGAAGGGGGAGTGGTGAGGGGGAAATGGAGACAACTGTACTTGAACAACAATAAAAAAATTAAAAAAAGAAAATAGTTAAGCAGCCAATTAAAAAACAGTAGTATAGGAAATGGAAAAGCCATACAACTCATATGTACAACCCATGAGCATGAACTAAGGGTGGGTGTTGCTGGAGGGAATGGAGGTGCCAGGCAGAGGGGGGACAAAGGGGAAAAATGGGACAATTGTAATAGCATAATCAATAAAATATATTTAATTTAAAAATTAAAAAAATGAAAAATAAATGAAACTTACCAGGCAGGAAAAAAAGTAAAATGGAGATAATCCTCTAATTTGATTTCAAGTGAAATATATATGTCTTTATATTTTGGGAAAGGTTAAGGTAAACTATGACTTTTTCTTAATATCGGAACTATTATAATCACTGTTACAATCTGAGATTTCTCGTTGATCCATCCATTTCTCCAGATCACTCTTACTGTGGTCAGTAAGCCATTTTAGCTAAAATGCAGGTTGGTTTATGGAAATCATGTACAGTATATGATCTTATATTGTTAAGATCATTGGAATTATTCTGTCAATGTTAAAATTATTGGAATAAATTACCTAACAATATTTACTGTCTTTGTGATACTCTATATCTTAATTAGAAAGGTTTGTTAAGGATTTATAAAATTTGCATTAAAGAACACAGGAAAATTATTATCTTTAACATTATTGAAATAACATTCAATTTAATATTTTCCACAAATTGTTCAAAGAAGTTTCAAGTTTTAGTTTTAATATTACTGAAAATTTTAGATATCAATGCTAATAATATTGTTTCCATTTTTTCACTAAATATCTGTTAATTTCACAATTTAATTCACTTACATAATCAGAAATGATTACATATAAATACATGTAACACTTAATCTAGAAATTATAGTTTTGTTCACTTTGCTTTGTTTACTCTTACATTAATTTTAGTTAAGTGTTTTTAGGAGATGATTTAACGGCTCTGTGTATACTGTATACAAAGAACAATTAACCCTCTATTTCCCATTTTTATTACTACATTCACGAACTATCAAGGAATAGAATATTCAAAGGAAAAAATAAGAATTAATATTTATAGTGCATTGAATCCTTAATTTTAATACACCATAAATCTGAAGGAGTATTTGATAAACACTACCTGTTTCTGCTTTTTGTGGCATTGATGAGTAGTGATTTAATTTTGAATTGTAAAAGCTTAGCTTCAAATCCCTCATTCTGGTTAGCTGAGTTTTCAATATGCTAAACATTCGCCAGCCAGCTTGGTGTTATTGATTTTATTTACATTACTTTAATTAAAACCTTTCTCATCAGAATTTTACATTATTCTTTTTTGTTTGTTTTAATCAGGTAGTCTGTAAAAGGGATTTCATCCTACTTTCATAAAAGTTTATCTTTCCTAGAAGTATACGTTGAAAAATGATGGTTGTTTTAACATCAGTTATTATGTTGCCTGTTAGTAGTTGTAAGCTATTCACAGTATCATAGCCGTTAAGGGCAGACAAACCCCTAACCAGTTTGTTTGATTTGTTTGTTTTGTTTTTCACTTGCCTGTGCCCTTCCTTGTGGATCCTTACTGCTGTCAGTGTGTGTACCTATGCCAGCCCCTTTGCTGTTCAGTCATGAGCGTCTTCACTAGTCCTGTGGGGCTAAATGAAAGACAGACCCATATGATTGCTACTGTGAAATCATGAGTGGAAGTCTACTGGGTTTTTGAAGGAATAAAGTATAGGAGCTCAGATTTGTGACACTGGTTTTTGCTAGATAAGACATTTTTCACTTGCTTTCCATCCTTTGGCAAGATTCACAAATAGGCTAAGATAATTTGCTGTTTACTGAATTCTACTGTTTAAGCTATGAACCACCTAACACCTGTATAGCAATTGCATTTTCAAGTTGTTTCCCATTGTATCAAAGATATTTTGAGATTGATGAATGGAAAAATCTGTATTTTAATGAAAATGGTTATAATAATTATGTTTTGTGTGTAAATATTTAATTTTATTTCAATTCTCACTTTAAAAATCTACAAAAGAGGCTTACTAACTATAAAATGTAGAAATACAGCCATTTGAAATAAAAAATGGGTTAAAAAGTTTGGTCAGTAAGAATAAGGGTAGAAAATTTGGTTGCAGATTTAACCAAAAACATGCTAGCACCCAAGCTTCGAGAAGAGTTCCGTTACAGAATTTACTGCTTCCATGACAAAATAATAAGCCAATTAAATACACATGGATTTTTCGTGGTATTGACACCAGTAAAGAAGTTTCTTCTGTGTAGTTTCACAGAGAAGATAGTCAGCAGCTGCATGATTCCTGTTTGAGTAACATCAGCACCATGATACCTACATATAGTGCCGTGGCAAAGGGCAGTTTGTAAAAGGAGCTGTGGGAGCAGCGCGGGGAGAGTCTGTCTGGAAACACAGTGCAAGTACAGGTGCATAGTTGTCTGATGGCTTGGATTAATTCAGAGTTACATTTTGTAATATCTTAATTCATTTACTACAGTCCCTCACAAAGACCTATGTAGATAGTATTGCTTTAAGTTAAATTTTTAAATTTATTAAAATAAATTTTTTATTTATTTTAAATTTCGAAAATATTGAGGTACGTTGTATTCTAAAAGATACACTCTCTGAAGTGACTTGAGAGTAGTTCACTACAGCTGGGTGATTGTGGAGTCGTCGATTTAATCAGCCAGACACACTGGGCATTAGGTTCGCCTTGCATTTCTGAGTAGAGGGCCATCCCGTTCTTAAGAGAGCACCTGTGGCCAAGCCAAGAAAACATGTTGAGTCTTTTAAAGTCTAAGCTGGTGAGACTTCCTGATTTTTTTAAAGTAATTGGTTTTGTTATGAAAATTTAAGATGAAGATATTTTGAAATTATGATAGAATGACCATTTTAGACTGTGATTAATCCAAACCTTAAATATTTAGGAAGTCTGGAAGAGAAATCTTTTCTTTAGTCAGTTGGTTAATCTTTGACCAACCTTCATTTAGTTTGCTTTGTAATGAAAAGTTCATGTGCTACTTGCATTTGTGAATATTACTTTTTTCCCTCCATTGTCTTTTGTGCTTTCTCTTCTTTGAATAATCTTCCATCATATGGAGCTGGAGCACATTTAAAGGGACATGCTTCTACACAGCTTGAGTTCTTTTGCACTGCGGCAGAGGATTAGACCAGTGACCTTGCAGTATTTTGCAACCTAGTTTCCCATGGTTCTATTTTTGAGGTTTACGAATATAGATACCTTAGCATTTTTCTGTAGAACAATGTTGAGGCATAAAATCTTCTTCAAATTTCTATGCCTAGTGCTTTCCCACTGTCAATCAATGAATTTCCAATTTAGAAAGTCCTTTAATATGTCTATAAATTATTTATTTGCATAGCCAAAATTAAAACAAAGACAAACAAACAGAAAACAAGACAAAAAAGAATGAAAAATAACAACATTTACAGTAACTGGCTTTGATGGAGCTCTGGTTTTAAAACATCTATTTATATTACCAAAAAGGTTTGCTAGAATAAATTTGTTTTTTACTATTTTACAGCTTAATGATATATTTTAAAAGGGTAAGCAGTATCAATCCTTTATAATTACTTCCATTTTGTTCTATATAACCGTAAATTCATCTTTATCATCATTTGACTATTATTCTTATGATTTACATTGCCAAAACCATGATAATGTATTGATCTCCATGTTTTTTTATTTTTATGTCTTTGGATGTAGAGGTGGGTAGGAATTGATTTCACATTTAGAATTACTATTGCAAATTAATATTATTTTGCTAGCATTGCCTGGGTGTGAGATCTAGATAAAAACTGACATTTTCCTTTATCAAAGATATTTACATCTAGAGTGCTTTCTTATAATATGTGCTGTGAACTTGCCCAGCACTACAATTTTTTAAACCTGTGGTTAACATCCAGTCCCCAAACAATGAAAACAAGTAAACCCCGATTTTTTCCACAGGGTTTCCTGGCTGGCTATTCCGAGGCTTTGCACGTGACAACCTGTTCTCCCACGTGAATGGAATACTCAGTGTCAATGTGGAAGCCTGGTCAGTTGGAAAGTTGCAGTAAAATTTTTCCCTCTTGTGTGTAGCACTTCCCAAATTCTTATTTCTGAAGAGTCATTCATTGTGTTAGATGGAAGAAAGAAGTTTCCCTACGATTGTTAATTTTGCAACTTGCTATTCAGGGTACTTTACTATTTTGTATTTATACTCGAGGGAAGAAATTTTTCAGTCATTAGGCCTCAAACCATATTTATACATGAAATTTATTCCTCTCTAAATTTTGTGGAAATCTTTTTGCCCTGTCAATCACCTTATACTGTTTTTCAGATACATCTTATTATAATTTAGTACAGATGATAAGTATAGTCTGATCTAGATTTTCCAAAGACCTTGAATACCCATGTTTTATTATTCTAAGGCACAGTGGTATGTGTGTGTTCTGTGTGTATGTGGTTTGGTTTTTGTTGTTGTTTAAAACTTTCGGGAACTTTCATTTCTCAGCCTCTTCTGAGTCCTGCGGTGTCAGGTCAGTGCAGAGGTAAAGAGTGAAGAGGACATTGAACAACACGATGTTTTGGGGGTGCTTCTGAACCCTAAAGCCTTATATAGTCTCAAAAATCTAAATTATGAAATTTTCAGAGCCAGGAAAAATTAAACTGATAACCAATGTTTATCGTGTCAGATAGCTTTTTATTTTACAATGTGTTTTAGCCTTGTCACAAAATGACCTGTGCTTTCCACAGCCCCATCATCCAGGGTGACCCTGTTACATATTAAAACTTATATAAGACCACCAGTCTTGTTATTATATAGATTATTTTGTTAGGAATACAAAGTAAAAAAAAGGAAATCTGAGGAAGTTAGGATGTGTATAACCCATTAGAGTATCAGTATTAAAATACATTCCATAAGTAATGTCTATACCAAATAACTTTTAAGGTATAAAACAAGCTGGTTTCAAGAAAAGATTTTCAGGGATATCCTGAGGCATCAGAAAAATATGTAAAGGGGTAAAATGGCCAACCTGTTTCATAATTTGGAGAAAGTCAGTCTGAAGGATTTAGTTTAAATACCTTATGTATTTTGCTCTCCTACAAAAATAATATATAAAGAAGAAATGAAGGAGTGCTTATATTTAGATTTAGGATGTATTGTGCAAGCTTATCAAATTAATTACTTCACAGCTAGATATTTTTGGTTAACAGTTAATCTGATGTATAGATTGTTTTAATATAGATTGCTTGACTATAGTATTCTTAACCCCTTAGGCTTCCACAATGTAGTGGAAATCGGCAGGAAGATTTGTATTACTGTTTCTATATATGTTACTTTTTCTCATAAACAAAATATCTTTAAGATTTTTCTAAGCCCATTTCAAAGAATACATACTTTGTAAAGATTATTGATTTCAACTAAGTTATGATAGCTGCTCAACTATAAATAGGGTCTCTAACACCATGATTTTATATTTGTAATCTCAATTATGTATTATACAAGAAAATCAATTTGTAAAGATTTTTATAGTTATAAGCCTAGCATATCTCACTTAATCCTCACAAAACTTTTGCAAGTAAGTGGCATTGTCCCCATTTACACAGGAGGTTAGGGTTTATAGTAATGAAAGGCTATTATCAAGGTAATACACCTGGTATGACAAGGTTAGGATTAGAGTCACATGTCTCCAACTTCTAATGCAATGCTCTTTTTTACACAATAGCTGGTTTTTATGTTTTGTAAAAAACAACATAAAAATATAAATATCAGATAAGATATAGTAATGTTAATAGAAAAATTAAAATATGGTATGATTCTCTGATTATTCAAGGTTTCAAATAAGTAATCTGTGGGACAGAAAAAAAGTATCTTTATTTACTTTTCACCTGGCATTAGAATTGACAGACATGCTTATCAGTATTGTTATTGGAGATAGATTTTAATATATATTTTTATACTCAAATGACAACTTGCATTTCTGCCATGCTTTATATAATTGAAAAAGCAATTTTATGACTGTTTTCTTATCCTACCCTGGAAAGAACAGTGGAACACTATAGAAGTTATTATCTCCCAAAGTTTAAGCCCTATCTTAATTATTGATCCCAGAGCTCAGCCAGAAAGTTGATTCTGAGTTCCATAGAACAGCTTTGTAGAATTCTGTGGCGGTAGGGGTGGCATTCCAAAAACTAGTTCTCAACTTCACCAAACACTACACATAAACATAAAAGTACCACCTCTACTAAGTACTAATGAAATTTGTTTGTAGATAAGTTACTTAGCCGTCTTTTCTGTACCCCCAAATTATCAAACACAGAGATAGCATTCCAGGCCCTCCAGCAAATATTTAATCTCTCTCTAGAAGTAGTTCAATTCTGTCCATTCTGTTGAGTACACATAATTTCTGAATACAAACATCTTTGACAACTCATTACTTTAGTAAATAATAGTTGCTGCAGAGAGAGAGAGAGAGTACGCGCAATATTGTTGGTTCTATGATAGAAACAGACCACATTGTGAACAAAGGAGAATATTGAAAATGAAATTTCTAATGTGCACTTAGAGAATCACCACTCTAATGAATCCCTAAGAACTGGAGATAATGTAATATTCTTCCAAGGAATGATGCTATGCATGTGTGTGTCCTGGGCCCAAACCAGAAATTGGATTTTTTGTTACTTAGAATTATTGAAGGGGTTCCACTGAAGACCAATGGTTTGGAGATGCCTCTAGCCTTGCCCCAGGCCTTGCATGCAGGGGGCACAAGTCTGTGTTATTTATTTATGGAGCATTTAACATCAAATTGTGGAGTTGACATTGTTGTGGATTTTGAAAGAAGTCATCAGAAAGTATTTGAGGACCAACATTTTCACTATACTAGGAACTTAGACTGATAGTAATTTATTTATGATTTTGCATCAGTACACACAGTGTTATTTATTTGGAGCCTTTACTGTTTCAAAGATTATGTGATTAATAATTAAATTTAACAAAATATATCATCCCATTTTGTTTTATTGCCTAGAAAGCAAGTCCTATTAAATAATATTATTTCTTATCCCTGACTGCTAATTTAATTTAGATGAAATTAGGCCTCCCAGGACTTTGAAAAACCCATTCTTAGAATTGAGTTGATTTTTATATATGCACTGTACAAAACATTTAATAAATATGTATTTTGCTCAGTATTTTAATTTGTCTATGTACTGTGCTATAATAAAGTAGATTCGTATTTATTTAATTCTATTTAGTGCCAACACATTCTGCTGTGGAGCATAAACAATAAGAGGAAAACATTTTAAGATGTATAAGAAATCTCTGAGAAGGATGATTCTGATTTGTTTTATCTATGAATTTTATAAATTTTTTGAATGGCAACAATTTGCATTATATAGAAAACAACTTACATATATTTTTGAGATGACAAGTAGCATAATTTTGGTATGTATTTGGAATTTGGAGAGTTACCATGACTCAATCTTGTAGTCATTTGGAGTCCCATCTTTAATCACCATTCATTAGAATGATTTTTAAAAATATGCTGTGTATTTCTAGTGGGGATACAGAAGAATTCCAGTTGTCTAATTCTGCAAGACTTCAATGTAGATAATTTTTTTTTCTACCTGAACACTAGATGAACATTCTGCTTGGTTAAATGTAACTGTTAAGAAAATTGTTAAATTCATATGTAATGTATGAAATTAGTTATGGTTTTCTCCTTATAGATGTCATGTATTCATATACACTTAATCATATGTCTGCGTTATTTAGACAATATTTTATTCAGTTGCTTCGGTCTCATTGGAATCCACTGTGCTTGACATTCGATATCATGAGACCCAGAAGTTGAAATCACAGAGGCGCATGTTTGTGCAGTTACACACTCTAGTCAGAGTGACCTTAGTTCAGGAGTGGCTCATGCTCCTTACAGAGGGCTCATTGTCACTTAACCTGCTTTTATTTGTGAAATGAAATTGTTTGCTTATATATTATTTAACCTATTCTTTCACAAGCTATTGGGTAAAAATCTATTTTGCAAGTCTTCACAAAAAATAATGCTTAAAAGTACAACACTTCATTGAACTTGGCTATTTATGAACTTGAGCCATTTCAGTAGACTCAAATATTCCCTCATAATAATAATAGTTTACTGTTATTATGAGTTTAATAATAATAATAATAAGCTCATAATAATAGTAAATTTACTCCTTTATAGTTATATTTAACATTAGACTCAAAATGCTTTTGTATTAATTCTCTAAGCAAATACAAAATTTATCATTTTGTAGTCATGCTACTTGAAATCAATATCTTTAATCAAGTATTAGAAAAATAATCAAAGAAAATATTTTATATTAATGAAATACTAGAGTCTGAATATTTTAGGAGGAAATTTTATTGAGTGTTGCTTATTACATTAATAAGAGAGAGGTATGACTTATAAAGACAAATTAGAGTACTTAAAAAGTAAATAATATCTTTAAAATTTAGTAGCTACATGAAAAGAAGAAACAAATATAGTTTAAAACTAAAATTTGGATTTTAGAATTTATTTATTTATGTATTTTTAAAAGATTTTATTTATTTTAGAGACAGGGGAAGGGAGGGAGAAAGAGAGAAAGAGAAACATCAATGTGCAGTTGCCACTCACTCACCCCCAGCAGGGACCTGGCCCACAACCCAGGCACATGACCTGTCTGGGAATCAAAACGACGACCTTTTGGTTTGCGGGACAGCACTCAATTCACCAGTCAGGGGTATTTTTTGCCTTTAAACAAAAATTTTATATTTTAATGGGTGTTAATGAAAATTAATGATAAAAAACTTTTAGAATCTGTTCAGAATGTGAAGGAAGTGTAACTGTATAATAAAATATATAAAATATTGTATGTTAGAATATTGAATGCATTTTATATTGATTAGCAATTTTAATAGATATCTACAGTTCTGTTTATGACTGAAGGGGATACTGACCAGCAGTCTCCATCCCTGCTGCGGATGCTCGTCGAAACACGAGAAAAATCATACACAGAGACAAACCAGGTCCTGTGGGGGAATAGAGAGCATGGCCACTTTCTGTAGTGGAAAGCGCCCCGTTTCTCTACCCAAGTAGGTTTTTATTAAGAAAGCCGACTCAGTTTGTGGATTCACAGTCTGGCAGAAAGGATCAAAGGTGAATAGGTGACTTACAAAGATGCTAACAGAACTCCTGCTGTGATTCTGGGCAGAGATTGAAGTTTTATCATATGAAAGGACTACATGGTTCAAAGGGCTAGTTTTGGTTTCCTGTCTGTGCCTTCAAATTCCAAGTTAATAACATCCTCCACCAAACAGATCTCACAGGATCTTGCATATTCTATGTCCCAGGCCTGATTACCCCAGGGGTCCGCGGTCTCTGGTCTGGGCTGCCCCTTTAGCTATTTCCGCAAGCAGGAGACAGAGGCATCCAGGAGACTTGGATTTCTCACATCTAAGAACAAAGACTCAGGCTTTGACATAGGGGTTGATGTCGATCACCCATTCATTTCCACAGCTCCATGTGTCTCTTCCCAGAGGCCTTCACGTGATCATGCCTGTCTTAGGTCCATTCTCTTTCTTAGAGAACTGTTATCTGTCATTGGCTAACTGATCAAGCATTTAAAGGCCAGGCACAGAACAGGTAGCATTCATGCCAGGGAAGTAAGTTTTGTCTCCTTAGTGGCTCCTGGTCCAGAGGTCTCTCACTCAGCCTAAGTCACGGGGGGCGGGGGGGGTTACAGCTTCATGAGACCAGGCAGGGCGGCCCCCAACATATGACCAGAACTGGTGGGAAAATATTTTCAAGCTGCAAAATCTTGAGCATCTATACTACCACTGCCAGGAAAAGGAAGGAATTATTGCTGGCTACATAGGGAAGTCACCTAGAAAACTGTATCTGTCCTATCTCAAACCAATTAATTAGACTACCCGTTTAAGATCCTCATCTTACAAAGCTTATAGATTATAGAATGACATTGCTTGAAAGCAGTGTTTTGTCATAAAGAAGGCTCAGTATCATCACCAAAATTCACCAGAAGCATCACTTTTTGGTTCTTTCCCTATGTATAAGCAAACATTCACAAAACCTGTTTACCTGGATTTCCGTAGGACAACTGAGTGGCATGCAGGGTGAACCACGGTGTGCGGGGTCGGGCCGCAGGCCAGAGAGGGACCCGCAGTGCACAGGTTTTATGCTCTAAGTCAGGTTGTTGAAGTGTAAAACAAACTGTTTCCTTGAAGTTTTTAAATAGGATGATGATCATCATATTTTTAAATTCAAAGACTTCTCAGAGCAGCTCTCGAATTAATTACTGATTTTAACTTGGTGGTTTTGTTTTTATTACAGCATTTCAAAATGAAGCTTTAGAAGTCATCAGACCTTATTATTATGAAATTTTAGGGAGAAAACTATGGAATAAAATAATCTTTTGAATATATTTGCAGTCAATTTTAATTTTACCATCATAAATACTTTTTCCTTTAAAGTTTAGCATCATGATACTAAAGATACTGCAGCTTTAAAAATAAGCATATGAACTTTAAAAACAATAAAAACAAAAGGGGAAAAGCTTTCCTTTTACAAATTTTCTGATATTTTATTAATCAAAATGGTACAGTAGAAGATTAAAAATCTATAATTACTAACACCAAGTTGTGTATACATTTTAAATGGTATGATTTTGAGAAGGATATTGACTCCATGTGAAATAAATTGTAACAATATAGTTTCTGCTAATTCATTTTTAAATGCTCACTTATTTATAGAATGTATTCCTTTTATCTACATGACATATTTGAAGAACATTTATGTTCATTGTAGTATGTATAACATTGTCCATCAACCTTATAAAGATTTATATATAAAAAGGAAGGGGAGCAGCCACTTAGAAATGGAAGTATATGAATTTTTATGCCTGCAAACTTGAAATATTTATTTTCTGTTACATTTCTTTTATAGTGCCTGTATCTGCCATGCTTGTTGCCTCATAAAAACTTTTCACTGAGGGCCTTCCCAGATGTCAGCCAAACGCATTTCCCCAGTACTCAGCTAGACAGCTCATTGCTGGTTGGCACGCTTTACTCACTCTCAATATTTTTCTCTCTCAAGATCCACAGGGAGAAAATTTTTAATTGACTTAAACTGATATTTAAAATGTAAAAGGTCATTTTTCTCACATGGGATATCCCCTCTGTCCTTTCTCTGCAAACACTGAAAGTGGTAATGCTTTCCATTATTTTTTATTTTTTCTCAGGTTCTTTCTTTAGTTTTATGTTTTTAAGTCAAAAAATGAAAATTAAAGGTTCATAAGTTCATGTTCACAAACAAAGTTAGCATGGTAAAAGTCTTTTTTATGGCTTTAGTAAAAATTGAATACTCTGTCATTTGTATGTTTCCTTTTGCTAAAAGTTATTCGTGATGCTTAATTACTCATTACTGTGTCCTACAAGTATTTGTCTTGTTTTTCAGGTAAGGAGGGAAGAGGATAGAGGCCAGGGAATAATTCTGAAAGATATGATATTGTTCAGAAGTGTAGGAGGGGAGACACTAAGCCTTAATACTTATCTCAGTGTAGTGAATAACGTGTTAGCCAGCATCACGAGAGGGCAGGCTGTGCTGGGTGTGGATAGTCACACTTTCTGCGCGTGTTTCTAGCCTGATGGTGGCAGTTGAAGGGAGCTCTCCTATAGTGTGAAGCACATTTGTAACATGCATCCACTCCAAGAATTCAGATCGTAGCCTTGGCAGTCAGTGCAGGTGTGTGCCCTTCCGGTACGTGCACGCTCAAGATTATGAGATTCATAATCCTTTATAGATGGAAGAAGTCATACCTGTGATGATTAAAGCATTCTCTACTTTAAAACATTAATTACACTTTTGGGTTTTTTTTGTTGTGCAGGTGACTTGGATTATTACTGGTTGGATCCTGCCACGTGGCATAGCCGGGAAGCATCGCCAATTAGTTCGGTAAGCTTTCTGGGAAGAGAGAGTTTGGAATTTAGGGTCAATGTGTGTTATTTATTGTCCTTTCTCTGACACATGTTACACAGTCATCTTATTCTGCTCCACTATAATATTGTGCGAGCAAATACTGATTTCATTTAAGGCAGAACAGTTTTGAATAAAAAAGTTAACTGAATAATTATAACAAATTTTAAATAAAAAGCAATTATTAAATAATGGCTAAATAGAAATTAGATATTATTATGATATCAACATAAACAACAATTCAAAGTATAGAATATATTTTTAAACTTCAATTAATTATATTTCAGAACTATTTTTAGAGATGCACTCAGTTGCTGACTAGTTTTAGAACTATTTAGCATCAGTCTCTACTGCAGATAAAATAGAGCTGCAAATGAAAATTGTTATAATCTAAGGACAGAGCCCGTCAGAATCAAGAATTCCCTCTACAATGTGTTTTAACTGAGGAAATCACATCATGCAACAACCTATAATTATGTGCCCATGGGAAAGAAACAACTTTTCTTCAACTTTATTCATATTTTAATAGCATCCTGTAACGTGGCAGCCATCTAAAGAGGGGGACCGACTAATTGGACGTGTTATCCTTAACAAGAGAACAACCATGCCCAAAGAATCAGGTGCATTGCTAGGTCTCAAAGTAAGTATGTTGCTTTAAATCATTTCTGCAAGGGTAGAGTACAGTACGGACTGGATTCAACAAAGTTTCTGACAATGATTTCTAAATATTTTCCACCTATGGTAAATTTAATATTTTATCTAGGTTAATGTTTTTAAAATATTTTATTCATATGACATAATATTATGTTAGGAAACTGCAATAAAATATAGGACAACTAAAGAATATTTCTCTGAATATAAAGTTCAGAGATGATTTTTATATCAAATAGGTTTTAATGAATGGTAGTAATGCTAGATAATGTTATTATATCTTAACAAGTAACATAAAACATCATTAAAGGTTTTTTTAAGTGCCATAGAGTTTGTGGTAATACCCAAAGAGTAAAATGTACCTTTAAAAATATTAATTGACTTAACAGATGTAATGAAAAACTATTAAATTATAAAAGATTGTATTTTATTGCAGGAAAAATATATATTTTGTTTTATTGTGTGTGCATATGTGTTAAATCAGATGCTTTTATTTGCTTTTCAAGCTTAGAAAAAGATTCAAAGATGTGGCTTTGAAATTATTTACCAAGAGATTGTATTACATTTGTGTGAGAGTTTAACCCCTTCAAAACCACTGACTCTAAATCTACTAAATTATTAATATACTTAATAGTATCACCTTATTTATTATTGCCATTAATTTCTCTTGCTATGTAATAATTCTGATGACCTCCACTAATGGGCACATCCCTAAGAGTTGTGAATCAGTCTCAACCTTTGAGTATATTCCTCTGACTCTATAATTATACATATGTAACCCCTGCCTTGGAAGAAGTTAAACTTAGAAACTTTCAGATGATTTTAATTCTAGTTACTGTGGAAAAGCCAGGTGAGAGTGTTAAATAGTCAGTAATATATCTCAGACTTTGAGAGTTAGATTGGAGCCCATGTATGTTTCAGATGAGCTCATTCAGATGGCTGGTGGCAGAGATGAACTTAGGCTGTTACTCCTGTGTCATGGTGCATTGCTTCCCCAGTGTGGCCTGTTGCTGGTTTGAATTCCTAGTCTTTATGTCTTAGACCTACATTCCACTAAAAACATACAAGAGATCGAGATCTGATGTGACAGTGGGGCATAATTTGCATTTAGAAATACAAATTTAAAAGGTGGCCATGAATTGAGAGGATAAAGGAAAATTAACCCTAATGTAATGGGTGTCAAACACTTCCTGTTTGATGGTAAGTAAGGAAGATCCAGCATTTGTCTTCTAAGGTTATGCATTATTCATGGCGTCTTGGTATTGTTAGGTGGGTATTAGGAATCAGTCTATAAGCTTCCTTAGGATACATGGTCATCTTAAATATCAGATGTCATTTTCTTTTCAAAACTATACTTCCAGCTCCTTTAATCAAAAATGTATTTCACTTCATTAATGTCACCACACTCAGTTCTAAAAGCATCTTAAAAGACTGTGGTTAATTCCTTCAACCAGTGAACTATGTTTCAGTCTTGGGCACTTATAAATTTATGATTATCCAGGTTGTTGGAGGAAAAATGACTGACTTAGGACGCCTTGGTGCCTTCATCACCAAAGTAAAGAAGGGTAGCCTTGCAGATGTAGTTGGACATTTAAGAGCAGGTAAAGTTCTTTTTTAACATTTGAACGATGTGTACTCTGTGCATGAATTGGTGGTTTTCGATTATGGGTAAGTTATATATAAGTCAATTAAGTAAGTAACTAATTTTAATGCATGAAAAAAGTTTTTTTCTTGATGTTGATGCTTGTAATAGATAACTATACATCACTAGAAGTTTGGAGAGAGTAAGTATAGGAATCCTTTTTATTTATGTAAAAATAAGTAGATGAAAATTCTGAAGGATTACTAATTTTCATAGATGCCTTCATAATGTTTCTACAAAAATATAAATAAGTTAGTCTTATGAAAAAATCACTATTTATTTCTTTAGTTTATATTTAAGCTATAGTAATAACTATTACAGTATTTCATAGTGGTCCCAAAACACTCAGTAGCAGTGTTTTTAATAAAATATAATCCTAATCACATTTCTTTTACAGATTATGTAATAAATACTTGTCAATTTAAATGTGCCATATATTATATTCATGACCTACTTCTTGGTATTTGGAAACTTAGGTTGCTCTGTAACATGACACAATAGAAAAACATATTCTATTATGTCAATAAATTTTCTTTTGAGAGAAGAGCATAGGCAGTTAAACTATTTGTATCTGTTTTGCATTTATTTTTAAAAATGAGAAAAGATTAGAAAAATAAACAGAATATATAGGGAGAAAAAATACCTTTTTTAATTTTTTTAAAGGGATGAAGTTCTTTTTTAAGGGGATGAAGTTTTTTTTTTTAATTTTTTAAATTTTTTTTAAGGGGATGAAGTTCTAGAGTAGAATTGTTAACCCCAGATGGGAGCTACAAATGAATAAAAGAACATTTCTAGGCTGTGTTTTTAGTTTTTATACCTTAAGATTGTAATTGTTGCAACCTTTGGAAAAATAATTCTATGACTGTTAAAGACATTTCTGTTGTAATTGATTACCAGGATGCCAGTTCAACATCATTTAGGTTTTTTTCTTTGATAGGAACATGCTGTGCAGATGTACAGAGAGAAAGTTCAAACTGGGTTATTATTTTATCTGCTATACGTGTAGCTTTGAAGATGTGCGGAGATACAGTACACTATTCTTATCACGGACTAGTTATCATTCAATAACTACCTCAGTGAGGAGTGACTGTCAGTAAGTCTTTGCTTACTTGATAGCTCAAAAATAAGCCTTGAAAAGTATAAGAATCTCTTGTTGACTACTCCAGTGTAAGATAACTTTACACAAATCTGAATTTTCAGATCGGATAATAAACATAATAGCTTTTGATTTTGTCTTTGTGTTTTATTAGAAAACTTAAGAAACTCAGCGACAGTTTTTTTTTTAATTTCATTTATTTAATACCCTTATGAGCCTAGAGCCTGAGAAACTAAATCTAAAATGTGAAAAGCTCAACTTTAATGGCTATAAAACTTTCACTTTAAGTGATTGATGTATTTGAAAAATGTTTTTGAATAAATTAGGTAATATATTCTGTTGGATTTGTGCTATAATTTAAGAACTGTTTTTCTTCTGTTTGTATATAAATATTATTTGTCTATAAAATGACAGTGCTGTGGTTTTGTTAGCATGACTTTTGTTCGGCATTTGCAACCTTACTTTAATCTAATAGCTCTCTCCAATGCAGACACCCCTTGTAAGTCCATGCGCTGCACTGCTGCTTGATAGAATCATCCGAACCCAAAATGGACACACACTGTTCTTGTTAAGACTCTCTGGGGTTTCCCAGTTGTGATCTGTTCAAGTCAAAGCCTGTAGCTTTGCTCGCTACTAACAATTCCGGCCACTTCCATTACCATTCACTTTACCCTCTAGGCATGGCACAGTCTACCTGTAGTTCCCTGGGAATCTCTTTCTGCCTCAAAGACCTGGTCAGCGCCTCCAGTCTACCTGTTTTCTTTTCGACTCTTCTGCTCTGCATGTTGAAATCCTTTCCATCCTTCAAAACTTATCCAAAGTTGCCTTAATTCTAAAGTGTTTCCAATATCTCACCTTTAGCAGTGACTACTGACTACTTCCTTGGCATTACCTGGTTCTACTTCTGTCCCTCAGATGAACTCCTATCATTTTATTAGAAGTATTCATTTCTATATTAGTACCCTACCAAATTTAAGGAGAGATAAAGTCTCTTTTTTATCTTTGTATCATCATATTCTACATCCCTGCCTAAAGAGAATATTCATATATAAATAAATATTGTTAAAGAGACCACCTTCTGGTTTAGGATGTAATGATTTATAAATGCATAAATACATGTATTAAGTTAATTTGATATTAAAAGTTGCCTTCAGGTTGCTGTCTATAAAGAAGAGAATTTTATAATGCAGTGCTTTTGGACAAATGTTGATTGCAGTGCATTACTGAGTAGTTAAATTAATTTAGTGTTTGCATTCTTCGTTAAGTGAAATAAACAATACAATAGAAAATATCAGGGTAAGTATCATTTCAGAAAACATTTTTTCATACACATATACACATATGCATATATACATTCACATGATGCAACTTTTATTTCTGTTTTTGGCCAAAAAATTTAGAAGACTCCTAATATATTTTAAATTTGTAATTTATTTCTCTTTTTAGAATGAAGTATATTTATTGCCTACTTGATAGACATGGCTAGGGAACATCTTAGGTCAAACTTTTAGAAGTCATTTAACTATTGGTAATAACCATATTCTTTTACCAAACCAAAGCAGCATCATGTGCTTTGCATATATTTATTTCTAATTTTGAATAAGCAAACATTTGGGTGAAAAAATTACTTTAAAATAGCCCCATCAAAACAAAATTTTCTACTTTAAAAAAGCTAGCCAAAAACTAAAAGATTCCATGTTTATGGTTATGATGAGATTGACTCATTAGCTCAAAAAATATTTGCTTAGCCACTAAAATGGTATATACACTGTGAACAACAAAATAAGTGGCCTCAAAGTATTGAGACTGGGATAGTTTGGCTGAGCCTGCCATTGTGTATTGAAAGGTACTGGTCCCACCTGGGACCTAAAACTACACTAAATATTTATGAAAATCAATAGTATTTCTCAAATGATCTATGGTAAAATTCTAGTTAAAAATACCAAGTTGTTAACCCATGTATTGTAAACATGATATCATGTACTCTCCTTGACTGATCTTAGAATATTTAACAAACTAATGAGTATCAGTTTTTTATGATTTTAAATTATTTTCTAACTTCTTAATGTTCACAGTATACATTATGTATAGAATGTGTGTGTTATGAACATCTGGAAGTGGGTTAACTGTCATGCAACAGTTTTGCATCCGCTTGCTTTATAACTTTGCCATAGCTACCTGCATTGCCCTGTGGGTATGAACTCAAGTCCTTTCATGCATTTTTATTCTGTTGTGCATCTGGTGAAGACAATGAAGCATGACTTATAATTGGAAAATTCATGCTAATAAATGTTAATTGCAACTTCTACCAAAAATAAAGCAGGATTTATGCAGAGCTTAAAAATAATCTTTCACATTTAGAGACGCCTACATTTATTATATGGAGGGCATGCTGCTAATTATTATTTTTTAATGTTTCCAAATAAGCTGTGCTAATTCCATTCCATAGCATGAGATTATTTTTGTGTTATTTCTAGTATATTTCAAAAGATAAAGGTAGTTTTGTATTGTACTGTTTCCAGTGACAAGTAGGATTCATTGGGGGAAAGAAAAAGAAAAAAGGAAAGAAAAGAAGTGTTTAGAAGAACCATTTAGCTGACATGATATGGCAATCAATATTCTTTTCAGAGCAGAACCTAGACAATTAAACTATTTGTATATGTTTTGCATTTCTTTGTAAAAAAGAAAAAAGATAAGAAAAATACACAGAATATATAAGGTAAAAAAATACCCTTTTTTTTAAATTCAAGGGGATGAAGTTCTAGAGTGGAATGGTAAACCCCTGCCGGGAGCTACAAATGAAGAAGTTTACAACATTATTTTAGAATCAAAATCAGAACCTCAAGTTGAAATTATTGTTTCAAGGCCTATTGGGTAAGGCTAAAAAAACTTACTTCTTAAGTTTAGTAAATTACATGTATTAGCAGGGTTTCAAAAATAACTTTATACATGCATACAGTACATGTGAACATAGAGAGTTTTGCTTCAATGATGGGCATACATCTTAGATTTTTAAAATTTCTTAATTTTTAAAACCTGAATACTCAGTTTTTCTCACTACATTTTAGAAGCTCCACAATTTAACAATTGTAATATCAAAAAATATTGATATGCATTTTTAGAAATAAATTATAAAGTAAAATTTTTTAATGGTAGAATGATTTATTTTTAGTAATTCTCATTTAATGAGTGATGTTTCCTTAAAGGAAGTCACTAACAAACTCATCTTCTTGTGATATTTAACATAGTAATGATTTCATATGTCTTTGTGAACTTCCTATTCTAAAGAAAGAATATTTTTTCTATATTTTACCCATAGGTAGTTCGAACATTTATTTAAAAATCAAGCAAGTGTAAAAATTTTTAACATTTTAATTGGTCATAATTAATATATTTTTAAAATTTCTATTTTTGGCATAATTTAATTATCTACAGCCAATAGGTTATTTTCTATGTCTGTGTGTAGAATTTGCCATATTGTTAGCTTTTCCTGACAAACCCACAAAGTCTAGAATATTCGTTTTGCCAGTCTAAATTTTTGGAAGGCATATTTATCTCATTATAATTAGCTTAATGTTTGAATATATTTTAGACATTTTTTCTTATTCTCTAAACAATTATAGAACCATTAATTAAAAATTTTTTGTGTTGAACAAGTGCTAACCTTAAATTCATGTTGTCCTTATGATTATGTCAATGCAAAACACACAAGGAAATATAATTATTCTAATTCTCAAAATACTGAAAAGATTCAAAAACTAATATTAATATATACAACTCTAAAATAAAGGCAAGCTTATAACCAATTTTAAATGGTGATTATTAAGAGTAAACACTTGCAAAATTATTGTGCATTTCCATGCAAATTTTTCAAAAATAGCAACACTATAATTTATGCTAGTTTTATATAATATGTGTTCTAGTGCTGAGGTAAATATAAGGCTGGAAAAGAGGTAAGTAATTGGAAAATGAATCAAAAGTACAAAAAGTAAAAACTTAAAGTCAAGCATTGTGCACATTGTCAAATACTTTCACATATGTAGTGGTTTCAGAGTAATCAGCTAAAATATCATTGATTCCTAGTGACTTTAAAAAACTAACAGGCAATTAAAGTGGACTGGAATAACATTTTCACTATTTTTACTTTTGTGTGAAAATAATTTACAAAGTAATAATCTACATAGCCAAACCCTAAGATGTCATAGATTATGAAATTTAAAAGAATATGGGATACAAAGATCATATTTAAATGAAATTATATCTGGTATCAATTTTCCAGTTATTGGAGAAATTATTAGAACCCTGGAAGAATAGTTTTAGCTGTATTTAATAACTGTGTTTAAAATAGTTCTATAATTTAAAGAGGAAAGGAAATATTTATTCACAGTTTTGTGGCACAGTGATTCCTAGAATTATTCTAAGTATAACTTACATGCACATTGATCAATATGGTAGATCCACTATGGAAAACAGTGTGGACATTCCTCAAAAAATTAAAAATACAACAGCCTTGTGATCCAGCAATTCTACTACAGAGCACTTCACTAAAGAACCCCAAGACACTGTTTTGGAGAAATATGTGCACCTCTTAGCTCACTGACGCATGTTTACAACAGCCAAGACGTGGAGGCGCCCGGGCGCCTTTCTACAGGCGCCGACGCAGAGGATGTGGTGTATGTGTGCAGTGCAGTTTCGCTCAGCCATTACAAAGAACGAAGTCTTACCATTTGTGACAACATGGATGAACCTAGAGGGTATTATCCTACGTAAAATAAGTCAGAGAAAGACAAATACCATATGATTTCACTTACATGTGGAATCTAAAGAACAAAATAAATAAACAAAACAGAAATAAACAGATACAGAGAACAAATTAATAGTTGCCAGGTGGGAGGGGTATTGGGCAGATGGATAAAAAAGATGAAAGAAATTAAGAAATACAGATTGCCAGATATAAAAATAGTCACAGGGATATAAAGTAGGGAATGTAGTCAATAATATCGTGATAACTATGTATGGTGTCATGTGAGTAACTTGATCACTTCCCAAGGTATATAAATGTTTAATCACTCTGTTGTATACCTGAAACTAATATAATATTGCATGTCAAATGTAATTGAAAATAAAGTTTAAAAAAGAGATATGTAAAATGATAATTAAAAAGAGAAAACAAGCCCTGGCTGGTGTAGCTCAGTGGATTGAACATGGGCATGTGAACCGAAGTGTCACTGTTTTGATTCCCAGTCCAGGCACGTGCCTAGGTTGCAGGCCAGGTCCCCAGTGAGGGGTGTGAGAGGCAACCACCCACTGATGTTTTACTCCCTCTCCTTCCCTTCCCCTCTCTCTAAAAATAAATAAATAAAATCCATTTTTTTAAAAAGATAACAAAAACCTATGGTCTAAGACACCACTCATCTTGAGATACTACCATTTTTTTTTGCCAACATACCAAACATAATGTTTTTAAACCTTATGCTTATAATTGTTATTAGAACTATTCTGCTACCTCAGTTGTGTGTAGAACTAATTAAGAAGGTTTGTATAAATGTTAGGTGGAAATTTAAGCTTGAAAATTTTACTGAAGCAATTAACATTAAACAAATTTTTGATTCAAAGTTCTGTAAAAAATTTTTATGACTTTTTCACAGTTCTTTTTTTAATAAACACATAAAATCCAAAGCTTGTACCTGGTTTAAGGGTTCCATATTCTAACTTTCACAGTTGACTTTGAGGCTGATTTTCAAAGAAGTTATACTATTTAAACAATTATTTCTAGATTTTAAATGTTTACTTTTATTTGCCTAATAAAGTTCTGAAGAAAATAGCAGAAGATAAATTGTTGGTTTTTTGCATCTTAGATATTGCAAATTTGTTTTTTAATGATCATGTAAAATATTTTATACAAATTACTAGTTATAAAGATATATAATAAAATGTATTTATAAAATACATAATGCAAGGCATGTTGCCAGTTGTAAGAAGTATAAATTGTAGGCAGTTATGAGAATTAGTTTGAGCAAAAATAAAAAAATGTAAAATAAAAGGCAGGAAAATAATCAAATGTAGAAAACTGTTTTTGTTTCTACTCCTCCCCCAAAATGCAAAGAAAATCAAACTGATGTTAGATAAGGTAAGTGGTTAGAAATTCTTAAGTAATATTCTAATAATTCTGTTGGTATTAGCTTACTCCAGTCTGCTTTAATGTGTCCTGTTAATACTTGCATATTGTTAATCAGGTCCTTACACTGATGATAAAATATCTTTGGAATACCAGAGGTAAAGTAGTTCTGTGCAGCACAATTCCCAAACTGAGCTGGTCCAGGTTTCCTAAGGATGCAGTGGATAATGCATTAAGCCGAGGTTATATTAAATATTTACTTAGAGTAATTTGTGAGTGTGACAGGAATGGGTGTTCTCACAAGTCACTTTCTAATCATATCTAAATGGCCATCTATTTAGCTAAGTTCAGTATAGAGATATGAATCTCTATATAGGGTTATATATGTGTATATGAATTATATATTCACATATATAAAGTATTTTGGCTTTTTGTTGCAAGCTTGTATCACTTATAATTTTCAAAGCAATTCATCCTTTTCATTTTATTAACTTTGCCCATGATATTCATCATATTATTTTATTAACGAGAGATGTTTTCATCCCTTTCATTCAGTAAACTCTTTCAGATGTGTTTGTAAAGCATATTACTGATTTGAAAATGTGTCATTTTGATTTTCTAGAATTAAAGTAAAATACTACCTTTAACATTTTTTATTTCCAAAACCTGCTGTTTTGGTAGTAAAAATATTGTGGTAAATTTAGCCACAATATTAGTTGAATTGTTGTCATGTTAAAGTGTTTTGCTATTAAATATATAAAAAGTTATTTTTACTGCAGTTTTTATTTTTGTGTGGTGTTTGACATTCATGCACATTAGTAATTACCTTAATAGTAACTCCTGTCCATTTCCACACCTGTAAAGACCCAAAAGGATTTTTCACACCACTGAGGTGAAATGTGGCTTCGGTTGCCTCAGGCAGGGTCGTTTAGCTAATGGGATTTTCACGGGACACTGTTTCTTTCAGTGACATTCCACGGATTCCTGAGAGCTCCCATCCTCCCCTGGAGTCCAGTGAGTATAAGATTTCCTTATTACAGTGACATGCATTGAATGGAATTGATGAATATTTATTATTTTCTTAGTTATTTGATATAGGTGAATTGGTATTACTGTAGTAAGGTCATCTGCACTGATATCGGAAGTTGGCAACTATGACACTCAATGGAAACCCAAAGAAATTCTACTTTATTTTCTTTTTGTACTTTGCGTGCATGTGTGTATATACAAAAATCTTCACTGGCATTAGTACCCTTCTGAATCATGAGTCAGGACACTCACAGATCTCAGCTATTATACCAGTAACAGTTCTGTTTGCTATACATGGAAATTTAGTGTGATATTGGTTGTTCAGTTTGGTAGTTAGTTCAGTCTCATTAGCAGTCTGGTGAAGGAAACAGGCCCGTTAACACATAATTTTCTGCACCACAACAGTGTGAGGTGTGGCCATGGGAGTGAGTGGGTGGAGTAGCAGTGAAGTTCAGTGGGCATGAGTGGGTCAAGGAGCAGTGAGTCCAGAAGTTGAAATATCTACATGGGCGTTAGAGACACTCCAGGTGAGAGAAGATGGCAATATATGCAATAAATTATTAACAAGTAATGAAGTTTCCAATGTGAATGTGGAAGTGATCCAAATATTTACTTTGCCATGGAGCAGTATTAAATTAATACTTGTGTTTGAGCACCAAGTGTTATTGTATAACTCAGTTTGTAGAAATTAGAAATACTTGATGGTTTAAGGGGAAAATGACTGGTGGTGGTTACAAGGAGGCAGGAAACATATGGGTGGGGTAAACAAGGACCCAACTGCTAGTATATCAAATGCTTACATCGTGTTGTGCGCACCGGCTAGAGGTGAACCCAGGTTCAGTTTTGAGCTTCCTGATAACCAGTACACAGATGGAAATGGGACCAATTACATGATTTATAGTGTTGGTGCTAATTAAGAATTAACTGCTATTCTATTAAAAACAAACTGATTATTAAAAGCAAAAGTTTTCTTGTACTGAGACCCAAGAAAAAAAATCTTATGGATACTTGATAAAAGAGACATAGTAGTAAAGCTTTTATAGCACTGTTTCTTATACTTAAAAGTCTTCGGAGGGCACAGAATGATGCTATATGGCTTAATTTAGACTTAATTTACATGTATAGAAAAATAATGTGTGGAGAGCATATCCTCAGGCAGTGCTCTGTAAATAGTGTTTTACCAGGAAAGCTAAGTTCTGAATGGCTGTGGGCTCAAGGTAATACTTCTGGAGTGACAGCATTAAACAGACACCCTGTACTACTGGTTGTGTCAGGGTATACTCAAACAGTGACTTGGGAAGTGAGAATTTTTATGTGAAAAAGTGGGGAAAGGGCCTCACTGAGTGGCTGAGTGGCTGAACGGAGAGCCAGCCTCCTTCACGGGAAGGTGAAGCAAGTCACTTGTGCATCGTTAGAGACAGCGTTCTCAGACTTTCAAGAGATTCGTATGTAAGAGCTAAACTGAGATAGATGGTAAATCTTAGTTTAAAATAGTGATGAATTCCAGGCTTACATTTACTCATAAGTTATATTATATATGCATTCATTTAAATTTAGGATAGTTCATAACAAATGATCCTTTAGCCAAGATAATTGACATAACTGGTAGCATCTTTCTTATTCTTAAAAGTGTGAAGACTTTGATCAATATGTGATGTTATGCAAGAGTTTAAACTAAACAATTGCCTCCAAAAATGAAGAAAATCAATACTTAAAAACTGAAGCAAATAAATAAAATATCTGATTATCTCATAAAAATAGGCAATTAAAATAGGTAATCAAATAAGACAACATGATAACTTTCTACAACTATCCAATTGAAAGTAGACTCTGCTCTTATTGTTGATATTTAATTATGGTTTTAGACAAATAATGTGCATTTAGCATTTTCTAAAAAAATCTTTATTCCCCACACATGTTACATATGTGTTACTGAAAATTACTTAATTTTTTTTTCTCATTTTAGGTTCAAGTTCTTTTGAATCTCAGAAGATGGAAAGGCCTTCCATTTCTGTTATTTCTCCAACAAGTCCTGGAGCTCTAAAAGATGCCCCGCAAGTCTTACCAGGACAACTTTCTGTACGGATTTTTTGTACATGTTGAAGACCATTAGTATTTGCTCTCTGTTCTGAGTTTGTCTTAAAAAATGTATGGCTTTCTTTGAAGCTCATGAGATATTCATGGTCACTTAACACCATAATCTACAAGTACATTAATATTTTATACATTAGATTATTCCTTTGTTCATATATTTATTTGGAAATATTTGTTGAGTGCTTATAATGTGCCAGATGTTCTGAACGTTAAGTGATAAATAAGTAAATAAAATATCCATTATATTTTGTCTGTTAAACAAAAGTTTCTGAGATAAGTGTTTGGTTAGACATAATGAACTTAAAAAATTGTGTTTCATTTACTTAACAACCTTATGAGCCTAGAGACTGATACATTTAAATTTAAAATATTCTATTTAACTTCTTAAGACATTTGGTGAAACTTTTCATGCTGCTATCCCTCTGAAAAAGCTGTAGCTTCCCTCGCTGTTGCTTTACCCATGATCTGTGAAAAGCTGGGGTAAAGAAACTGTAACTAACTTACGAAAATTCATATCTTTGTAGATTACAGTGGAATTCTGGACATTTGTATCAATAACTAAAGCAAGAAAAACTTGCTTTAATTATTCTATACATACTAGTTGATCTTTAGCTTCATTATTAAAATGTGGATTTCTATAGTCTGTTTTGCTGTTATTTTTAAAATCTTTCTTGGTTTTGACTTCTATTTTTAGTAGATTGAATATCTTTGTAGAGTTTTTTGCATTTATTTTAGCTACCCTGCCATCTTTTTTTCTTTGCTGTATGTATGAATCAAGGGTACACTCCACGTATTATTTAAAAGGGAAAAAAATCCATCTTGGTTTTATGAAAAACACGTCTCTGGGATTAATTAGGAACAGATATAGATTCATGCAGATCCAGGTTGGAATCCTTAATCTTACCCTTACTCTGAAAAACCAGTCCCATGGTAAATTAGCTTATCTGCTTATCATCACTCTTAAACATGTTCCATTATATACCCATTAAACAACTTATGCTCATAGTTCTTATTTAATCATAAAACCAAAACCAACTTGTAAATTTTTAAAACAAAATCAAAGTTAAATTGTCCACTGCCAATACACATACTGTTACTGTCTGCTGTGCTGCAGTTCTGGTTCTTAGGAGTCTAACAGTAGACTCTGTTTATCATTTTCCCATTTTTCTCTATTCAGACTCTCCTGAAATCTTAACGAAAATATCATCACTTGGTCTTTGCTTAGTTTGAAGACATCATTTGCGTATCACATCTTCCTTTGTTCTTTTCCCTTTCTCTCATGAAAATTAATCTGTAATAGTTTAATTATGAAAATCAAATGACAAAAACAAACAAACCAACCAGTAAATAGCACTACCTGGTGTAAAATAGGCCCACCATACATGTGTTTCCTGATCTTCTCCAACTCACCTGTGTATATTGTTCCTACCCTCAAATCTCATTTTATTTCATCCACGATATTATAAAATGCATTTATGCAAAGTGTAGTCATCAAGCACTTAGAGTCATCAAACATTTGCATTTAGCACTTAAAAACAAGGATAAATTTCAATGCTCCCTCTTTCCATTAGTGTTTTATAAATTTTTTATCTTTAGTTTTATTTTCATAGCGTGACATGGTATAAGAGAGTATAACATTGCAGTCCTACCAGTTGTAATTTATATATAAAATGCGTGAAGATGGAAGTCAAAGTTTTAAGTAGTTATACTTTCAAACTGGTATTCTTTTTCAGAAATAATATCTGTTATTACATTTTATTTCAATTTAAAATTTCAAAAATGATGTTAGTATTTTTTGTAAAATTATACCTTATGATTTTTACAATAATTCTTCTCTTCATTGCTCCTAGGTGAAACTGTGGTACGATAAAGTGGGGCACCAGCTGATTGTAAATGTCCTGCAAGCAGCAGATCTACCTTCTAGAGTGGACGGGCGTCCCAGGAATCCCTATGTAAAAATGTATTTTCTTCCGGATAGAAGGTAGTGAACTATTTTAGAAAAGCTATGCAAAAATCTTTACTAACAAGAAAGGTAGACTTTCCTTCCTGGAATGCAGTTTTACTTATTTTGTAAAGATGTATTGAGGTAAAGTTTTTATGCCAAAAAAGTGCCCATATTTATGCATTTTGATGAGTGTGGATATATGTATACACTTGTGATAGCTTTTAATAGGTCATTCTCTGAGAGAATAAACTATATTACCCCTGAAAAAAAATGCCCTCAAACCTTGTATTTTTTAAATAATCTGCCAAATTTCAAAATTTCCATTGACTTAATTATATACCTACTAGTCTTTGATAGCTACACATCATTTAGAGTATACCTTTGTACATGTTTACCTATAATCATAACTACTGCTTACATTGTAGTTAAAACTAAAGTAGTATTAAACTCTACAGTCTTTTTAGATGTTTATGTTAGAAGGTATGAATTAAAGGTAGTGATGCAGGGAGGGATAGCAAGGGAAAGAATGGGAAGGGCCAAGTCAAGGAACATGAATAGAGGACTGATGGGCAGGGACCGTGGGGTGGGGGCTCACTGTGGGAGAGGGGAGGGGCAGAGGAGAGCAACAGGGAAAAGGTGGGACAACTGTGACTTATCAACAATAAAATAAATAAATAGTAAAAATCTCAACAGCAGTATTACATGTAACTACAGTAGATGGCAGCATGTTCTTGTTTTTGCTTTCATTTACACAGCATCCTTATTTTTCAGTGATAAAAGTAAAAGGAGGACCAAAACAGTAAAGAAAGTACTAGAACCAAAATGGAATCAAACTTTTGTCTATTCACATGTACATCGTAGAGATTTTAGAGAGCGAATGCTAGAAATAACTGTGTGGGATCAACCCAGAGCACAAGAAGAAGAGAGTGAATTTCTTGGAGAGGTGATGTATATTGTAGATTCAAGTCTACTGCTTATTGAAGATTTGGTGATATGCATTATGATCGCCTTTCATATTATGTTTTGGTTAATGACCTTGATTTAATTTGAGAACTGCCCTTTCAGATTCTCATAGAATTGGAGACGGCACTTTTAGATGATGAACCACATTGGTATAAACTTCAGACACATGATGAATCTTCACTACCTCTGCCTCAGCCATCACCTTTCATGCCAAGGCGACACATTCATGGAGAAAGCTCCAGCAAAAAACTACAAAGTAGGTTCAAGGTCTTTTTAGCTACCAGAATTAATTATATTGTATGATCTATTTAGAGATTAACTTCAAGGTATTGTCTTCAAATGTTTGTTAGAGATCAGAATATTAGAAAAGTATTCATCTATATAAAGAGACCTGGCAAAAGTATTTTCTACATTTTCCCAAATGAAAATGCAGCATAGTAGAGTAATACCAGAGCTAGAAGTTGAAAAACTATGAATTATAAATCTTTGCCCAGTACTGATTTGGTTGTTGATTGGTTAACTGATAGAGTAATTTGTGTCATTATTGATAGATTGCTACATGTAAGTAGCAACTTCTTAATAACTTTGTGGTTCTTAGTTATTTTAGTATTATTTTTCATAAAAACTTTAAAAACATAAACTATGTTTATTGTTATTCATCTAGTGGTTGGGACAAACTACTTTATTTTGATACCCATTAGCTTTTGCGCTATGACTAAATTGTAATTCAGTAACTGAAACTTAGAAGCTTCATTTTGGTAATCTAGAACCAAGTTTTTTTGCCTCATATAATTAAATATTTCATGTTAGTGCTTCTATGACCAAGCATTTCCTCTGTATTAATGTTTAATGCATATAATGGCTAATTTTGAAGGCTAAACATACATATTTTATAAAGGGCCCTGATGTCCTTTCAACAATATGAGCTCAATAGAGCTCCAGCCAAGAAAGGTTTCTTTGAACCTCTCCGCTCAGCCCCATCCTCCCTGAACTGCAGAGGAGGAGGACACTCACCTGGGTAGGAAGCAGTGGACACATTTTGCCACATTTTTTTAGCATAATGCTTGAATTAATAAAGAAATTGAAAAGTCAAATCTTATTTTATGAAGTCCCTTTCCTTCTATATGTCTTCAGTGATTTTATGGAGGAAATACCTAGAAAATGTTATCCTTGGAGAACAAACATTCCTTTAAAAGTCTGCTCAATGTTTACTTTGTATGATTCTTATTCAAAAGTATTTAGTAGTAATTGTATTAGCTGGATTTTTTAAGAGCTGTGACCATGTCATTTACATTTCATAACCCAACGAGATACAGAGGTATCTGTTTGCCTTACTGTTGTACAGGATCTCAGCGAATCAGTGATAGTGACATCTCAGATTATGAGGTTGATGATGGTATTGGAGTAGTTCCTCCAGGTGCGTGGGTGAAGAGCATGGCCCTGCTTCACTGTGTTTCTATGCTTGTTTTCACTGTCAATTTCCAGACTTCTTTGGGATACTGAACTGGAGATACAGCACAGATAAATCAGTATTATATTATTCCATGGTGACTTGTGTTCCCAATTACCACAGAAGTTTAAAATTGACTAGCAACTATTCATTAACAGCCCCACTTATTTAACTTAGGTTCTGCCTTAGGAGCGTGGCTAGCTGGGTTAAAATCATTATTTCACAATGCTGTGAGCATAAGTGAAAACATGAATTTCATTGTGAAAGGATATGGTTAATTTTATTAAATAAAATTCCATTCTCTTATGTTTTATATTGTATATCTATGATTATCCTTCCCTGGTTTCTGAAAATAATGTAGCCTTCCATGGAATATACTGAGAAAGGTGCATGGCAGGGTTTAAAACTGCATGTGGCATGGCTTAACTTTTAATGCTTTTGTGATGTGTTTACCACTGATTAAAATTAGAATGTGTATTTATGAGGTCTGTCCAGGAGATATGTAGCCATGTACTATGAAAAATAGAGACATTTATTGAAGAACATAGAGGAAACAAGAAACTGTACATAGAACAAGAATGCATTAGTCCCCTTCTAAGGAGGCACCTTAGGACCTCACACAGTTCTTCCAGTCACCATCAGCTGCTCCATTATATTTTCCTGAATCTCATCAACACTCTGAAATCTCTTCCTTTTCAAAAGTGATTTTAGTTTTGGGAAAAGCCAGAAGTTTCGGGTGCCAAATCTGGGCTCTGTAAGGGGGCTCAGTCTCTTGGGTGATTTGATGTTTCATCAAAATACTCTGCACTAGATGTAATGTATGAGCGGACACATTGTCATGATGAAGCTGCCAATCACTAGCTGCCCATAGCTGTGACCTTCTGAATCATCTGAATAGTTTCCACAGAAGAATGTTCATGCTTAACTCAAAATTTGGTGCAGATTTGTTTCTCTACTCACTCAGTCATTTTTAATGTGATGACTACACAGTACACATGCTCACTCAACAGCATCTACCGCCCCACTGACAAATACAGTGAAGTCCTTGAAGTTCATGCATGTGCATTCCAGTCCACCCTCCTTGGTTTCCAGGTTATGGTGATGTTGCACAAACTGTCCTCATTAGATTACCAGTGGCTAGACTTTTTCTGGACAGACCTCATATGTTTTAAAATAAAGAAAAATATTCAAGATTCATTTTAAGTTAACACCTTTTTGTCATATCAGTTAGTAATATTTTTTGTGACATTGTGGAATTCAAATTTATGTTTCTCATCTGACTCTTTTGTCAGAAGACACGTAAGACCAAGCAGTACAGGCAACTCCTGTACTACTTCCTTGATTGACTAATACAAAGTAAAAAAAAAAAAAAAATCAAAATAAGAAGAAATTAAACAGAAAATCTTGAGGCATATATATAAGATTTATTAAAGGCATTTCTTTAGGACAGTGTTGATATATATCTCCTTAATTTATGTAATTTCTCATATATGGATGCACTTGGTTTGAGGGCAATTGTTTTGGAAAAGCTAATAGACAGATTTCACACTAGTGACTAAATTCACAATTTGGAGAGATACATAAAACTCATTAAAACTAGGAGAACATTACAGAGAGTTCTCTAAAGTTAGATTTTATTTGTTTCTATAATTTAGAGAATATATTATATGATCACTTTATTAAAGTAAAATGTATTTCTAAAAACAATAAGCCTGGTGGTGTACACCTCTATGTTCTTAGGTGTTACTCTTGGATAGCAGACCACCAGTGACAGTTGCAAGTAACCTTGGATGATAGTGGATAACATTTAGTATTTTTTTTCTTTTTTTTGCCTCTCTTTTTAATTTTATTTTTTAAAGATTTTATTTATCTTTAGAGAAAAGGGAAGAAAAGGAGGAAAAGAGGGAGAGAAACATCAATATGTGGTTGCCTCTCGAACGCCCCGTACTGAGGACCTGGCCCACAACCCAGGCGTATGCCCTGACTAGGAATCAAACTGGTGACCCTTTGGTTCGCAAGCCAGTGTTCAATCCACTAAGCCACACCAGCCAGGGCCACTTTTTTTTTAAATATCTTTTATTGATTATGCTATTACAGTTGTCCTATTCCCGCCTTTGTTTTCTTTTTATTTGTGTTTATTTCAGAAAATATCATAATAATTAGGCACATCCTCCACAGAAATTCTAACACATGATTTAATGGAATTTTTTTAATTGAAAGGAGAAAAGTGATTGTATATTAAATCCATGGACAGATTTAAGTAAGAATCAGATGATTCCTGTAGGAAAGTCATGGATCCTAACAAGAATCTTGGCTGTTAATCAGCTTTAATGTTGTTACCAACTCATCTAAATAGAATTTACTTCTATAGGTGATCCTTATATTTATTCACCTAAAATTTCATATATTTTATACTTAGGCAGGATAGTGAATGAATGAATGAATAAATGGTCAATTCAATAAATACTAAAATGGTATGTTCCGTCTTCTTTTCCTGAAAGGCCCCATGGACAACAGCCAAAATGGGGGTTGTGAGACCCACTAAAGATGGAATTAGTGCTTGGATGCCCTAATTCTATATACTGAATTCTATATATTTAATTCTCTATATTCTGTAGAACACTGAATTCTATATATTTACTTTCCATGCTGAAATAGACCATGTAGTGTTTACAAACCAACTTCTTTTACCACATAAAAGCTATATCTAAATTATCATTTCAAATATTCATTTTTATTTAGCACTTAAAATGCATTGAGGCAAACTTTTAATATAATATAACTAATAAATTACATAAATAATAATTAATATTTTATGCTCCAGACATCTCTTTATAAATTGATAAGGAGATAATGCAATTTACATTTTCAGCTGTACTCTGCATTGATCCAAAATAAGTATGTGGTACCTTCTGAAGATATATATGTGTGGCAAATATGATACAGCAAGCCACTCAGTGTTATACATACATTTTAAATAAAGAAGAAAAATGAGTGTTGCTAAAATAAGGGCAAGAGGCTAAAATAAAGTGAGGTGATACATTAATGAACAAGTGTGTTGACACATTCTCATATACTTGTAGAGGTCAATTACAAATACATTTCCTAGCATCTAATGTGAAGAGAAATCTGTTTAGTTGTAGATGCAATTCTACATACATTTCATGTACTCAGGCAAGTTTCTGGCTGTATATGTTCTGCAGAAGTTCCGAAGCTTCATTTCAATGATCTATTGCAACCACCCCTTAAAGTTACTATTACCTTGGCTTTTCTTTGAATCATCGAGTTCCCTGCTCTTGTTTGATGTATTGACTTTCTCCATGAGTGAATCTGAGGTTCTAAAAGCAATTGAAGCCTACAAAACTACATCTTATTAACTTTGTAGTTATTGTAGCTTTATTGCTATTTAAAATAAGTAATTTTAGCTGCTTAAGAAGACTAAAAATAACTGTATACATAATACCCAAATCTAAGGCAAGACATCTGGCAACCTCAGCTTTTCAGAGCACTATGCAAATTCAGAAAATGGAAAAACAAAACCCTTTAACTTCTAACTTTGAGCCCACTGAAACACTGAAATATGCATACAGTAGCAGTCCTCTCCCACCTTTTTCTGAAGGTAGAGTACATGTTGTCAACAATAGATTAAATATGAACGAAAGCAAATTATTTTTAAAAAGCAGATGAAGAACTCTATATGCACATTAAGGTAGGATTTAAAATGCATTAATTTCAATGTAAATATAAAGAGCCCAAGACGAAAATTACTTATACCCTTTTAACATCAAGATATCTAGAATTTCTGAGTTATTTCATAATAATTAATTACACCACATTGGGAAGTTCTATTCATATACCTTGAACATTCTTTGAGATTTTGAAATGGTGCTTTCAATTCAATATTGACCTTCCATAATTATTGTATAACTGATACCACGTGTTATCAAAAGGTCATTTAAAATGTTTAAGTAATTCAGACCTTAGATTAAATATCTTTAAAAGCAGTCATCATTTTTTATAATAAGCTGCAAAATAAATTTACTGGCTGTAAGTTTAATTAGTCTCTTTTCTAGACTTAATATTATAATTTATACATGTGAACAACAAAGAAATATTTATACATGAGACTCAAAATAATACCTTAAGTGCTATTATTTTCATTATAAAATTAAACTATATAAAATTCTAACATTTGTGGTTATATTATTTGATCATTATATGGATATTTTTAGAGAGTGACAAAATGGTTGAACTTTTTTGCTCTCAATATTGTCAAATTGCACTTTACGAAATGTTTAAAGACCTTGCTTCTCAGTTAAGCTTAGTCAGAAGGTCATACAATCATAAAAAATAAACCTGATGAAAATTCAGTTTTCATCAAAACTAAAAAATTAATTTTGATGAAAAATGTTAGTCTGCCTTTAATAATGGTGCTTCATAGCATATTTTAAAAATAATATGGGAGTTAGCAATAAATGAATGAACATTTCAAAGCTGGCCAATTAAATTAGTGCTTTCATGGCTGATAGCCATTTTATGGAGTTGTAAATATAATTATTTTTTCTTTTGCCCAGAGACTTTTTAAATTTTACTTTTAAAATAATACAACAACCTTATTAAAAATTATAATTAAACTGTTACTATGGGTTTGAGATTACTGGTGTAACTTCACATCAAAGATAATATAAACAGAGAATAACTTTTAGAATTTATTTTTAATTGAGATTTTGTTAACTGTATTAACCTAGTTTTGTTAATACTAACACATTTGTGGGATAACTTTCAGAAGTCTGGGGTGGATTTGATCATTGTTTCATTGGGAGAGTTCATTCTGCTGCATTATTGTTGTAGTCACCTCTACCAATACACTGTTTTCATTGCAGATTTGCAGTATTTTCTGTGATTTGCAAAATTCACAATCAATATTTGTAATAGTGAAGACCTGCTATTCTTTGCTAATTAAAATTGGAATTATAACATTTTCATATCTTATTAGTGAAGCTATATGAAATTCAACTAAAATAATTTATCCTTTGGGAGAAAAATTCAAATAACATTGAAAGAGACACCAAGCCTCTAAGCATTGACTTGTATATTAACTTTAGTTCACTGTCAACTGCTTGATTTGTGTTGCTGTAAAATCATTAACTTGTTCATTTTTTAAATTAAAATCATATCCTAACACATCATAATGTCTGAGACATCAACTGTCATTTATTATATTCAGTATCTTTGTGGTACCTTTGAGCCAATCTGTAACCTGTTCTTGTGCATGTATATGTTACACTCTGTATACGTATACTTCATAGTTTCAAAGATAAAGCTAATAATACTGTTTGCATGTCGTTTACCTTAATAGGTCAGTGGCTGCTTTAGATATAATTTGATGTCTCCCCATTAACATTTATATTATAGAATACTGACTAATTTTTTGTGTGTACTCTTGCCAGTAGGTTATAGGTCTAGTGCTAGAGAAGGTAAATCTACAACGTTAACTGTGCCAGAACAGCAAAGAACAACTCATCACCGTTCACGCTCGGTATCTCCTCATCGCGGCGATGATCAGGGAAGGCCGCGTTCACGTTTACCAAATGTGCCATTACAGAGGTAGGCTTTGAAGTGGACTTCGTGTTCCTGCCAGCACTCTCTTATTGTGACACTGTAAACTGTCGCAAGCTTCTACCCGCAATGAAATAATGATTGGGACAATCAAGTTATTTTTTTCAGATTCGCTTGTAGGCAAAATACCTTCTTTTCATTACCCAATATTCTGTTCTTTAATCTCAGCATTGTGTTCTATGCAACATGCTGTTCATTAATCTCAAGATATTTCCCAAGGACTGGAAGAAGTTTATGTCCCGAGCACAGTTTTGGATTCTGTTTGCTAGTTTTCTCTTCTGTTATGAGAAATTGTATGATAATGAGTCAGATTTGTGAAGAGAAGTGGCAACAGAATGAGATTAAGTGGTATTTTTAAGAAATTTAGGGTTGTATCTTTGAAGCACTTTAAATGCTTAGAAAAGTGTGTAACACATAAGTAATGTAGTGCTCCATTTCCTCTTACCCTGAAATACACTTCTGAAACTTGAATCAAATACGCAGATAACAACTGTGGTCCTTTTTTGATAGAGATGCAAAAGAGGTTCGAGAAATGCAGCACAAGCAGCATGTTCATAAAGAATAAATGCCTTTCAGAGTCATTGATGAAATAGTTATTTGGTTGTGATGCCAGCACTTTTCTGGCTGTGCCAGTTGCTTGCCAATTACTGTCAGTTCTTCCCTGTTAATGATTTGGGAAGATGATCCACTTTGATGCACATGAATTTTTGTAATCATTTTAGGAGTTTAGATGAAATTCATCCAACAAGAAGGTCACGTTCTCCAACCAGACACCATGATGCCTCTAGAAGCCCAGTCGATCACAGGTCCAGAGAAGTGGACAGTCAGTACTTATCTGAACAAGACAGGTATTTGTTTACGTGTTCATCCTAACGTTATACATTCTCTGCTCTACTTGAATGCATGATAGATATTTTGGCATAGTACATTTGAAAATAAAAGTAATTCATCACTCTAAACTGAATTTTTCTCAAATAACAACTTGGGCAATATTATATTGTCATAATATAAGCAATTTTTTAAAAAATCAAAAGTATGTTTAAATAGATTCAAATGTAAAGTTTATTGTTGACTTAGATACCATCTTAAATTATGGAAGTGAGACTATATAAGCAATTTTCAAATATTTTATATTTTGTGGATTGGGGCTTTGGATTGTGATTTATATGATACAAAATTGTGAATTTTGTTACTAAAAATTTTGGATACAGGTCAAGCAGACAATGTTGCAGAGTTTTTGTAAGAACAATAATATTTTTATATACCTACTTTTTACAAAATATATATTTCTATGAAGAATCTATAAAGTAGAAAATATTAAGAGGGATTTCTTTTCTTATGAAAAAATACTTCCTGGACCCAGCTACTAAAAACCTAGGTGGTAACCCTTGTTCTGCATGCTCACAGACTTTCTTTTCAGACTAACCACATGTTTATAGTAATATGCCTAACCCCACCTCAGGATATGATTTAACTTCATGTAATACCTACTGTGTTGAATATTCTCTTCTGGCTTTTTAAAGTGGAGAAGCTTTCAGGGAGGAGTAGGGAAATGGGAGCTGTGCTAAATGATTGATTGTTCTACCATGTAGTTGAGGACACAGAACTCAAGTAGAGCTGCTTACCTCCCTAACTGCCATCCTCCTGGGGGAAGTGGTGCCATGACCTTCAGGGAGAGAAGTTCGATTAGGCACAGAGACAGAAACTTCTCTGAGGAATAGGATTCCACACTGCTCAGCTTGAGTTGAGTTGAACGAGGACCACTCTATCAACACTCACTGGGGCCACCATGGATTAGGTGATGGGGGAGAAGAAGGACTTCTTGACCAGGACATTCATTAGAGTGGAATTAATTTGAATGTGTAAAAAGTATCTATTTTAAAATAAAGCAATCCTAGTGAATTATACTTTTGGTTTGCTAAGGAGAAACATAATATGTGATGCAGTGTTTTCAGTGGCTATAAAAGCCAAGAAAACTTAGGGTTCCCATTAATATCAGAAAGGCCAGGTTTATAGGCCTTTCAAAAGTTATTAAAGTAACCCAAGTGTTTAGAATTGGAAATAGATTTCTCCATCTTATTTGGGGAAGGTTTTGTTTTGTTTTGTTTTAATAATCTGTAAAATCACTTCAAAATATAAATCAAGAACAGCTAGGACTTTGATCACAATGTATACTTTATTGTTTAAATTTTTAAAAATATTGTCATGTTTTTGTTTAAACTTTCAAGCAAGAATGCTAGTGCAGACAATCTGGTTTCTTCCCTTTTCATGTTTTCATCGGCATACCATTGGCATATCCCATGTCATTTAATGCCCATAATTTATCTGTTTCACTCACCACCCATCCTGTCTGTGCAGTGAGCTTCTTATGCTGCCCAGAGCAAAACGAGGACGAAGTGCAGAATGCCTACATACTACCAGGTAAATACAGGGATCTGGTAACGGTAACTGTGTGTGATGACTTTCTCTCCATTCTACTACTCTTCCGTCTCTCCCTTAGTGTATAATCACAAAGACATACAACTATTTTTCCAAGTACTCAAAATTTGTTCTGTTTTATATGGAGCTTTTGGAAAAGGTTCCAAATATATTTTAATTCTTGTCCAGGCAGACAACTTTTCTATTTGTATATTCAAAAATGCAGAGACCAATGAGCCTCTGGGGAACTGTTTTCATATTCCTAAAACTGAGGAACCAATTTCTACAACTAAAATTCTAAGTGCCCCATCCTCAGCACACATGCCTGTCTAGTCACAAGAGGTCTGATCATCTGTGCATGGCAGAGTTATTGTTCCATGATTATCAGTTTGCTTTGTTTTAGCTTTTTTTTTTCTTTTGGAATCTACTGTTGTTTATATTGTTTGTCTTTAATAAAATTGTTACCAGTTCATTTTTAATTGCTGGGCTTCAATTTCCTTCTTGGTAAACAGTGAGGAGGTCTGACCTGCTAACTACTAAACTCTCCCTTCCTTCACCCCCACACCAGTTCAGAAATGCTGCAGTATAAATTCATTCACTGAGTCATGGAATGATAGGGCACCTCTTTAAAGGTGAGAATGAAAAGGGGTGAAATAGTTTCCTCTAAATTGGAGCTTAGAACCTGATACTTTATTTTAATCTCATTATATCTTAGATTTCATATCTAAAATAAATCCTCTCAGAGATTACTCAGAGAATTAAATCTGTAAATATTTATTGTCAATTTGGATAGCAGAAGATAAGGAAATGAAATGACACAGAGACAAACTCTTCTAAGTGTTTTGGCCATTGAGAAGTAGGTAGAGTAGAGAAGGAAAGAGCTATAACTGGAATGCAAGGACGAATGTGGGCAGATTTACTGTCTGCATGAAACATGTGGTTCTGCTTAATGCAAACATTATCATACTGATAAGAATTAACTTTTTATATGCATAAAATAATCCTATTGATAACTATTGCCATGTTTGCTTGTAGTGTCATAGGAAAAAATGAGGAAATATTAGTTCTGTTTGTTGAGTGGGGAAAAAAACACCATAAATATTTAAAAAATTAACTCATTCCTTATAATGCTCAACTATCCAGGCTTACTATTAGTTTTCTTCCTGAAAAATAGTTTATTAATAGGAATGATTAATTTAGAAGCTCAGAAAGTTTTCTTACACTCCTTCATGTTCCTCTTAATCTCAGTAACTGTAAAAACAAAAACAAAGAAACCCAAAACTTTACATTGTACTAGGTACCTGGTATGGCCTGTTACCCAGTGTGTGGGTGTTTCCAATATTCTCACACCCAATAGTCTAAGTAGAATAGCTAAATAGACTTTTTAAATTTACTTTTACTTCTAAAGGTGAAATACCAGGATTTACAAGATACAATATATCAATAGTTTAATTATTTTATATAATCTTATCTTCAAAATACATTATATCATATTGAATAGGAATTTTCAGAAAAAAATTTGAGGATTTACTCTTTTCCAATTAATAAGGAAAATAACTTTCATTGAGTACCAAGCACAATATTAAGTATTTAATGTACTTTTCCCCATTTCCTGAAGTAATTATATGATATTAATAATATTCACATTTTACAGGTAAAGAAAGGTGATAATAAATTCTAATTTGATAAAGAACAGAGTAAGGAGTCAAAATCAAGTCTATTCGACATTTTCCACTAAACTAGCTTTCCCATAGTGTGTTCTAAGGAGTTGGTCCTGCTGGTGCTCCACCAATAAAAGTTTGTGATTCAGATAGATTTTGGAAACTGCAAATTATAGCCCCTCCCTGGAGATTTAATATACAGAGCACTTTAAAGTTATGCACTCAGATATCTCTCATATTGTTTAATCCATTCTTCTTTATGTTACTTAACCATCAAACTCTTCTTTTTTTCATAAAATATGTCCTGAGACAGTAGTGCCATACAGAAAATGTCGTGGCTGCCTGACTATATCCTAGATACACCATACCTGTTACCTCATCTAATCCTCAGAGTTTCCCATACAAAAGGCTTAACCACCTGACCTGAAATTACCCAGATTAACAGGCAGTAAGTGGCAAAGCCATGGTGGGAACTCAGGCTTTCATACTGTAAATTGTATGTTATTTTCCATTCATTTTCCCATTCTATGCTGATCCCTATACAGTGTTCCTGAAAAAAAAAAATCACTTTTGAATCAATTGCTTGGAAAAGGTATATAGCAGCCTGTTACTAAGGATAGCTGCCTAAGGTTAGGAGTTGAAGGCAATTGTCTGTAAGCAGACAGTATCCTTAGTTTCAGAAAATTCATCTCCAATTTGTGCTCAAGTATAGTACCCTAATACATTCTTCACACAGGCTTTAAGAGTTTTTCTTGGTTTTGATAATTAGTATAAACATGAGTAAACTAGTAGGACATTTTATGTTTGGTATGTCCTCAGCAAATGTTATTTCCTTCTTTATTTATCATAATTTAGTGTAAGGCAAAACGGACAATGGACATCCATGGTGCGCAATTTATGAAAATATTATTAAATTATAAAAAATAATAAACTGGACCTAGTTTGTTCTTGGTAGTTCAGAAACCCTCACTGATTTTAAAGAAGTTTAAATAAAGTTTGGTCTTGTTTTGCCCATTTTCTGCCACATCAGAATTCATACTCTGGTTTGCATATAATGCCCATCTCACCCAATAGCCAGTGACAGATTATGCCATGGTATTTGGCTTTGAGCTATGAGTTGTTTACTTCTGTAGAAGCAGGTATAATATTAAAACAGGAATTATACAGTAAATTTAAATATTGATAATTCCTATAGTAATTAAATTGTAATTTTGAGTTATTATCTTAATTATGAAGACAGATATCTATGATTCCCTATTTTAATGATTCTAATCCTACCTTCAGATAATTATGGTGGTTAGTTTGAGGGAAAAAAACAGAAGATCTATCAATGTTTTAGCTTTATAGGCCCCTTAATTTTTTCATATCCATGTATAAATGTGCTTCGTATATATTTTCCTGTTTCCTGTGTGTTGGTGTGGCCATGCCCCAGACATCTTGTTGGGCACTATAAAACATGACCTCCCCAGGTGCCTTGGTTGGAGAGTGGTCCTCACTAGGAGATTTACAGGTAGGAGTCATAACAGTGAGTCCCAGTTACAAACTAATCCCTAATCCTTTGCCTATTGAAGATAGCAAATTTACATCCTAATAAAGCATTAACATTTCCCTTGAAAATAATCGTACACAGAGAAACATTAAATAAATGCAATCTAAAAATAGTTTTAATGATAAAACATGAATTATAGATTTCTCTAAATGAAATTTTACTCAAATGTCAGAATTCTGGTTGTGTTCTTTTGTCTTTTTTTTTTCTTGTTTTACTTGTTGATTTTAATTACAATTCATTCCATACCCTTTTATTTTTGTATGATTTTCATTTGTGAAGCTCACTTTTGCCTGCACATACTCAAACCAAATCAGTGACTAGACAGGACTCCCCTCCTCACCATGAACACTTTAACTCCAAAGTGTTGAGATTTACCAGTGAAACACCGGTTAGGCAAGAACATGCGGAAGTCTTATCTTCCGCTTCCCTTGTCTAGCGTGAACCAAAACAGCTGAGTGGTAAACTTTTTCTCCTCTGATGTCCTTCATTTTGTTTTGGTGTGGCATCTGTTCTTGGTAATGAAGTTTTAGGCCTTTTGTTTTAGTGCTTTCTGTATTTAGTTTTTTTCATAAGCAGATTGCGATTTGGTGTCATTTTTCAGTCTGAGACCCTTTTTAAAAAATTATGCAAAGCAATTCCAGCATAATCTTTGTTTAGTTTCATTTTCTAAACAAAATTTTGCACTGCCATCCTGTCAGCCCTTTCACACCCTTATGAACTGAATCACAGTGATTCTACATTTTATGTAAAGGGGACATTACTTTATGCTTTACTCTCTAACATGGTCTTCCTTTCTTTGTTTCTTTGTCTTTCTCTTCTACCATTGGATGCAATGCACTGGCACTAGTGAACTGCAGCCCTCCCTTGACAGGGCTAGGAGTGCTAGTACCAACTGCTTGAGACCAGACACTAGTTTGCATTCACCAGAACGAGAAAGGTATAAAATGAAGACTTTCTTAATTTCCTATCATTTGTGCTAGTGATTTTTTTCAGTCACTCTGTTTTGTTTCATGTGTGTCTCACAGGTTTATTCATCCATGTTCACTTTGCTAATTGTCTACATTTCCCCCTCCCTTATTGTACATGTCTGTGGAGAGATATGTGTATGTGGATAAACCCAAGGGTCCATATACACATATTTCCATGAATGTTGTTGCAAATGGTGTGATATAATTTGTAGCTGCTTCTGGCTGCAGCTTTTCTCCTTCTGTTGCTGTTTAGTTGTTTTATTTACATACTACTCATGGAGCCTTCAGTATGCTGATAAGTTACAAGGTCCAATGAGTTATTTGGAGGGGAGGACCATTTTTCTGTTAGTTCCACTGATAAATGGTATTTAGAGGTTTAACAATACTCTTCCATACAATAAAAATAAGAATTCTATTTAGATAGAATACTTCCCCTGTGCATCTGTATTCCCTTTTTAGCCAAACTACTCTTTGATATAGATCAAGCTTTGCATTAATTTATATTTCAACAACAAAAATGGCAGGTTTACCATAGATTTACTGATTTCTTAAAAAATAAATACACAAAAAATAAATAAATATATATGTATGCATATGTACATGCACATAATTTTGCTTAAAACTTGTAATTGATTGATTAGTAAATAATTATAATTTTAAATTAAATATATTCAGTGATTTTAACACTGTATCCTAATTGGAAGCAGCTAATTTTTCCATTATTATGAAGCGTTCTAGTCCAGTAAACTTGGTTATAATAGTCTGGGTTATAATTGTTACCACTTTACAATTAGAAGTTATTCAGTGGAAATTTGCATAAGAACTCTACAAATCCTGAAGAAAAATATTTAGTCATGCTAATATAATCTACTTCTTCAGAGACCATTTAAAGCTTTTCTTCAGCAGTCTTTTTAGTCTGATTCATTTATTTATGAGATGTTTATTTATACAATGGAATAATAGATACAGGTATACGTACCTGTTTTTTAGTGTTTTTGTAAGATTCTACTAAAAATCTCTTTATTTTGTATTCTATATTTGTAAATTTTGTAATAGGAAAAGGAAATCTAACTATTTTTGTATTCCTTTACATTTGTAATAGAATTTTAGTTGTAATGACTATAGACTCTTCTAGAATCACAATAGAAATGATTATATTTTCTTTATCATAGATTACCCCCCAAAATAAATACAAGAGTAGCAAGAAAAATAATTTTTTAGTTATTGTTATCTCCCTCTATGTTTCTGGTTGGCACTAAAACCAGGGACAGTAGCTTGGTGGGTGGGCTGTCCCGACTGAGTCAGTGGTGCCACCTGATGGAAACGCAATGCAAGCCACATGTGCAACTTAAAATTTTCTAGTTGCTGTATTGAGGTTAATTAAAATCAAATTAACTTTAATACATTATTTAACCCAGTATTTCTGAAATATTATCCTTTCAACACACAATCAATTTAAAACTTTTAGGGAGATATTTTGCATTCCTTTTTTTTCAGTAGTCGCACATGACTTGTGGCTGCTGTATTGGATAATACAGATCTATTCTTGTGCCAGAGGCTATCTAGCGTGCATTTCTCTGTGACTCTGAAAGCCATAAGGTTCAAAATCTATGTGCTCTGCATTTACTCTCTCAGGCAACACCCTTAAAAGATCTCAACCTGTAGAAAAACTCTGGCCCCCATTACCATATAGGTCAGGTCATCACAAGGACCAAGTGAGTGTGCTTGCCTTTGAGGGGAGAAGAAAAATGTAATTGAAAACCTATATGTTAAATAAAAAGAAATTTTCATTAAAAATGAAAGGGAGCAGGGACTGGTGTTATCAATGATTTTAAATTTATTGGAGTCACTTTGTTGCCGAGAGAGATACAAAGTAAGTTTTCATCAAGAAAATTATAGAAGTTGTAGATGCTTACTGGGTGGGGGATAAGGACCTCAAATACCCTTTTGTGCACACACCAATAAGAAGCTTTGTAACAAATTCAATGGTGTTAACTTGTTTCTCTTTGGAAACTGCACCTCAAGTCCCCAGACCGGATGTGCAGAGTTGGAAGAGGGAGGTGTGGAGGGTTTCCCAGTTAGTTAATTTCTCTAATCGAACAGAGAGCTTCTCATGTCAATGCCTAATATATACATAGCATATGAAATGTTAGGTAAGATATCTTTAAAATATAATTTCATATTCTTAAGATATTAACATATTTCCACAGCTTTATGAACTATTAAGTTTAAACAACTTGCTGACTTTCAGGCTATTTGATGACTATTTATATGCTGTTACACCAACTTAATACCCTTCATGAAGTGCCCTCACTGATTTTTAAAACACAATGTTGTGTAAATATGAAGGATGGAATTCTCAAATCAGACTTAATACCCAACATGATACTTCACTAATGGTTCACAGTAAAGGAGAACCAGGCACAGGTGACATTCTTTTCCTGAAGGAGTTCGAGCCCTCAGACCCACCTTTTCTTCCCTGTTTGGATGGTTTGGCCCAGGTTAACAGATGAATTTTGAGTACACGTAATTACCTGAGTGCAGGTAATTTTGAGGGGCTCCATTTTATATTCTGTTGATTACACAGATAGCAAAATTACTGTGGGCTCCCCCACTCCCCCAACCAGTCATGACCTCTAAATCAAGAAGTGTCTGGTTTATTTACAATAAAAGATCTAGAAAAACTAGTTTTAAGGTACTCAAGACTTGTAATAAATAAGGGCACTCCTTTATCCTTTCACTAGCAACTATCACTGTGTGTTCGCAAGGAGGTCTGGTCCTTGTCCTTTCCCTTTATCTTTATCATGTTTCCTGCTTGGGAAGGTCTGCTATTAACCTTTCCTTTTCTGGGGTTGTTTTTTTATTTTTTACTTTATTTTTTAAAAACTATTGCTTAAATGTTCAGAGACACAGATTGTTAGAGCCACTTGAGAATAGTTACTTTTCTAAGAGATTTTCTTTTCTTTCTTTGTCATAAGAATTATAGCCTTACTTAAGGCTCATCAGAGGGAAGTCTCTACTTACTACCTCCACTTTTTTCCTCCCAGTAAGGCTGTGGTCTGTCTTCGACTTCTCCCCACTCCACCGCTGTGCTGAAATTCCTGTCTGAATTGTATTGGCTCCTCAGTTGTCCAGCATCATCTGGCAACACTGTACATTAACCACCCTGTCATTGAACCTCTCCCATCTCTAGTACCCCCTACAGATTTTTCTGTGCCTCAGTATAGCACAGCCTACTTTTGCAAGAACCTCTTCCTCTCCTATCTCACAAAGTTATGTATTTTCTTAGCTCCACCCTCAATTTTTCTCCTCCACCCCAGTCGTCCTGTCCCTGAAGTTATTATTTCTATCAAAAGTTTCCACTCCAGTACATGTGAAAATAACACTCCACTGTAATTGCCCAGGCCAGCCCTTCCCCCTGAATATTAGATCTAAATTATAAATGGATGCCAGACCCTATGTACATCAGAGTTTAAATCAAATTCCTTATCTCCCCTTATGTCATTTTATAGCAAAATGTTTCCTTTTACGTTTTTCTCACATTTGTTGGCCTTGTCATCTAGCCCGCCACAGAATCTGGAAATACTTCTCCTGCTCCACCCTCATGTTCAGTGGGGGTCATTAAACTCTTCAGCCCTCACGAGGATCTCTGAAACAGAACCCTCACTTTGATCACAGTACAGCCCGTCTCCACTCCCAGGATCACTCTTGCCCCCATTTTTTTTGTCCTAAGCTCTACTAACAGTTTTTATTACTTGTTTTCTTTCCCAAGTTTTCTTTCCATTAAAATCAAAATGCCCCATTTCCTTTGTTACCTACTTAAAAATTCCACTCATTCTTCAAAAATGCAAGTCCAATAACCATATTTTCTATAAAACCTTTTTTAAGGCTGCCTCTCTCCCTCTGGACTAAACTGAATAATGGGGACAGACAGTAAAAATGCATGTTGTGTATGAGTTATATCATTTGTTCAGATTTGGTTTCTGATATCATAGTAGTTCACAGATAATTTTATTTGTGCTATTTATGGAATGAATGATTCATATTTCCACATAATTTCTCTTTTAGATTTTAGAAGCTACTTAGCCACGTTCTGCCAAGAAATGTGCACTATTGAAACATGTGTACATATGAAAGTGTATATATTCATTACATACTTAAACACGTACACATTTTTTAAAGATATATCACTGCGGGGATATAAAGGAAGTGCTGACCAAGGCACTTCCTTTATATCTCATCGTGGGTCCCCTCGCTACTATTTATTTCTTAGTAAAGGTTTTCATTATTTTTTACCTGTATTATCACAAACCTTAAGGTCTTCTCTCATTATCTACTTAAATATTTACAAATACTTACTGATTACTTATTTTGTGCTGTGCATAATTGAGGTACCTTTGAAAACAAAACAAAACACTATAGTTCCCTTTTGCAAGGAGCTCACAGCCTGTTAATTCAGTTGCATAGACATCCTCGCGGTAACCTTTCTTTTTGTGTTCTGAGCCTGTGAAAAGGATAGGCTCCCAACAAATAGGTGTTCTTGAATTAATGAATTTAGAATACCTGATATTAAAGTGCTAACAGTGTAACTTATAGGCAAGCTGGTTTGGAAAGAGAAATCGAGAACTAACTGGTTTTCATCACTAACTAAGATGAAAGTGGTGCTTGAAGCTGTGCATACACTAAATTACAGGGGACAAAGATTCCAGTTTTGATCCTTTCCTTTGGTTTGATAAGAGGAAAGGATAAGGAAGTTGCATACATTTTAAAAGCGTACAAACTAAACATATAAAATAGTTTATTTGCAGCTCACAAATGTATAATACTAAAATGTATGTAATATCTATTCTTTGGGAAAAATTGGGTGTAAATTGATTCAGCTCCCATCATATCAAATATATGAGGGAAAAGTGAAGAAATTTCTCATGTTGGTGTACCTATCAGCATATTTGGAAGGACTTTGAGTGCACAGGTATACCTGTATTATGCTAAATATTTCTTCAAAATTACTTGTTAAAGCTTGCATTCACAGTTGCTTATTTCTAAGTGTACATTTTTATCCTTCACAGCTTTCACTGCATGTTTCATAATTACAGCTTTTTTTCTTTACTTTTAAAAAACACAAGGACTGGAATTTTGCCTCAGGAAGCAAGTTTATCCATAATCCTGTTGAGTTAATATTACTTATTACTTTACAAAACATATAACTCTATTTTTTGTGTTTTTAAATAACACCATAGGGTTCAACACAACTGAATATAACAATGTAGAAAACGCTTTAGTTGTAGTTATTTTCCCTTCTTTGAGAAATAGTTTTCTTTATCATATTTGGAGAACACAAGTCAGTAAAGTAAAAAGGTACATTTTAAAGCATTTGTATTGGATTGGCCAACTATTTATATCTAAACAGTTCTATAATTTAAAATTAATGCAAAGTGTTTCTGGTTTTACAAACATGTAACACATTTAAGAGTACATGCCACACAGTTTTCTTTTCTGCCCAAATTCTGCTGTTGAGTATTTCCATTCGCTTCACAGCTCCTCCCAGCCCTACTCGAATCGCATCGAGATTGTCCGTCTACCACCGATCACTTAGATGCAGGCTTCCAAGGGGCTGTCAGGTCTGAGTACCTGCTGACCTCCGATGTCCTGGTCACATCCAACAGAAGCCCTTTGCTGCTTTTGTCCAAATTATTGAATACATTCATAAACCAAGTTATAATGGCAGAAAAAAATATTGACTTTCTTTCTGAAACATTAGGATCAGTCTACTCATGATAATTACAAAATCTTACAGCTAGATGAGTTCTTAAAGACCAGTTAACTCGTGCTGCTTAGGAGGAAGAAATTGTCCTGCTTGGAATGCTCTTTTCTGATACATAAAATTTTCAAAATCTGGCCTATTTAGCCTCTTATTATCACTGTTAAGTATTTGACTAGTTGCTTCAAATTGTGGTTATATGTAGACAGAATCTCAAGGTAGTTTAACAAAGGAATGAACCAAGTTTCGAACACTTATTTAACTGTGAATCATACACAAAAAACTATTATTATAAGTACTGAAATAAAAAAACAACAGTTTAACCCTTTAGGAACTACTTTTGCAAGTAAAGATTAGTATACTTTTTTTAAAGGTGAATTTAACATGGCACTAATCTATATTTCTTATTTTTATTCACTGGTGTTCTTTTACTCATAATTTTTAAATTTAAGTCCTGCAGTTTTCCCCAAGAAAACTTGTTAAGACTTTACTGCTAGCATTCTCACAAAATATTTTTTCATGTCATTGTTTACACACTAGAGAACATTTTGATTTCTTCCAATTAAACTGTCCCTACTTTGTATTAAATCTACACACCTCATCTTTGCCACTTGACCCAGTCATTTCAAGGCCTACTATAAAATGAACACTGGTGGCTTATTAAACCTATTTTATTCAAACATAAGGCAGATTCTTAAGGATGTATCTTTTTAAACTTCAAGTTTCATATATATTTATGTGTGTTTAGATAGGTATACAAACACAAATACATTTTAAAAGAACAAAATTACATTCGATATTCGAAACATCTTTCCAAATAAAATTTGTATTCATTTAAAAGTATTTATATCTTATATTCTTATAATATTATATCACAGTTTATCTTTCCAAGGCTTGTAAAAGTGAAGAATAAATTATGGAGCGAAGAATCTATACTTTGCCTTTTTGGGGTGCTTTTCCAGTCTTATTGTACCATATATTCTTTTATTTTAGGAGTTACTAAATGTCCTGTTTTTTCCTGTCTTGTTCATTGGGCAAACAGGGGTAGATGGTCCCCCTCCCTAGATAGGAGACGGCCTCCTAGCCCCAGGATTCAAATCCAGCATGCATCTCCGGAGAATGACAGGTACTAGTCAACTCCTGCTCACAGACGAGTGGCTTCCAGAGCTTGGAGGCCACCAAATGGAGGATAAGCAAGCGAAATGATGGTTATGACGTGCTTCCTTCCCGGAGTCAGAACCAGATGTGTTGTGATTCCGTCAGCAAGTGCGTCTGCCTTTGATAAAGCGCCTTGGGACTAGTGAGATGAGGGTAGTGGTTTAATGAATGGCAGTGTGTAAACATAAGTCGATTCCAGTGGAAGAGTTCTGTTTTAAGAATGGGCATTTATTTTAGTTTTTTTTGATTTCTAAAAATAGGTTAACTATTGTATTGTTTGCATGTAAATAAATAAAAAATTCTTAGGTGCTTTAAAATATGTTAAAATCTATCCAGAGCCTAGTCTGTTCTTTGTTATGTATATTGGTTGATGGTTTAATCTCGGTTGTCTTGTTTTGTTACTGCTTAAGCTTGTTGTAAATGAAGTTTAAACTTTGGGGTATATTTCAAAATTTCTGATTTAGAGTAGAACACCTGGTTCTTATATATTTTATGAATGTTGTGTTTTTAAACCAAATACTGTCAAGGGCTAGGGTCAGCCCACATATTAGGTTTATAAAAATGGCATCCATGCTCAGAATCCACTTCATTCTGATACATCAGAAGTTCCACAATATTTATTTTTTATTGCTTTGTTTTCCTTCTCAGTTGTAGTTCACTCAGTTCTGTTTTATGGTGCTTGTTATCTTTTAATATAGTCTTTATCTTTAAATAATCTTTTCCCAATTGGTCACAAGGGTTTATTGGGTGTTTTCGATGCTTCTCTTTTGGTATAAGCAGAAAATCAGTCATCACATTGGTGATATTTATTAAGCAGGTAGTATATGTGGTATCTCAGAAATAGAACAACTAGTCATGCCAATATACAAGTTCATTTTTTAAATGGTTATGTTTGTATGGAGTAGAGTAGTTGTAACATTAGTGAAGAATATTATCATTTATTGTCTGTATCCATAATATATTTTCAGGATTTCAGTTTTAAAGAAACACTAAACACTGTCAGAATGAATTAATAGATCATTTTATAAATGTTGGAAAATACCACAAACTGCTATTTTATGAAGGCCTTTGTGGTATTTTATAATGTTTTAGTCTTTAAGACATTTATTTCTTAATATCACTTACATTTATATATTTTGGATTTAAAAGTAATTTCTTCTACTATCTGATTTCTTTTTTTTTTTTCATTTCTTTATTTTTAGAGAGGGGGAAGGGAGGGAAGGAGCAAGAGAGGGAGAGAAATATCAGTGTGTGAGAGAAACATCAATCAGTTGCCTCTCATTTGCCCCCAGCTGAGGACCTGGCCTGCAACCCAGGCACGTGCCCTGACTGGGAACTGAACTGATGACCTTTTCGTTTGCAGGCCAACACTCAATCCACTGAGCCACACCAGCCAGGGCAGCTATCTGATTTCTAGGACAGAATTTCTGAGACTAGGAAAACTAATAAAATCTTCTAAATAAAATTAATAAAATGTAAAAAATTTTATAAATTTAAAGTCTTTTCAAATAAGATTGTAAAATAATTGTATAAAGCAAATAAACATTTGCATCTTCCCTGCTACTCATTCATTTAACAAATACTGTGCTCCTGATGTGTGCACTATTCTAATGGCTAAAGTCACAGCAGTGTTTACAGAAGCCAAGGTCCTGATCAAGGAACTTATAATTTCATTTTGTAAAAGGCAATTCTGGAAAGCCTTTGAATTTATTCCAATACAAGTGAGTCAGTGGATTTCATCTTATATAATCACCGTTTGAGTATAGGACAATTAAATATGATTGTTTTTGTAATGAATATAAATTTAAGATTATCTGGGCATTTGAGCAAAATGGAAATCTGAATAATCATTTTTAGTTCTTACATAAGATGACAATTAATTGAAAATTAGTTATTTAAAGACAAGAATTATGTTATTTGATTTCATAGATTGCATATATAACTTTAAGGATAAATTTTTAGGATTAGAAATATTTCTTTTAGATAAAATTATAAAGAAAATTCTTACTAATACATAATTCTGAATATGTGTTTACTTTTTTATTATGACTTATTTGTAAATAAATCCATGTTCAACCAAAAACTACATTTTTAAATGCCTTGATTTGATGATTTATTACTGTAGGGAACAGAAAATTTTTTGCAGTAACCTTTTAATGAAATATAGAAATCATGTGAACATAAAAACAAGAGATTTTACATCAACAGGTGCTAAATTCTTAGGTAACTATGTCAACCACTTGGCAAAATTTAACACTTGCATTTTGCCTCAGCACTTTTATGTACTCATTGAAAAGTTTCTACCAATTTGCAAATGAAGTGGACATAGCATTATATTTGGGAATGGTGAATATAGATAAGGTGACTTTCACCCTATGTACTGGTAGCTAGAAAAATATTCTAAAAGTCAGTGACATTTATATAATCAGCCTTTGGATGTCCTGAATCAGAGCTCTTATTGATAATTTTGAAAATAACAAATACCAAAGAAATAAACTTTTGCTCGAGAGTTCTCTAGTAAGTTGGAAAGTATGTAGCTGACCTTGCATTTCTCAGTGTGCACACACACACAGTTTTTAATGTATCATTTCATCGTAATTTGGTATCAGCAGTACCCAACGTTGATGTCATCTGAAGTGGTTCAATAGATCTATTTTGAATTAGCATAGAAGTATTTTATCTAAATAAAGGAATTTTTTAAGTTGTAGGTTATTTTATATAGTAATGAAGAAAACTATAAATTTGTAACCACAGGAACTGTTTCTGACTTTTAAAATGTAGTGAAAAGTTTCTTGCAGCTTACTAAAATGTTGAGACTTTTGAGAATCATAATTCCAATAACAAAGTATCTCTTTGTAAATGGCATTATTTTAATATATTAAAAGTAACTTTTATCAACCATGTATATATAACTTTGTGAATTGTAATAAAATTTAGATCTACTTGTGACTTAAAAAATACTGAAAATATTTGATAAAATAACCCTTTCTTCAGGACTTTAAATTGTTGGAACAAGTACCCACTGTGTTTCATGTTAATTTCTGTGTTGTTCTGCTAAAGTATCTCTAATTTCTTTTGCAAAGAACCATTTTTGTGTGTTTCCCACACCTTTTACTTTGTAGTACCCTCTTGCCTATCAGAATCTTTGACCAAAAGTATGAAGTGGTTCCTTTTGATTCAGTGTGAATGAATCTTCTCTCTCCATTCAAAATATTTCTGGAATAAAGAAATCACCCCCTTTTCAGTTTCAGAATTAATGGCAGTTGCCACATAGATGAGGAGAATATGTAAAAACACTTATAGATGCAGGGCGTTACTAATTATTTTTGAGTGCTTCATAATATCCTTTATTATTCATGCTTTCAAAAATGTATTTACTAAATGAAATGTATCTATGTACTATAAATAGTGAGTTAGAGTCTATTTAATGCTTATAGTCGTATACACAAATATCAATTATGTACAGAGGAGGAAATGTATCTTCATTGTGTGCATCCATCTTCTCTATATATGAACATTTATTTAGGTAGAGTCTTTTCAGATTTACTTTTTATTCCCAAACTTTTGAGTAAGCAAGCTGATAGAGACTTGTATTCCCTGTGAAGCCATGTAAGTAGTCAGCCAGGATTTAAGTCAGTGCAGTTGGGCTGGTGAGAGTAGATGAGGTGGTGCAGACACCGTGATCACGCTAGCCCCCAGCAAGTCCGTAGTGTGAGTTAGATGTTCGTGTTAGATGTGCCATCATCATCATCATTGTTGCCACTGGCACCGTCAGTTACTGTGATCGCCTATCTAGTATATGAATCATTGAGCTTTAGGAGATGAGAAGGGGAAGAGTATAGAGTTTTACCAAAGTAAACTCCCATTTGAATCTAGAAAGATTTGTAAAAATTACTAGGGGCAGGAGGGAAAGCAGACAAGTTCTAAAAGATACCTATAATCATTTCGTTGTGCAAAGGTAGAAAGTTTGCACAAAGGCCTACCAGATTCTTCTGTACATCCCTAGCTTTCCTCTCCCCATTCCCCAAACTCTTGTCACCTGACTCTTCTTGTTTAATACTGTCCTTTCTGGCCTCTTTACTGTTGCTTGAACAAACCAGGCACACAACTGATTTGGGGCCTTTGCACTTGGTGTCTTTGCCCAGGACATGTCTTCTCTGCATATATTCATGGCTAACCCCTCTGCCTTATGTCTTTGTTAAAATGTCACCAACTCAGTGAGTCCTTTCCTGAGCGCCCTACCTGAAATTGTAGTCTTCAGCTGCCCCACCCACCCTCCACACACACATTTCTGATCCTTTTTGCCCTGGTTTACTTTTTTTTGTTAGCATTTATTATATTTTAACATACTATATAGTTTACTTGTTTGAAGGGTTTTGTTGTTGCCTATTTGTCTTCTACCAATAAAATACCAATTTCTTGAAGGCAGAACTCTTCTGTTTTGTTCACATAAATATTCCAAGCACCTAGAACAGTGCCTGGTGTATGTATATATGTACGTATATGCACGTATGTATATACATGCTCAACAAACAATTTGTTGAATGAATGAATTAATGAAAACCCTTCATGACAGTGAGTTTTGTGAATTGGCCTACAACTCTGTGCTTTTGCTGGCTCTCACTGTGTGGAAGATGAGAAAAGGAACATTTGTTCTCCTGGTCCCTGAGTCCTCTTCCAACCAAGCATAAATTCCCATAATGATACCATTTTTTATTTTGAGCTGAGATACCTACTGGGCCTGCGGACCTTACTCTGCCTTTGCTTTTCCATTCCTTCAGCTCTCTCTCCTGTGTTGTATGCCTCCCTTCCATTTGCTTCAGGGACAAGCTTCCTTCCCAGCAACCATCTCCCACCGATTTCAGGCATGCGCCATGTACTTCTCCACTCCTCCATACCCCACAGTTCCCTCTCCTAACCAAATGCTCAACAGAGTGAGTGAGAACCATCCCTTACATCAGAGAGAGAGTTCTCCTCTTAGGGCTTTTCCAGGTATGGACCAGATTTTGTGGTTTCTTCTTTCCTGAATAAGTGTGCACTGCAGGGTGTACATCAGAATTGTCCCCTCCACTCTCTTGACTGGACAGCACTTTACAGCAACAGCTGAGGAGCCACACAGGCTTCCCTCCTCATGCTAGCTCAGCTCATTACTGACCATGGGGCCTGCCCTAAGCTTGTGTCCTCATCTGTAAAATGAAGATGACACCTAAAGAATTGTCATGAGGGTTGAATAAGTGAGTGCCTCTCTTAGTGCCTGGCATTCAGTTGTCCTGCAGTATACCCCCTTTCCCAGCTAGTCAAGGAAAGTGGTTAAGTGAGAGATGTCTCCCTCCTCTATTTTGTCAGAGTAACGAAAGGCTGAAAAACCCAGATTCTAAACCAGATGCTGACTTTGAGGGGGGCAAAGTACTACTAACCTGGATTTTGGCAAGGAGAAAGGAGGGAGAGAGATGAGCAGGTCCAGAAGTCTCTGTGCCTTCTGAAGGCAGACTTTGTACTTCGATCTGTGTCCCTGGTTCCTAACAGGGCTTGGCATGAGGTCTATTGGACACTCAGGATGTCTCATATTAGTAAATAAGCAGAATAAAGACGAGAGAGTAGATGTGAAAAGCTCTCTTCACAGAAAAGGAAGTGTAATTATGTGTGTGATGGATGTTGATTAGACTTACTGTGGTGATCATTTTGCAAACATCAATCATTATGTTGTACACCTAAACCAATATAATATTATATGTCAATTATAGCTTTAAACAAGAAAGACAAACAGTTGTCTCCTTACCATTGTTAGAAGGAAAGGATACTAGGAAAGAGAAGTAAGCATGAGTTATAGACCATTAATGAGATAAAAACATACATTTGTTTTATGGTTTCTCTTTTTTTTAATATGTGAGTTTCTTGACCACAATATTTTATAGTTATTTTAAATATATCATAGTCCAGACACATTTTAGTGTAAATAGGCACACGTAAGCTGCCTTAGGATGTAAGCTTTATATACAGACATTGTTTTTGTGGGAAAATGCATTTCAAGTCCTGAATGCTCAGTGTGCATGTGTACTTTGGGACAGAGTAAATTGGGAACATTATCAGTTCTTTGATTTGGGACGTGATTGAATTTTAAAATGCTATATGGTTACAAACATATCTTTATGATGATTTTAATAGTTAAAGTATTCTTATGTAAAACATTTCACTATAGCATTTTTTTCTATTCATAATTCTGTGGGAGGAAAAAAATGAAGGAAAAATCATTGTAGCACCAAATTTCAACTTGTAAAAGTGCAGTCACTTCATCCCTTTGTGATCTTTTAGCCCCGAAACCATTTCTGTCGTGACACTTGTTATCACACATTTCACTGCTGAATTTGTTTACTCGTTAGGAGAGCACGGTCGCTCGGCAGGAGTCCCTGTTAAGTACCACTGCGTTATGTTTAGCCTGATGGCATGTCAGCGCCTCATCTCCCATTGGTCAGTTGTGTCTTCCAAAAAACAGCACCAGTTCTGATTTTCATTTTCTATTTTATATAAAAATATACTGACTGACTAAACCATTTAGGTGAGATGGTTGTCATTTTCATGTCTGTTGCTTTTATCATCGTATGATTCTACTGTAGCTTTATTCATCATATATTTTGTGTTTCTTTAACATCTCATTCCACAGGCACTCCAGAAAGTCTGAAAGATCTAGCATCCCAAAACAGACTAGGAAAGGCATTGCCTCCGATGCAGAAAGGTAGGCTTGGCGTTGCACGTGTGGCCGTCTTCTGTTCTATTACCGCAGTCAGGGCACTTCACATGATCAGTTCTTTTATACGAACTGTGATGTTGAAAGACGTTCATGTAAACAGACCTCCTATATGGAGTGCTGTCATTCAAAAACAGGAGAAGGGTGATTTGAAGACAGCCCTTAAGTCCTGGGGCTCAAGAAAAATCTCATGCACTTATCTTAGTGATTATTCTGATTATTAAAGAGAATTAAAACCATACTTATTTCTGTATACATATTGGGACATTCATATTTTGTTCCTGAGATTATTTACTTATTAACAATGAATATAGTACCTAAAAAATGCAAGTAGTTCTTATTTAAGTGTCTATTATTTATTTAATTCATGCCATCTTTTAAAAAATTTAATTTCTACATACAGATAATGAGATTCTACTTGAATATTACAAAGATATTTGCTGAGTTAATACAGAAATTATAAGGATTACTGATCTTTTATTTGTAATTCATCTAATTCCATATTACTTTTACTATTTTGGGTGCAAGGTATTTTTTTACAGGTTTACATAGTTGTGAGAAATACCAGAAATACCATTAACATATTTATTCATCCAGCAATTACCAGACGCATGCAGGGTGACCTAGATATGAATACATCCATGTGCCATGGAAGTTGTAAAGACATGCATGAGATGCAGCAAGAGCAGGGAGAAGAGTGCATGCTTATGAGTTAGGAAATGTTTCATAAACAGGTGTCATTGAGCTAAATCCAGGGATATACAAGTAGATGTGAAGAGTGGAGATTTGCATGAGAAGGGAACAATATGAGGATACAGCGAGGCCTGAAATATTTTCTTGGATATGGGGAAACCATACTCATTTGAGGAGGGAGAACAGGATACAGGAGATGGGAGAGAGGGCTGAAAATAAAACTGAGTAAGTCCTTAGCGGTTATGTTAGAGGTTATGTTATAAATGCCCTTGTGGACATGCTGCAGATTTTCACTGTCTGATTTATTCCATGAAACATGAATGGATGGGCCTTAAACATGGAGGTACATGATTGGTTTTGAGTTTCAAAATTTTAAGTCACTTTGACAACACTTGGGAAGGCAGTTTGAAAGTTCCAGGGGTAGATGTAGTATACCAGTAAAGCTGTCGCAGTGGTTTGGGTTGAGCTAGAATCTGTGCAAGGGAGTGAATCATTCAATTAACAAACAAACATGTGCCAAACTGTGTGCTAAGTTCACACAATAAAATAGGAGCAAAAAAGGAAGGCTTCCCAGAGGATGTTACCTCTGAGCTGGGGTCTGAGAAATCAGTAGGCATTAGTCACATCAAGGGGTGTGAGAAGGGGAAATGGAATTTATTCTCAGCTAATGGTCTTTTGGGGTATTAACTATTTAGAGAACTTAACTTGGAATGGAAAAAGAAACTGGGAAACCCAAAGAAGTGTTGAATTTTAATTTCAGTTTTACAAAGGAGCTGGACTTTGAGGAAGGAAGTGAAGCACGGAGTTCTGGCATTTTAGCCGGACTGGACAGATGAGAGAGAGAGAGAGAAAAAAAAACTGATTATGTTTCTGTTTAGTATTCCTTATTGTCAGCTCACTGTAATCTCTTTACTAGCACTGTAAACAGCTGAAATTTTTAAGTTTCTAATCTTCAATCATCATATAACCTTGCTATCTCATGCACACATGATTTTAATTATTTTGACATGATTGAAATTTTTCCACAATGTTGTATTCTTTGTATTCCATTCATGCTTATTTAATTTTGTATTTATGGTGTATCAGTGAACAAACTTTTTGACAATAAAGTACTGTTTTACAAAATGTTAAATGATTCTAGATCAACTGAAGGGGCTTAACTACAGAGGAGTGAGATTTAGACATCTTTCTCTGTAACCCTGGAAATTTATACAAATAAACATAAATCCTCCCTTCAGTAAGAATAGCAAGGATTTAACTGACTTTCACTCTCAAATGTTTGCTGCTTAAGGACCCTATTCCTATCAGTCTTGCCTTTACTTACTTTGCCTGTAGGTTTTAGTATAGAAAACTCAAACATTTTAGGTATATATATGTTTGATTGTAATTTGAGCTTTTTATTGATTTTTATTAGAGTATAAATTACAAACCTAGCTTCTAAGTGAATTGTTGAAAAGCTAGTTACAAAAGGAGCTTTGGTCTGGATTTTCTAAGTTTGTATTAGTTCTCCTTTCATTAGAAGATACCTTGAGTTGACATCTAACTGCAGGTGAATCGAGGCCACAGTATGAATGCTGCAGATGCTATTTTTAGCCTTTAGGAGCTAACAACTTCCCTAAAGGAGTCATACTACACAGTTATTCTTTGGCTTCTGGCAAAATTTGCTATAATATTTATAATATTTATAAATTTATATAATATTTATAATTCCAAAGGTCCTTTGTTGGCCTAAACAAATTTGGCCTTATGAGCAACAGCCTTGTAAGAAAATATCTGGAAAGATATGGTGGTCATCTGTAGATAGAACGCAGGCAGAACTGACTTCTGACTTTTGTGCCTCACTGTTTAAAGCAGTGCTTCAGGTTCTTTGGGGAAACTCCAGAGTAAAAGTCTGACTTTTCACCTCCATGTGAATTCTGCCCAGTGAACCACTAGCACCATTTCTGCATCCTGTGCTAGTGACTTTTTCTTCTTGTGGAGCCTGCACTCTTAATCCTAACTGAGGGATGTTTTGTCAGGACAGGCATTTAGAAGTGCATGAGTATGCATTTTATGTGGCTCTAGTGCTCCTAGAAAGAGCATGTGTAGGCCTGTAATGGCCATTACAGGAGGAACTATTTTGAAGATCTAACCTTAGGTAGCACGTGCATGGTCATCTTTTTAAAGGTCATTAAAATAAAACACAGCTATTGTTAACTTGCAATAGAAGCAATTTATTGCAAGTCCATCTATAGCAACAGACATGTCTGACTAACAACCTAAGGTTTCGGCAATGTGTTTTACTTAAGTTCAAGTCCTAAACACTAGTCTTAGGTGAAGAGAGTAAGCATTTGTTGAACTCAGTGATTAGATACGGATTTCAGATGGGTGGACTATAGTCTGACATACTTAGATATAATTAGAATTTTTCTCTAGAAGACTCCTTTTTTTAAAAAATATGAGTTCTATATAAGCAGATATAACAGATAAAGTATTCGTTAAGTGCCATTTCCCATATGTTATTTTCCTTCAAAATGGCAGAACGGGAGTAGGATTGAGGCAGGAAATGGGGGTTGTTGGGGTAGGGAAGAGTGGGGGGGGAATGAAGACAATTGTGCTTGAACAACAATAAAAAATAATAAATGAAAATTTTAAAAAATGAGAATAAAAAAGGTCAGAACACAATATTATGAAATCTTGCTAAAAATTTTGATGCCTGGACATATATTTATATTTTGTCTTATAAGATTAACAATATATCCAGGGGGGTGAAACTACCATTTTATATCTCATGATATAGAAATATATTCTGCCTCAGTAGGTAGAAAAGGGAGCAAATTTTGAAGCTCCATAGACCTGTTAGATCTTGCCTTTACCACATGTTGGCTCTTCGTCTTTTTACAAGTCTCTCTATGATCCTCAGTTTTTCCATCTATAGAATGGGGATAATAACACTTCTCAGAACTATTGTGAGAATACAAAGAACATGCATGTGGATGTATATATTCATGTATACACATATAACACATACATGCATACAAACACATGCATGTATACATACATATCCTCAGTGTCTGGCATGTACAGATGGCTTCATTCTGATGCTCAGTAAAGAGCTGTCATTATCATTCTACTAATCTTCATTCACTTCTGTCCCATTCTCTAACATGGTGGTTCTTAACCTCTTTCATTCTTACATTCTTAGCCCACACAATTTCATTGCGAAGATCAAGGCTCTACAGCCTGAATTCTCAATATTTCACTCCTGTACCTCAGAACTTCTTGATCAATATCCCCTTCTTGTCTGAAACAAACTTGGGGACATTATCTCATCTCTAAAACCTTGCTCCTCTTTCTTCAAGTTCTGCATTTTCACTGTCCTCAGTTTCTCTGCCTTCCTGCCATACTCCGTCCTCTTCCTCAGGCAACGTGGTTTTCTGTGCCTGCCTTTTGGTCTATGCTGTCATACTTGTTACAGTTTGGCTGGTGGCAGGGACTGTTATGTTACTGAGGGACTTTTAGTTCATGTCAAAGAGAAAAATAGATCCAGCGTTAAATGATTAACCTGAAACAGTACAAGCTGTTTTCAGACACCACGGGCCGGTGGCGCTTGGGAGATGAGAACACTAAGTCACCCAGCCTTGCTCTGTGTAACTCCTAGAAAACCATTTCTTTGACTTGAAATTGCTTTTTATAACTTTGCCGTTTAGTTTGGTGCTACATCAAGTCTGCCTAAGTTATTTACATTTCAAGTCACATCTAAGAAGTACTTTTGACACTTACGACTTACATTAAGAAATGAAGCAAGATTTTAGGGAAATTGCAGGATCTATGAAATTTCTCACTTCTAGGGTGAGAACTGTATTCATTTTTCAAACTACATTTAGAGATTATATTTTGAACAAAGAGTACTTGAGATTTATTCTCATGATAATGGCTTTTAAAGCATGATAGATAAAAAAACTCACTCTTTATCATTGGAAAGGATTTGATCATGCATTCCCTCCCCTATAGATTATATAATTCTGTAGAGGTAAGTTGAAAGTCAGTTCAGAATGAATGAAGTTTAATATGTAGAATACTAACAGTTCGTTTTCTTTTAATTTGGAAATCAAGGTGAAGACTAGGTTTTGGGATCTGCACTAGAGTCTGACAAAGCATTAATCCAGATCTCTAGAAGATAAAATGCACATTAAAAACCTAAGCCGTGTCTCTTTATTTTCTAAAACTTGACATTTTTCCATTTTATTGTTCTGAAATAAAGAAGACATCCTGAATCAAAATCATTATAGCTGTGAAAACCATTTTTCATAAAAGAAAAATTGTCAGTCTGAATACAAGTTGAATAAAGCACTCAGTAATTAACACATTTCCTGTGATCAATATGTATACTTTTCCCTCACACACTTTAAATTACTTAATCGAATTTTGCAGCATTGTTTTAAAAAGAATGAGATGCTGTTCCACTGTTTCTGTCACTGTGGAAAATAATACATGTCAAATATCTTAAATGTGCATTTTATTTACAATATTATACTGAAAATTATGAAAAATACAAAAAAATGTGTTTTTAAGAAGCATATATACAGGGTAGAGCAAGAAGTAGGTTTACAGTTCATATGAGAAATAGTTTATTCTTGTATTATTATTTATTGATTATTGTATTATTTTCTATATAAACAACTGTAAATCTACTCCCCCTCCCATAGTAGTCCTCCCTTATCCACTGGGGATACCTTCCAAGACCCCTAGTTTTTACCTATATATACCTGTGATAAAGTTTAATTTATAAATTAGGCCACAGTAAGAAATTAACAACAATAATTAATAAAATAGAACAATAATAAGAATATACTGCAATAAAAATGATGTGAATGCAGCGTCTCTTTCTTGTCACAGTAAACTGGGTAACTGAAACCATGGAAAGCAACACTGTGGGTAAAGGGGCTGCTGCCAATGCACATGTCAGCATCTAAGCCCTAATCCTTAGTTTATAAGTTGGCTTTATAATAATTTTGAATAACATATTGAGACAACTGTCAGAATATGGAAAACTATCTTTTATATATATTTTATATACTAAAGAGCTTGTTTTTATCCATATGTCAGCCTTTTGCATTTAGTCAGTTTAGTAATAAAGTGCTCTCTATCTTATTATACCAGTTTAGTTTGCTGATCTGTTTGAATTAACCTCAGAAGAGATCTTCATTTTCCTGTCTATCTGATATAGACTTCTTGTTGCAGAGTAAAATTATGCATGAACATCATGAAAATATACACAATTCTACAGTATGTTATTTCTTCTTGAAGGCGAGTTAGATTAATTGAGCAATCTGTGTTCGTTGATCTAACATACTTATTTAATGAGGGTATCTTTGTGAACTCTTGTTGTCTGTGCGGCTGTGTTGTAGACACTAGACACACAGCTCAGTAAAATGATAATAAAAATCATAGTAATAGAGAAACAGAGTTCTCTGGCTTTATGGAAATTATAAAGTGTATTACATTGAAGGAATCTGGATTAGCCCTCAAAAACTACCTGACATGCACATTTCCAATAAACTGTCAGTTTGAATTGCATTGCATTTCAGTAACTATGTGATGGGTTTTCTTCTGGTTTTTAAAGTCACTGTCTTGTAAGATTAACCAGGTCTTCCTTGGACAGATGTGTTGGTGTTAAAGTTAATGTGAACCTGCTGCTGACTGAAGATCTTTTTTGACCCTAATGTTTTAGGGTTCTCCCACCATGTCTTTCTAGAAGGGGATACGCAGCCCCAAGAGCGACTGATCAGCCAGTCCTTAGGGGAAAACATCCCGCTCGCTCAAGGTCGAGTGAGCACTCTAGTGTCAGAACACTGTGTTCTGTCCACCACCTTGCCCCCGGAGGGTCGGCGCCACCTTCTCCGCTTCTGACCAGGTCGCTATTCAGTGTCCAGCCCAGCTTTCATGTCCTGCCTCCAGGTGTCCCTGTGGTGTTGTACCTTCCTGAGCACTCGATGCTTTCACTCATTATGACACCATGATTTTTAATCCTTTCTTTGTGACAAGCCTCTCTCACATCCTCTATTACTTGCATCTATTTCCCCTGTGCTGGTGATATTCTATAGTTCCTGCCAATGAGCTATCATTGAAAATTAACTTTGGCTGTGTTATGTCCTTCCATCTGTGTGTGGCGTATTCATATATATATATATATATATATTAGTTATATGAAATCATGTGGAATTAAATGTATATTTGCTTTAAAAAGTATAAGGAGTTTAAAACAAACTTTGGTATGTGTTCATTAAAATCTTAGTTTTAAAGTTCTTTAGTTTAAAAAATTATGTTCACTGCCAGCAGATGGAGACCAGCTCACTCCTGGGCAGCAGCAGCACATCTGCACACGTCTGAATTCTTACTCGCACTTTCGGTTCTTGCACCAGTATGTTTCGTAGCATGTGCCCAAGATTATTTTTTAAATACCTCTCAAATTTTTTTCTATTTAAAAATAAAGTACAAGTAAATGGTAATTAATAAAAAGTCTTCAGCTATAACTATTCTTATCACTTATAAATGATTCTAGATATAAATATGGATTTAATAATAGCAATTTAGGTAACAGTCTTAACTAATTTATTCATACGGTGAAGATTCAGAGGCTGGAATTAGATATTTTTGGTTCAGCGCTACCAAAAATTGATAAGCTAATAGAAAGCCACAACTTCCTGGAAAGTTTAGAAAAAGAAGTAAGTCCAGTTCTGTGCAGTTCAAGAATTCACTATGCATAGCTGGGTGGACAGACACTGCCCTCTCTTTGTAATTTTTTACACATATTGTAAAAAGTTTTGATGTTTTCCTTCCAAAGACCTAGTTAGGGGGTTTATATCTGTATTAATAATAGCAGGAAGAAGGAAAAAATTTGTGTCAGGCCCTCTTGGGATTTTATCGTTTCATCCCCCACTTGTTTTCTGCCCGCAGGACGCACCGACAAGGAAGTCCACCCCACTCCCCGCCCGCAGACCCGACCTTCGGCAGTCGAAGGGGAAGGCAGCTCCCACAAGTGCCAGTGAGAAGCAGCAGTATAGAACAAGGTATCCGCTAAAGAGAGATCATTGTCCAAAAATCTTGGATTTGGGAACCATCTATTTTGATACTCCCTTTAGTAAACAAATAGTATTTTGATTACGTGTAGTTTGCTGAATCTTACGAATTTAAATTTCTTAGAATTTTAGTCCCAGCCCTGAGTTATAATGGTTCATGGCATATACTGTGGTTTTGCTGAGTGAGCAAATTATTGAATTTTAGATGGTCTTTTGAAAGAACAGATTGAGTCCTACAATTGCCTTTTTTCAAGACAAAGAAAGAACATAAAAAATTGTGATCCTCAGTGCAACATAGTATATTGTGTTCAAAGAAGACCTTGTTATTTAACCTTGGTTTTCAAGTATTTTCTTGCTGAAATAGTTGACCACATAGAGAAGAGTTTACTAATTTTTTTATTTTAAATTATTTGCAATGTCTTGTGTTTTTATATAAATTTGATTAAAAAATGACTTAGGGTACACATTTTAGTGTTCTGTTAACAGTCCATGTTACTTAAAATTTCTTTATTTTAAGCATAGACACACTGTGTTTTATTTTCCTGGGGTGGGGGTGAGAGAGTTTTGATAATGGAAATTAAATTCTCTAATCTACCTAGGCTACATGATTTAATTACTGGGTTAAAATAGTCACTGTTTCCTTCATGTGACCCAAGGTGCTATTCAGTTTTTCAGTAGGTAAAATGATTTGTTATCAGTATATATTTTTACATTAATCTTACCAGGGATTTGTAAAGTAGTTTACTGAAATAATTTTAAATTTGGGGTTGTGATATAAATGCATTACATTTAAGACATGTATTAAAAATCTTTTTTTAATGAAACAACTGAAAGGTTGACATTTTGAATAATTTTTCAGCAGTGTTGGTTGTTACTAATGTTACTTGTATTTCATTTCATGTTGAGGGTGCTGGGTACACGCTTTACAACTTAATTCAAGTGCTCTACTGAATGTATCATAAAAATGTTAAAGACCTAAGAAGATAAATACATTGTTTCAAAGACTGATGTGGCAGAGTTTTTAAGCAGGATACTTGGTTATAGAAAAATTAGTGTAGATTTTAAGAAGTTATCAGCTTTCTGATACAGGAATGCTGCTATAGTAAACTCTGGATTTATATTATTTTTTAAAAATCGTACATCCCATTGATACATGCTTTACTATTCGGGCTTCATATAAGGGTATTCTTTCAGTTCACCAGGAAAAAATGAGGCAATGTGAAAACCTGACTTTCTTTTCCAAAATACAAATTCACTGGAGTTCTCAATTTATGTGTTTAATAAACTTTCATTTTGGGGGGGAACATTTTGAGAAGATAATTCATAACTGATATTATTAAGACTGAAATTAGCAATAGCCTAGATAAAATTGTTTTAAAATTTACTTTTAGAAAATGAAATTTGGTGTTTATTTAAAGTATCCATTCATGACTTCCTGTTGCACAACTAAACAAACTACAAAATCTTGTGTTTGGCTACAATTCAGTGTTACTGGCCATATTTTGCTAAAGATTGAAATCTAAAATGACTCATGTGTTCCTAAAATTCTTTGCATTTCCTTTAGTTGCTGAAACACTTCAGGTTCAAATCATATAAGGTTACTGCATTAACTCTCATATAGTAATATTATAGTTATATTATTTCTGTAGACATAATACAAATTGCATCTACAAAATCAGTTGAATTGTATGCTGGGTTTTGTTTTTTTAAAAGCTCGTGTTCTATTGTCAATATCAACATTACTGTTTATTATATTCATATTCACAGTTGTCTTTCAGATAAATCATCAATTTGTAAGAATTGAATTGAGGTGGGAAGAAAGGAATGGCTGAGGATGAAATTGATGGAGTTCTTTTGCTACTAATGTCACAAATATGCTAGTAAATACTTGTTCGAAGTTCCTGAAATTGATGGTTATATAGATAAAACCTTCTAAGAATATGACAACACATTATTATATCTCAGTGTTCTTCTGTAATTAAAATAGATTTGGTTACTTTACGATGTTAGTATGTGCTTTGGGACTTTTGGTAAACGATACTATCCCCAGTTATCTTACTATAGATCTATTTCAAAGTGAACAGTTCACATGGCATCTTTGTGTATCTTAAAATAATATTTTTAAAAGTAAACTTCTAAAGTAATACATGGGCTAGACAAAATTTAGCACACTCTATTTATTGATTGTCTTTTTGTTCTTAAATCTATAGAATTACCTTGTTTTTCTTTTGATATTATTTGTTAAACTTTATTTCTACCTTTGATGAAGATTAATGGTCTACTGCACTTGACTTCCTTCCAGTTTTTTTGTTTGTTTATTTGTTTTATTTTTAACAGCATAATTTTCCTTTTTAAAAAATAATTGAATTGATAAATAGTTGATTGGTAAGAGCAAATATTTCACATGGTATAGATTCCTGGATAGTGATACAATATTTTGTTAAACTTATAAAATAATTATATCCAAACACAGTTTCTGGATATAGGTGTCCACATTATTATTTTTAGATGCATGCTGACATGATTAGATTGTTTGGGTTTTCGGGGTTTTTTTTCCCTGTAATTCAGTGTTGCTACTTTTCTTTGGACTGTAAAAGCAATATGCATTATTTTAAAGGGTACCATCCTTTGAAAAGGCATGTTTACTTAGTTTTTGAAAAAGTATTTCACAGTATTTTTTAAATTAGGAATGCTACATGGAATTTGATTATGTTAAAGGTTTTTTAGGGGAAAAAGAGATAGGTGATTACAACACAGATTTTGAGATAAAATAGCTGAAAAAAATAGCCTTGAAATTTAGGTAACTCAAATGACATTGTGATAATTGAGAACAAAGACTTACAGGAAATTTACCTGGTTATATTTGAGTGTTGCATTCCAATGTAGCCTTTACATAGTGTGAATCTTGAAAGTACCATATTGTTCGCATAAAAATGTTGTACGGTTTTCTGAAATCAAATGATATCCTTTTATTCTCAACTGGATGCCTTTTAAAGAAGATGTATTTAAAGATTATTCATAAACTAACATATGCTGTGCTACTTGTCTTTTATGTATTCTGTTATATCTGCTACCTATAACTCTAATAATATTCCTCTTCAGAAACATCTAGGTAGGCCATTCTTTCTACCAACAAGAAGGTTGATATACAGCTTATGAAATATCTAAGAAATATAGTCTCCAAAGAACATTTTCACCATGACATATTTTAATATCATTGATTTAAGAAGGAAGAAAAGATTCCTTAAATCTTAAATGAGACTATATTTTTCCATTTGGAAAATGTTGCAGAATATTTTTCAAGATGAAAAGAAAATACCTACTTCTAGTAAAAAATTGAATTTATCTTTCATAGATTATATTAAATTCCAAATCTGAAATGCTATGTATTATTTTTAATTAAAAATTAGTTATGAATATTAAATATGCTTTTAAGTTGTTTTATAATAAAAAGTCATGATGGATTAAAATTAACATGTTTTAATAAAATTAGTGCTCAAATATCTTTTAATTCTTAAAAAGCAAGAAAAATGCCACAAAATATGTTTCAAATGCCAAATATATTAATTTCTCAATGTTTCTTATTTTCTTTTAAATCTCTAAATTGTTGTACTCATTCTTTCTTTGATTAATTTTAGTACCATATTTGAGACTTCCTCATGTTTATCATTGTAAGTTACCATGTCACATTATATGTTATGCATTTTTATCATTCATACCACTGTGTTGATCCATATTTTCATGTCTAACTATAAATTTGCTGATTTCTTTCTTTTGTTTCCATCATTATGTGCATTTAATTCATTGAAGAACAAGAAAAATATAGCTCTTCTACAAAAGGTAAATATTAATGTAAATTTTAAGCCATTTATTATTGTTTATTTTCTTTTATAATATATGAGAGTTATATAACTGTACTTATTGAAATATAGAGCAAAATTATTTAACAGTAACTTTTTTCTCCTGCAATGATTTTGTGGAATTTGGTATCAGTTATTGCATATTGTGAGTAGTTCACATCAAAGAAAAAATTATTAAAATTAGGAATATTTTTGCTTCAAAAGTTATTTATCAACACTGCCAACTAGAAAAATTTTTATAGATTTTTGTTTGTTTCTTTGCATTCCCCTGCTCCCACATATAAGGATTTAATTCTTACCTTCAGTTCGGGGTGATACTTGGGACAGAGGAGTAGAAAATCCCTGGGTTTCCCTTTCTAAATAGCAGTAACCTTAGTGAATGTTTGACCCCCACTGCAGTCACACTGCAAATTAAGTAGATGCCAAAATATATGCCTCGACCTCAATAGTGTCATCATGCCCATCAGTCCTCTCCTCCCAAGGGACGTAAGAGGAAAACCTTTCAGCCTGTGCTGTGTTGGCACATTGCTGAATCCTATCTCATCATCTTTTAGATCACATCTGAGTTTTGGTCTTGGACTTGAGTTTCAAGTAAAGGCACACCTCATCCCACTCTCATGTGCCACTCACAGCATTTCCTGTTTAGTGTTATTTTTGTCCTGATAATTAAATATAGGAGCATGGCTTTTGCTTAATGAAATAATTTTAATAATACTTAAATGTTTATAGTGCTTTATAATTTAATAAAAGTACATTTACTCAAGACTTGTGTATCAGTGATTGAATCAGTTTGTTGTCCACAGTAACCCTATAAGTCCTGAGAGTAGCATCATCCCTGTTATGAATGATAAACTCAGGTTCGGAGAGATTAAGAGACTTACCCATTCATACCACTGATAAGTAGTAGACTACAAGCCTAGGTGTCTTACTTTTGACCTCTTCCCTCTATAGTTTAGTGGAGTCTACGTTTAAAAGACACAAATCACAAATGTATTATACCTAACTCCTAGTATATTGAGTTGTGTATTATGTTTCTCAATGTCACAGTGTAAAGATGCAAGATAACATTCAGTTACTTATTTTAGTTGGAATTTATAAAAATATGTGTATATTCTGGCACATACTGCATATTCTGGCATAATGTCTTACACACTAGTCAGTAAATATATATTAATAAAAAGTAAAATATTATCCAATGTGATTAAGCTGTTTTGGCCCTGAGATTTTATATAGATTTCTGGCCATCATTCATTTTTAATTCAAATACCAGAAACATAGGTTTCTGGTTCTGGTTTTAGGTTCTGTAGTACAGAAATGGCTAGTGCTTTTCTACCTAGATTCAGAAGAATTTATTTGTATTTGCAAGATAAATCTTAGTGTAATAAAAGCAATACATCTTTATATTGGAAATGAGTCATGACCTAATTCATTTAGACAAGAACAAACAATATAATAATTCTTCATTAGAGCTCTACCATACATACCCTCACTAGCCAAAGGCTGTAACTGTCCGATCAGCACAAAACAAAGTCCCTAAGTGGCACAATCTAAAGTCTGTAGGAAGTGTATACATTTAGAGACTCACTACAAAGCATGTCAGGTTGTTATATTTTTACAAGGTCATGTTCTGGCTGAGATGTGCTGTCACTCTGCCAGGTCTTCCTTGGACTCGGGCTGTGGATCAGCCTCACAGAATGGACCACAGGGCTGAAAACCACCAGAGGGGCATGTCCTGAAATGTGTCCAGGCAGGCCCCAGGTGCTGCCCTCCCCTGGGACGTGCCATGCCCAGCTGACAGTGCAGGCTGTGGAGCTCCCAGTGAGAGTTTGTTTTTTATGAATTCTAGATAAGCTCGTAGGACAACCAGTGAATGGTGCCAGTTTGTGGAGGACAGAGAGGTTTCCTGGGAAGCTAGACTTTCACTGCTAAAACCGGCATAGTTCTGGGCAAACTGGGACAGTTGGCCACCCTAACTGTAGGGGGCCAGTATATAATTTTCCAGCATACATATTTGTAAAGCGTATGTCTTTAAAGCACAGGACAAGCAGTGTAAAATACTATTAACACTTTTAATGGTAACTAGAATTCATTGAGCACTCACTCTCTATCAGTGGCCCTACTAAGAGTGTTATATATTTATCTCAATATTTTTACAGCCACCTGCAACATAACTCTTACTGACCTCATTTTCTAAATGAGAAAGCTAAAGCTTAGGAAAATTAAAAACTTGGCTCCTTATCAGTCATAAATTTGACAAGTGGTAGAATAGGGAACTAGCTTCCAGTCTCGCTCCAAGGCTTTGTTCTCAAACACTTTGCTCTCATAGTTTCTCCAACATTCAAGCAGCATTTATTGAGAATCTGCTGTGCCTACAGTACCATGAGACCATGGTAACAAAGTGTGCACAACTGTAAGGAAGGCATCACTACCTATTTTGTTAGAGAATTAAAGGGTTATGTGGGATGCCTAAAGTGCCCAAGCTGCTGTGAGGCAGGACGAGATTTTGACTTCAAATCCCAGTTTCTGTCCACTGTCCCGTGGTGACACGACATCTACCACGTCCATCCACACCAGGGTCTTGGAGAGGCCCAGCTAGGGGTCCTGCCTCCTCTGATGACCTGATTTTTCTCCACTGAGCTGAATTTTCTAGTACCTGCCTTGCCCCTCAAGTTACCATGCCACTTGAGAAAATAAAGATATGGAATAAAGATAACACATTCTTGGGGTTGAACAGTTAACTGAAGAACTGTCAATGTTCATATAACATTATTCTCCCTTTACCTCCCACTTTTATGTTAGAAGCTGAGATACCATATAATTATAGGCTTCACAAACTGCTTTGTAGGCATATTTTAAATTATTCATTTTAAAGTAAGCCAATTTTTCCCTCTCTGCTACATTTCTTGGACAGTTTTAAAGAGCCCATGAATGTAGTTTGGGGGCATCGAAATAATGCAATAAGAAGATCAAACAGAACCAGAAATTAAATGACTTCAAGGTGAGAAAAAATGCTATTATCATAATAAGTTTCTAAGTTATATGCCTTTGGATAGTATTTCTTAAGTGCATTAGTGAAAACTTTGGCTTTTGGAAGCAATTTTGAATTGTAACAAAACACATTATAATATGTTTTCTACAAATATGAATTTTCTTTATCATGAAAAATGTGTAATTTACACGCAGAATAAAAGGTAATTAGATTTCAAGTGATTAAGTGATTTGAACAGGAACAAAAGTTAATAGCATTTGTTGCTTTTTGCTTTCCTGCTTCATTAATAACATTTATGATTATTGTAATGAAGTAATTAGGGGTATTTAAGGATTATCTCTAGTTAAGTATACTTTACAGTACAGGTTTTTATTTAAAATGGTCAAATAAATTACCTATACTTTCCTTCTTTAAATTTGGTAAGAACAGTTTGAAGCTAATCTTACAAAATATAATCGATATGGAACCTTGTTTAGGTGCAATCCATATAAAATTACTTTAATAATTTTATGTTACATTAGTTATTATATAAATGATGTTTGCATACTTACTTTAATAGTATACCATGGCTGTGAAAAAAAAATTATAGGAACAAATATGGTACTTGACTTTTGCTAAAAATAAATAATTTGTGTTTTCTAAGGAACCAGCATTATTTTAACTCTCATTAAGTAGAAAAGGACTTCAATTTTATTTTTATCTTTATTGGATGCATATTTAGTAGATATGAGGCCAGGTGATTCATATCTTGTTATGTGAAGATTCTGAAGATTCAGTTTTCTTCATTTTCCAGGGAAAATGCTTTTCCTGAACATACATGAATATTTATGAATGTTTATTCATAAATATTTAGAGTTCCATTAGTGAAAATGTCTAACTTATCTTTTTTTCCTACAAACCCAAAAAAGTAGTTGTCATTCTGGCCTAGAGGGCAAAGCAGCCCGTTTAAAACAGTTCAGAACTCCTGGTTTTCACCCTGTTTTCCCATCCTGCCGATTGCAATGTGGTTATTTGTAATAGTATTACAGGCTTTTGAGACTTCAAGGTATTTAACACTTGTATCAACCACGCCTCAATGGGCAAGAAGTGTCCTGTTGAGCTAGCGCGTGTTACTCCTTTCTTCCCGGAATCTGTAGAGGGAAGTGCTGAGGAAAGTAGAAGGCAGACAGATTGAATGGATGGGCTTTTTGATCTTTTTTCTTTATAGATATATATGTGTCTTAAATATTGTATTTTTTACAAATTTTAAAATGTGTGAACACTTATTACAGAAAAAAGGAAGAGACTGTCAAAAATTGATGTTGAATGTAGCATTTGTGCTGCATCAAACCTTTCAACAGAGATTCTTTTAACATCAGTGTAATTGGAATAATGAAAAGTTATGGATACACGTATCAGAGATCACTCAGCATAAACAACATGAGCTCTCAGGGAGTGATTCTGTTCCCCAGGGAAGCCTTTGCTGCAGGGGCTGCTCTTCAGAAAGATGGTATTTGAAGAGGTGTCTCTTAAGGAGACAGTGCTCCCTCTAAAAACCAAAATACATTTTGAGAAAACTAACCCTGTGTAACATGAAATAACAGGTGAAATGACAGATTCATCAAGAGCCTGACTTTCTTATCTGTCAAATATCTGACTCCTGTGTTCAGTGTTACTCAGGGGCTTAGCAATTTTGACACTGAAAGTGCTGTCGGCGGTTGGAGAGCCTGAGTGTTGTTTTAGACGGCTCAGTGATTATCGGCACGCTAGAACAAGAGACGGCGCTGCGGTTTGGGCTGCGCTGAGGTCTGAGTAATTGTACATACAAATTATCTGTTCCACCCATGCCAGCATTCCGCTTCAGTTATCTACCAGAACGCAGGTTATTCTCTTCAGAAGCCTTTAAAGACAATGTGATGTTTGTAATTAATGTGCGTTGTTGTTGTGTCTCATGTTTCACATGCTGGATAGATGTTGGCTTTATTTTATTGTTAATACCATTATAGTATAGTCCTTAACATCCAAAAGAAGTATACAAGGGCACAAGAGAAACAATTTGGCATATTTTGACACTTGCAAATTCAAATGCATTTTATTCTAGGATAATGACCCAGAACTGGAGGATAATGACCCAGAACTAGGGCATTTCTGTTATATTCAAAAAAATTATACATTTAATGTCTGTGTACATATACTATATTGTGGTTGGTGAGGTAGAGGGTATATAAATATTAAATCAAAGTTGCTATACTCTGTGACTAAAAATAAATATAAACATGCAAGGAATATATTTTTATTGGAAAATAAACAATAACAATAATGTAAAATACAACTGGCGAATGTTTTTCAATATATGTAGTCTTGATTCATTGGCAAATTTTAAAATGCTAGAAATTAGGTAACAGAACAAAGAGAAAGTCTTTTGAAAATGTGAAAAATAAAAAAATACTTCACCAACACCAGTACCCTACTGAAGTGATGTTAGAATCATAGACTAAAACAACAAGAGATTACTCTGAGTAATCTCTCCACTTTACACATAAAGCTCCATAGTGGAGAGACACACCAAGAATTGATCAGTGCAGCACTGATGAATGGGAGTGGGTCTAGTGCTGAATCTATGCTCAGTTATTCCCAGTCTTGGGTTGTTACCATTTTGCCACATTGCTTCCAGGTGTGTGAGGGGCGTACCCCCCAAAAACCAGAGCTATCTGGTTCTATCTGAAGGGTAGTCCCAGGTAGTACAGACTTCCCTGCTAGGTGAGTGTTCTAGGAACTCATCTGTATGATTGTACCAGTGGGCATTGTTGGGAGAGGCTGTGTTCAGCTTCAGTTACTTTTTTGGGGGGAAGACAGTGTGTTTGTCCATTTTATAATAGGTAATTTATGAGCACACCTGCCCACACCAAGCTGAGTTTTCAGCAGTTTTTGACCAAAACGGCATGACCCTGTGCCCCACTCTCCCTATTCACCTGATCTCACCCTGAGCCACCTGTTTTTTATTTCCCCGGATGAAAAAAGTCCTCAAAGGGAAACATTTTACTGATGTGGAAGCGGTCAAAGGATAAAATGGCAGAATCACTAAAAGGCATTTAAAATTGATGAATTCAAAAACTGTTGTGAGCAGTGGAAAAAATGTCTTGATAGTTGTATTACATGGAATGGAGTGTATTTTGAAGGTGACTGGAGTTTAAATACGTAAAAATAAATGCACACTTTTTTATAAATAAATCCTGGTTTTGGGGAGGTTCCCCTTGTATGGAGAGTGTCCATCTTAATTTATATTCCTCTGAAGTCTAAAAACTGTGAGTACAGACTAGTATTACATTTTGAATTTTCAAGTATCAAATTATTTTTCTATCCAGGCTTTATAATTTTTATAGTGATTAAAGATTCAGTAAGCTAATTTTTTCATCTTTTATTACTCTTTAATCTTGATGTTTCATATTATATTTTTTCTTATATTTGAGTTCCCCTATAAGTGATTTTTAAAAATAAAGTGCTTCAGAGGGGATTTTTACAATGCTGTCAATAACTAAGGCATTTTAGGTGTTTCATTCATATATTTCATTCTACCTGACAGTTTCCAGATAAGTGGTTATTTATCACTGCTGTTTCTGAGTCATGCACTGAGGAAAGATGGGGCTCCACTATCGCTGAGCTCTCATCATATTGCTATGCAGCAAGAAAGCAGAGGCATTAATTTTTCTGTTCATACTGTATGACAGCATATTGTAATTAACTAGACAAGCTTAATTATTCTGTCTAGATTTTATTGTGTATTACATTTGTCACATGTACTAGCTAACCTTGTTTTAAAATACTGTTAAATCTTTTTACCTTAATATATTTAATCATATAGAAATTTTTATGTTTTCTTTTACAATCATATTTCACCTAAAATACTTGAATATTGGAAAGTTTAACAATGTGATGTATGGATTTTTTTTGCCGATAAACACAAACATTTGAAATTTCAATTTCATGTTAATTTAGATGCAGAGGAAGAATTGTGAAATACTTAAGAAATTTGAAGATCAGACCAACTTCATCTTTATATAATTGTAAATTCGTGATTAGTATTTTAAATATGTTTATGAAAGGTTTAAGTTTACAGTGATCAGAAAACATCTATACCTATAACATTGATAATATTTTAAAGCAAATTACAAATGACTGGTAAGTCAAAAGAGTTTCTTTCCCAGACAATTACATTCTCCTTGGAGGAGGTGATTCTATAGAAATTTTTCTGTGATGGGTTAGAGAAGATTTATTGAAGACCTTTAAGCTTTTTCTTTTTAAGTCACAGGATTCTTTAATAATCTTATTAAGGAGTAGATAACAAACAAATCCTTATAGGCATAAACAACATTCGTAAATGACTTTTGCTTGGTCATAGATTCATCAGTGTTCAACCACATCAATAGATTAGGAATTGATATAGCAAAGCAGGTGGCACAAAAAAAAGAATTATTTTAATCTGTTTTTATTTTTAATAATATCTAATGCTTTCCATTAGACAAATGTAAAAAATCAGACTTTTAAAATTGTATTTCCTTTTCTCACCTGCATTTTCCAATCAGTTATTCTTGTGTGTGGTTTGAAGACAAAAATGACTTTAGCTAAGCTACCACTCCCTTCCCATGATTTAGTTTTGTGTTTTGTAAAGTAAAGATTTAGTGCAGCTGTGTCCTAAGCTAATCCTATTTAGAGGGATGGGTATTATCTCAGCAAAGCCAGCTGTCCAGAACTGCCAGAACAGTTTCAGACGAGTCTGGTCAGCAGCTCTGGGGAGATCATCTCTTTAGTGTCACGTCACCACCCTCCCTAAGAATTACCTGGTGCTTAACATGAAGGTTACAAAGTGCTGGGCGGATTGATGTCAAAAAGCTCTTCAAATAAAATTAATATCATTTGATGAGAAAATTGAGCTAATATCATTTAAATTTGTTTTTATACCAAGTAGGGATTGCTTTGAATTGCTTTAGCTTTAATTATAAACTACAACTGATTATCACAGTTGTAGTCATTTGACTTCTTCAAAGCTCAAAGACTAAGCAAGTTCCCCGGAAGTGCCCACACCATAGGCAGAAAGCATGGAACAGATATTTGTATATATTGTAAAACATATTGCATATAGCTTTCTGTAAATCTAACACATTTTTCAATAACTTTGTCTCAATTTCTTATTCCCAATTAACATTTTGCCTTAAATATTCATCCTGGCTCCTTATATGTTATATAGTAATTAACAAATTTCTGAACTGCTTTTCTCAAGATCTCATTGACCCATACTTTAACCATTAATAGTTAATATTTACTGTCTATAAAGTCAACATTTTCAAAGCAAGCATGTGTCATTGCTTAATTCATATAACTGATGTTAGGGATTGAGAGTTATCTGTCTATTGAATTTAAACAAAGCTAAACTTCTAATATTTGGTGGTAAAAGTATGATTTGAACATTTAGTCTATACTTGAACACAATAAAAGCTACATAGTTTTTAAAATTTTTACTTAATTTTTAAAATGGGTGTCAGTGGCCTTTATCAAGGATGATGGGCAATGTTTAATCATTGCAATGAAAAAATCTGTCAAGTATTTTTATAAACTTCTTGCAAAAGATGGAATCAACAGTCAAGTCAATCAGAAATATCAGCTTTCCATTATCCTTTAAATTATTAGGCCCTTTTTGTGGACGGCCCAGTACATTAATCACAACAGAATTTTTTCATGTATATGTGTATATACACAGTTTAGAAATGAAACTTAGCACTTGAAGAGGTTGAATAGTCAAGGAAACTGGCAAAAGATAAGCTATCAGATTGTCAACATAGGCACCACCCAACACAAGTGTGTGTCTGGGGCTGACTCTGCATTCCACCACCCCCCCCACCTGCCCGAGCTCTTTCTTCTCCTTCCTCTGTGACAGTGTGAACATTGCAGGCAGGGTCTTGAAACCTAGCCCCTTATGATGGATTCTGACTTAAAATAGTAATTTTATTGAAGGCTATAATTATTCCTATCTAAAAAGCCTCACTTGCTACTTAAGAGATTAACAAAGGCTTAAATGAAATATAGTTCTTCACATATTATAAATTACAGAGCCAAAATTTTTATATCACGTTTTTTAAACTCACTAATTTTATATACGTGGTCAGGCATAACCATCAGAAACAGGAAACTAATCTTTTCTCTTAGTTAGATTTTAAGACTGGCAAATGTTTAAGAAAAGCTACCAGTAGAAATTAATAACTTAATAAGAACACCTTGTAGAAGCAGATTCTTCTCGGTCAAAACAGTTTCTAGGCGACTCCTAGCTGAGGAGGTACAACGGGTGTGTGCACGCATGCGAGCTCGTGCGTGTGTGTGGAGTGTTCAGTGTGCGTATTTGTTTTCTCTACATATGCACATGCCACAACCAGTGGATTAAATATAAAACATATTTTCACAGTTAAATTTTGTTTCACGTGGTCATTTATGAATACAATTGAAAATATTTCATATCAGATGAAGAAATAGGGTATTTTGTTACTAATATTTTTGTTCCCCATTCTGTGTGAGTTCAGTCATGTTCTTTTTTTACATTAGCATTGCTAGCATTGCATATTCTGCATTTTGTTTAATGTACTAATCATGTGTTATCTCTAAACTCCATTTAATTAAAGTCATGTCAAAAGCATTAAAATCTTAGCCATTCACTTTCTCAAAGGCGCTTCGAATGTGTTAATAGGCTTCCATTGTGTGTTTTTGCAGCAAGCTTAGTAGTGGAGGAGCGAACGAGACAGATGAAAATGAAAGTGCATCGATTTAAGCAGACAACAGGGTCTGGTTCTAGTCAAGAACTTGATCGCGAGCAATATTCCAAGGTAAAACTAGTTAATACCCAACCATTAGCCTCTTTTTTATAAATGTGCAGTGTGTGTACCAGGTAGGACAACAAGCAGTGAGATATGTAAGAGAAATTATGCAAACGCTAGTCTTGCAACGTGACCTTTCTCCTTTTGCTATTTTCACAAGATACAGCTTTACTAATTTGGATATAATGTTTTCTTCTAAAAAGGAATTACAAACACTTGATATTAAAGTCACAGACAACAGTATGGTGATTGCCAGAGGGAAAGGGCGGGTGGAGGCAGTACAAGAGGGTGAAGGGTAGATAAATGGTGACAGGAGCCTTGACTCGGGGTGGTGAAATGCAATACAATATACAGATGTTATGTTAAAGAATTGTATACCTTAAACCTATATAATTTTATTAGTCAATGTCACCCCAATAAATTCAATAAAAATGTTAAAAAAAACAAAGTCACTTAATGATCAATTATCCATAATCAAGTTCACATAAATAAGCAAGATAGATAAAGCCATTTTATTGCTTGAATACCATTTAATATTACTAACTTACAGATTTTTAGCATTAAGTGCCATTTTTGGTTGAAACTTACTATTGAGATTTGTTACTGAATGACTAAAATCATGTGATGTGAGATTTCTTATTGCTCTGTCTTTAGTAACATAAGATGCTGATTTCAAACTCTTAGAAACTGAAATCCACGCAATTCCATGTGCCAATAAACATTTAACTTATACTTCAATATTATTTTGTAAGATTATACTAAGGATTTTATAATCTGCTAACCATCATCTAATAATTTTAATTAATATATGCATAGAACTTTATACTTCATGAAATAACATATATATTATCTGGCTTAATTAAAAATGTTTTTTAGAGTACTACAAAAGTGGCATCAGTCATTACAGGAAAAACTGTGTTATAATTTGATATTAAGAAGCCCTTTTAGAAGTAATGACCTTTTAGAAATTCAGAATAAAACTGTACTAAATCAATATTGTTAGCTTGAAATATGAACCTAGAGAAATCTATTTGTATTTATTAAAATATAGTTAGCATACAATATTATAATACTTTCAGGTGTGCAACATAATTATTTAACATTTAAATATCTCACAAAATTATCACCACAATATCTAGAAACCATCTGACATTGTACAAAGTTATTAAACAAATATTGACTATATTCCCCTAAAATATGGATGTCCTCATCTTATCATCACAGTGTTATTGATGATAGCCAATATATGGAAGAACCCCAAGTGTCCACCGATAGATGGACATACAGATAAACGATGTAGGACTGATGTATAATGAAGTATTACTCAGACATATAACAGAATGGAATTTTGCTATTTGTGACAACATGGGTGGACTTAGATGGTATTATGATAACTGAAACAACTCACACATAGAAGGGAAAATACAATGATTTCACTTATATGCGAAAACAAAAACAAACAGGTTTACAAATATAGGGAATAAACCATGGTTACCAGGGAGAAAGGGGGTGGGAGGAAGGGTAAAAAAACCTACTTATATTTAAATTATGGAGATTGGCCACTATAGAGCCAGATATTCAGAAACTTACACAAAAAAGTAGAGGTCGTTGCCAAATATGATTTATCACTGGGCTGCCATAGAGTCGTGTGTGTTGGATCCACTTTGTCGCTTTACGTTTTAGGTTAGCTGCCAAAGGACTTCCAACAGAGATGATGCTTATGGTCACTGCAATCACTGACTCAGTTCCCTAGGATTCTGAAATGACATTTTACAAAGGGAAAGTAGTAAAGCAAAAAACAACAACAAAAACTAGTAAAGTATCTTAATGTTTTATAGAGTTGCTGATTCCAGCTCCACGTATATTCTTTGTGGTTTTTTCTGTGGTATCACCACTCAATCAGCTTGCCTGCCTTCTTTACCGATATCATGGTCACTTTTGTTTTCTTTTACTACAAATGAGCTCAGAGGTAGAAGGCAGGGTAATTTATGATTTCTTTCTCTACAATTGGATGCAGTTATTCAGAAATGTCTTTAAACTGGAAAATCTTCATTAAACTAGGAAATGCTTTACAGCTTCTTAGAATTATGTCAAAGAATGAGGTCAAATAGGTAGTTATATATAGGAAGTGAGGCATACATAAAGAAAGAATCAGGGTAGAACACCAAAAGCCTTTCTGCAGTATTATGAACTAGGATTCAAATCACTAATCAATTGATCAAAACAATCTGCAAAATGAAGTGCTCTAGACTCCCAATGATCGATCACTAATCCTTATGTTCATAATAAATCAAAAGGAGGCTTATCCGGCTTGGGAGATTCCACATTCTCTGGCTCATAGTAATTTAGAACTTAAAATTACTTCAGGATAATTTTCTATTCCAGCTCTTTTGTTTACCAAATGTATGAAACTGAGGACCAGGAGAAAGTGGCCCTTCACCAAAATTGGTAAAGCCTTTCTGTGGGGTGACAAGCCCAGAACTCCTGATGGGAACTTGGGTGCCACTTCGTTCTGCTTTCCCATCACTGAAATGCGTGCTGTGCCCCAGGTGGTGCGTTCAGAGGCTCGCTACAGCTTTTAGTCTGCATACAGTCTAATTATCACATTCTAATTTTTCTCCCTTTTTCACACACGCATCTTTTTCTGTTCCTCTTACCTGAATTTTTTTAAATGTTACTTTTAAATATGTTACTGATATTCTTACTGACTGCATAAATTGATACTATTACATAAATAAAATGAGTAAATTTCATCAGTAAATGTGAGATCAAAGATTTATCTTTAAACTTACAAGAACATAAGATAGTAAAAATATGTAAGATAAAATAAGAAATGATTAGCTTTTTATTTTATGTGTCAAGGATAAATACACTTCACAATTCTAATATATTTTGGCCTAATGCTTAAAATAAAATTTCTAGTTTCCAATTACTTCAAGTCTCTCTCATATACTTGAGAAATTACCTTTTTCATTTTTTATCCCCTAACCCCTGCCTTTTTATGATTTACAAAAATACATATTTATTCACATAAACAAGAACTAGCATTGTTGTAAATTTAATATACATTTAATTTTAAACCTTATTCCTTTATTCCTTTTTAGCATCTTAAACTATTTGACATTTTGGGTAAAGCAATACACCTTAGTTGAAATTCTGCCAACTTAGAAATTATGTCATCGTTCTCAAAATATTTATAACTAAACACCAGTAGACCTAAATTCTCTTCAGGACAAAAAAGTACCAGACAAATGTTGCTAAGATGTTTCAAACCTGGCACCACCTTTAAAAGACCGACTGCCCCAAACATTCATCCTGAGTAAGGAATGAGCACTAACTTTGCTTTTGAAAAAAACACAAAACTATCCTGGTATTGTGGAAATGTGACACCGCGCTGTTTTCCTCATTGATGTTACACAGAGATGCATGCCTTGATGATGGGGTTAAACTCATACCTGGAGGGTGAATTTGCATTTAGGAACTCAGATTTTAAAAAGTGTTTGTGTTTCTGTAAACCAGGGACAGCAATCAAGACTGATGTAATGTGCTTTGTAGGTAGCTGCTGAACGTTTATTATTATGTATAAAAACAGCAGCGCTACAGTTAGAACCTCCCCCACGCCAAGGACTGACTTCTCTGCTGCGTGATCAGTACACATTCCTCCTGAGGATATTATGTTTCTCAAAATATAATTAATGCATTTCCATTCAAATATTTAATTTTAAATAAGAAATTTAACAAATTGTGCCTGATAAAATGCCAATTATTTAAACTTTTAATAGATTTTACTGCTAAATATAGCAGTATGATGTGCATATAAAAGTATATTATTTCTTCAACTAATTGAGGTAAACTGTAATGTCATGTCAGAATAATAGATCATTCTTTACCCCAATACAGAAAAATTTAGTATAACCTACAGTCTTTTAAAAATCTTTCATTTTACCTCTTTGCCGGAATATCAAAAGTTGTATACACAAAGTAAAGGAAGAGATGACTTATAGAAAAGGAAAAGCTCTTCAGCCGGATAAGTAGTTTCATGTGCACTCCTTTGTTCTGTGCTGTAGTCTCTACTACTGACATTGACATTTGTCAGGTAAGGGGAACGTGTGTTTGGGGCGTCACTGCAGTGCCAGAAAATGTGCTGCTGCGGGTAAACTTGTGTGGTGTTAGAACCCAGTTCTTGTATTCTGCCATGGACACACTATTATTTCAATATGATTGGAAGCGCTATAATAATTGCATGACATATCTACTTAGTAACACTGTAGCTTCCCAAACAAATAATATGAGTTATATTTATACTCCAATAACAGTATTAAAGTCAGGTTCCACTGTGTAAGCATGTTAAGGCTTTACCACATCTACTCTAAATTTAAAAAAATGGTTCTGACTGAAATAAATCATGTCAGTCAGGATCATGCTATCAGATAGGACAGAATTTAGTGATAAACATTATCCCATTACTTCAAATACATTATCTTAAATCATATTACTTTCAGATCATGCCCATAGTTGTAGAAATAGCTCAGTTCTGGACAAAACATATAGGAATTTCCTTTGGGAGTATGCATGTGGCTGTCAAAAAATCACATGGTTACAAACAAATCTTAGGAAAGATTAATTTCCTAGATAGTCTGTAAATTTGGAGTTATGTTCATGTCTACTACACATGCATGAGAGATGGAGAATTGAAACCAGCATTTAAATACCTTAGGCCTGAACCACTCTCAACCAATGTTAAGTCATGTTAAATAAACATGGTTCCCTTCTCTAGAATTTTCTTTAAATATTGTGTTATACTTCTTTTTGTATATATAGGTCCAAGTTTTTGCATCAGTTTATTTCACATTCTTTAGAGAGACAAATTACTTATACAAATTTTTAGAAGTAGAATGTTTGGATTACTTTAGATTTAGTAAAACTCACCTAATATAGAGCATCAAAGGATAGGTGAATTTTTCTACAGTCCTAACAGACATTTCCTATTTTCATACCTTAACACATAAATGTAAAATTCAGTCCCTTGACAGGAAACTTAAATACTCAATATTTAATCACATGTTTATTTTACCTATGTGTTCTTTTCTCTTACATAAGAAGTTATCTTACCTTCTAGGACCTAAGATTAGAGGATTTATACATTAGGTATTATAAAATCATATGTAATTACATAAGCTTATTATTTTATACATAAAACACATAATAACTTTCACTGTGTGGTCAGTTACAATAAGACAGTGACATAGAAAGGAGAGCAGGTTAACTGCTTTGACAATTTTGCGTGCTTTAATCTTTCCCCTAATGATTCTAAAGCCTAAGGTAACAAATATCAAAGACAAATTTGAACACATTTAAATATAAACTATCGTGTATGTTGAAATTTTAATAGGAATGTCATTTTTTATTTTTAACACTGAGTTGATAGTTTAAACATGAAAATGTCTAATTAAACCATAACATATAGTTTCAAGCCAAAGTATACTCTTTGCTGCCATTGCTTTACTCTTTGGCACAGCCACTCAGTTTTAATATCAACCATTTTTTGTAAAGAGAGATATTTTTGAAGAAATTTGATACAGGGTAGTGTTATAGAGTAGGGAGAGATGTAGGTAAATTGAATAGTTTTAGAAAGAATCAAGAAGCACAGACAGATGGAACCAATCCATACCATGGATGGAGTAGAAGGTAAATAAGCAATAATGAAAACAAAAGCAAGAAAAGAGAAACTGGTATACTAGAAAAAATAATGCAATTTTGAGGTTTTAAGTACATGCGAATAATTCAATGAATTCTCCACTCATTTAATTTTTGTGTTTAATTTATAATTCAGTCTCCAAAAAACATTCCTTACCACTCAAAGGATGTAAGAGTTTTACATTGGTAATCATATATTATGTTAACATTTGGATTGTTTTAGATTCCACACCTACTTTTATGAAGGTACATTTGTATTTGGTGTTGGCTAAGTAGTCATTATCCTCACCATGTATGTCTCATTTTTCCACAATCTGATGATGGAGCTCACACTTTCTTGTTTTTAATCTTTAGTATAGCATACATAAAGATCAGTACAGAAGCTGTGATAACGTCTCTGCCAAATCATCAGATAGTGATGTCAGTGATGTGTCCGCCATTTCCAGAACCAGCAGTGCCTCACGCCTCAGCAGCACAAGCTTTATGTCAGAGCAATCTGAGCGCCCCAGGGGTAGAATCAGGTGAGTTGGCAATACTGTTTGTATCGACTCAGTCTTTGTCCACGATGTGCAGGTGGAGCCACCTTGCCAAATATTCTTGCAAAAATACTGTCTAGGCCAAGTAACAGAAAACAGAAACACTAACATTTAATTAAAATAGTCGTGAGGGGAGTGAGTTGAACATTTATTAACTATTGTGTAGTATCCCCAATAGACAGTGTGGCGCTGTCTACTGTAACATATGGCTGGTAACTGTAGTCATAACCTTAGAGGTCGCTCAGTCACATGGGCAGGAATTTCCTTCTGATATGATTAAATCCAGAGAGCATCCTTTAGTCCAGTGTCAGAAAACTTTTTCTGTAAAGAGATAGTAAATATTTCAGGCTAGGCAGAACACTGTCACATCTATTCAGTGGTGTCACTGTATGTGAACACTGTAAACAAGTGAGTGTGGCTGTGTTCCAATAAAATTCTGTGTACAAAATAAAACAAGAAACCTGCTGCATTTTCTCCATGGGCTGTAGTTTGCAGTTGGTCGTCTTTCAGTGTAGGAATGAGTGGCTATGATAAGAAAGTTTACATTATGTGAGCTCTAAGAAATTTACATGTTGTTTGAATCACCAGCGGTGCTCTCGTGTTCTTACAAGGCAAGTAACTGCTGGAAGGGAAAAGACCGCAGGACCTACTGCCACTTTAATTCAGTAAAGCAGACTCAGTGTGGACAACCCATATTTTATATTTGTTCCTAACTAGTTTACAGAAATAGAAGATTCATTGATAGAATTTTGGGCTTGATGAAAAGACCAAAAAATATAAATGTCCAAAATAAGAGCAGTTGCACCCCTAATACTCTGTAAGTCTAATGTTATCACACATATTCATGATGTGCAGTAGAATGTATGCTAAAGCATTCCTTCTTCCTGGGTTTCCCCTCACCTAGCTCATCTGTTGAAGAAAATTGAGAGTGATTATCTTTTTATTAATTAACAATGTCATACTCCAATAATCCAATGATAAAAATATTGATAGAATATATTTTATCTTTATTTCAAAATTCTAAACATCTGGTCCTAACAGAATATTAAGTTCTCTAGATTTTAAGAAAATTAGAAAAGCAAAGGAACATAACCTTGTTGAGTTGCTTAGCATCAAGGGTGAAAATTATTCTAATATATTCCTTTTTCTTGAAATATTTGTAAGTTAGTATATTTCAAAACCTATTTAATTTAACAAGAATATCAATAAATGGGGCTTAAACAGGACTTCTTCACTTTTAATTACTATTAAAAAGTTACTAAAATAATTATAAAACAATATTTCTTGAAGTAATTTTTCTTTTTGTTCACAATAGAGCCAAGTACCTTAAATTAACTCCTATGCTATAGAGTATTACTAGTGTATTGAAGTCATATTACTAACCAATTACAAGAATAATTTGCAGGTCCATCGTCTTTCTCTTATAATTTCAAGAGAAGAGGATTATTCAAATTTTTACTTTTGGGAAAAATTTGGCTATGTGATTTTTGAGGAAAAAAGTCAAAGAAGAGAGAAACATTAGGTAGCTCAGCAAACACTAATTCTGATTTTATAGGAAGGGATCAGAAGAAACAGAGAGTTAGTGCTTGGAGCCAATGTCACTTCTCGGGAAAGTGCCATTTAACAAACCAACACTGTTATAATTGTACCATGACCAGAAGCAAAAGATAGAGGATTCTTTGCCTCCTTGATTCATATGACTTTTCTCATTTAGTGAAGGCAATAGAGAGAGGGGTATACCTAAATATGGTAAAAATAAGTTTCTTAATTAAAAATTCACTTTCTTGGGGCATTCCAGTGTTTTTAGCTTCCCTTCTTCTCTGTAGTGTAGAAGGCATATGAACTAAAAATAACTCTTTTTTCATAAACGTGAATTATATGTTAGGCAGTAAAGCTAATGGCTAAATATATTATTGTTGTTACATTAGTAACTTTCTTGTTATTTTAGGTCACTGATCTTCCACATTTGGCACATATGTCATTTCTTAGAATACCTAGGAGGAACAGAGAGGAAGGAATGAGATGTGGCAAGAGGCAGATCTTTCTTCTGATGCAGAACTGAGTTCTCTTTTCACATACATTCTTCTCCTTAAATAGCTTTACAGACATACCTGTGTACACGCACAGAGTGATTTTGCATCCATCATCCACCCTGTGGTTAAAAACCTGAGAGGAGGTTTTGGCATGAAAGGAAAAAAATAAAAACCAGAACATAGCGACATCACTGTAAAAACGCTGTGACTCACGGAGAAGGAACAGGGCTGCAGGCTATTAGCCTTCAGTACTTCCTGTTCTTACAGCTAATGCTGTGATGAATGATGGTTCTCAATGCACTACTGCTTCTCAACACTTTCTTTTTGTCTTTTTAGTAACTACAGTCTACATAGGTTTTAAAATTCTTTTTATTCAAGTTCATGGTTAAAAGATGAATGAGTCAAATCAATTATGATAGAATATATTTATATGTCATAATAAGTAGTAGGAAACTTTTGAGTTCCTATAATATGTAAGGACTTCATTATTTTCCAAGACCACATTAATGTATAATATATAGGCCATATAATATGAGGTTATAATCTATTTAAGAGTTTAAAACATAGCCCTGGCTGATGTGGCTCAGTGGATTGAGCACTGGCCTGTGAACCAGAGAGTTGCCGGTTCGATTCCCAGTCAGGGCACATACCCGGGGTGCAGGCCAGGCCCCCAATGGGAGACACATGAGAGGCAACCATACATTGATGTTTGTCTCCCTCTCTTTCCCTCTCCCTTACCTTCTCTCTAAAAGTAAGTAAATAAAATCTTAAAAAGACATATTTTTATATTCTGGTTTCCTGTATGTCTTGCTCAAATCATCCTATGATGCAAGCAATGTTTTATTGTACATTGCCTTGGATGAATTTTACTCTGGACATCAGGAAAAAGATTTAGAGGATACTACAGAACTCCCCAAAACAGTGTTCAATACCCTACAAGTCAACCAGGTATCCTGAATTCTCATAAAGGACTACAGAAGGAAACCATATGACATGATCTTATCTGTATTATATATATAAAACCGCACTATGTAGTTGCTTAAAATATCATGTAGTTTTGATATCCTCTATCCAAGCATATTATGAACCAAGAAAATGTTGAGATAAGTACATCTGAAATGAGAAGTGCACCGCCTTCTGTATAACATATGCAATGTTTCCCAAAGACTGCTTACTGCACTTCCCTGTTAGTGGTTCACAGTACACACTATTGTTTCTAAGGTTTATCTTTATTCCAATATATACCAAAGGTATTTCATTCTGGGATGCCTTTTTCGTAGGGACATCTGTATAATATTCTTGAGTGCAGTTTCAGAAAATGTCTTTTAGATAATCATCCTTCTTCCTAAAAGATTTGAAACTATAAAGTTAGTTTCAAAAGGCCCTTTTGGGCACAAATAAAATTAATCACTTATAAGGTGCTTACAGGTTGGAAAATATAAATATGTTTGAATGATCAATCTCTAAAAGATCATTTTTAAAGAATATTAGGGATTCTTGAGTCATATCCTAAATCTTTGGTGTTTGAGATGATTATGCAACAAATATGTTGTCCATTTAGGAATTCCACTAAGCACTAATTTGCAGTGTGAAATGGAAAGGGCACCCCTTCCTCCAGATGCATTTTGAGTTGCATAGTCTATTCAAAATAGTCCAAAACATGTCTTATCTTTTCAAAGTTGATATATACAGGGGAATTATAATAGAAAAAATAGACCATAATGTGTGTATTAAGGTAAATAACGTTTTGTAGATATAATGAATGTAAAGTTATTCTAAAAAGTAGTTACGATTGAAAACCATTTAAAACTTAAGTAATTATTAGGATGATTCTTACAATATAAAATCAACACAATACTTCAAAATAATATCAATAGAGATTTGAGGTTTTTCATTTTTCAGATTGTCCTGAATGTGCCTTACAGTTTTAATTTAGTGTTAGCTTAAATATTCCTCCAAAAATTTTTTCCCATCCAGTGACAAAATCTGCACAGTGTATTAGGAGAGATGATATAATTTACAATATAAAAATACACATAAAATGGAACCCCAAGAAAATATGTTTAGTTTCTGAATTCTCTATGGTTATTTCAACATGTAAATGAGATGTTCATCATAAAAAGAAGCTGAATGTTGGTATAGCTCTGAAAAATTTTTGTCTTTATCATATATCATTTTCTTTTAAGCTGTACTTTATTTTTTAATAGATTTTATTTTTTATTTCCAAAGGGGAAGGGAGGGAGAGACAAGGAGAAACATCAGTGTGTGGTAGCCCCTCACACGCCCCCTACTGGGGACCTGGCCCACAACCCAGGCACGTGCCCTGACTGGAAAGCAAACCAGCAACCCCTTGCTTCATAGGCTGGCACTCAATCCACTGAGCCATGCCAGCCAGGGCCATATGTCATTTTCTTTGGAGACAGACAAATTTCAGATGTTTTATACAAAATCAAGCTTTCAGAGAAAATTGCAAGCACAACTCTTTAATTTATCACAGATGTTATCCAATTTTAAAAGCTTTCCAAAACCAACAATTTTCCAACAGCATTCATATTTGTAACATATATTCTCCAGGACTTATAAGGTCAGCTTTCTGTAGCTACGTGAATTTTAATAAACAGACATGAAGAGCAAATTTGATGCAAATAGATTTTTGTATTTTTATCGTCCCCCTTTGAAAATATTTTCAAAAGTAATTATCTTTGTTTTCTACATTCTTAGTTTGAAAGATATAAAAGCATTGCTAAGAGATGATATCTTTTATATACAACTAGTAATCTTTCAGTCATAAATTTACTAAAAGTTGGCATTTGTTGTCAGTAGGCATAATTAGCAAGCATATACTAAACGATATAAATTTATATTTTCTTGGGGATTTAAAAACATTGTAAGTAAAATTAATAATTTAACTTGTTATATAAAATAAATACATAAGTTAATATCTAATGGAAAATTAATTTTTAATTAATTTCTCAAATTATATTTGAGAAATATTACAGAAAATTATAAATGCTACTTATTTCACAATAGTTTCTTCAATTCAGAAACACATTTTTAATGATAAGTGTTATTTTATTTTTTCAATTATTTTTTATTTTTCAATTATAGTTGACACACATTATATTAATTTCAGGTGTACACCCTGGTGACTAGACATTATAAAATTTACTAAGCAGTCATCCCAATAAATCTCATATCTATTTGACACCATACATAGTTATTAGAATGTTACTGACACTATTCTCTATACTGCACTTTACATCCCATGACTATTCTGAAACTAGCAATTAGTACTTCTAAATCCATTTACCTTCTTCACCCTTCCTCCCCAAACATTCTTTTGTCTGGCAGCTATCAAAATATTCTCCATATTTATGAGTCTGTTCTGCTCTGATTGTTTATTTTGATTTTTAGATTCAATTGGTGATAGATATGTATTTATTGCCATTTTATTGTTCATATTTTTATCTTTCTTCTTCTTAAAGAGGACCCTTTAGCATTTCATGTAATACTGGTTTAGTGGTAATGAACTCCTTTAGCTTTTTTTTGACTGGAAGCTCTTTATCTGTCCTTCAATTCTAAATGATAGCTTTTCTGGGTACAGTAATCTTGGTTGTAGGTTCTTGCTTTTTATCACTTTGAATATTTCTTGGCAATCCCTTCTGACCTGCAAAGTTTCTGTTGAGAAATCATCTGACAGTCTTATAGGAGCTCCCTGTTAGGTAACTAACTGCTTTTTTCTTTCTGCTTTTAAGATTCTTTGTCTTTAACCTTTGGCATTTTAATTATGATGTGTCTTGATGTGAGCCTCTTCGAGTCCATCTTCTTTGAAACTCTCTGTGCTTCCTGGAGTTGTATGTCTGTTTCCTTCACCAGGAAAAGGAAGTTTTCTGTCACTATCTTCTTAAATAGGTTTTCCATTTCTTGCTTTCTGTCTTCTCCTTACAGTACCCCCATAATGAGAATGTTGGTACACTTGTCCCAGAAAGTTGTCCCAGAGCACCTTTACACTATCTTCATATTTTCAGAATCTTTTTTTCTTTTTGCTGTTCTAATTGAGTGTTTTTTGCTTGCTTATATTCCAAATCACTGATTTTAGTCTCAGCATCATCTACTCTACTGTTGAGTTCCTGTAAATAATTCTTATTGCAGTTAGTGTATCTTACATTCCTGACTGGCCCTTTTTATGCTGTTGAGGCTCTCACCAAGTTCCTTGGTGAGAGGAGCATCCTTATACCTATTATTTTGAGCTCTATATATAGTAGTTTGTTTGCCTCCATTTCATTTAGTTACTTTCCTGGGAATTTCTCCTGTTCTTTTATCTGGGACCTGTTTCTTTGTCTCCACATTTTGGCTGCTTCCTTATGTTTGTTTCTTTGTATTGAATAGAGCTGCTACATCTCCTGGACATGAGAGAGTAGACTTGTATAGTAGTTATCTGGTAGGGCCTGGTGGCACAGCCTTCTCATTCACTTGAGCTGGGTGTTCCAGGTGCACCCCTGTGTGGGCTGTGTTCAGTGTCCTGTTGTAATTGAGCCGTCTTTGCTGTTGTCATCACTGGGAGGGATTGGCTCCAGGCCAATCGGTTGTGAGGATGGGCTGTGACTACAGTAGAGTGGCTGCTATACAGGAGTCAACCCTATAGAGCAGGACTTGCTTCAGTGGGCCTATGGTGCTCACTGAGTCCTCCCCTTGAGTGTGTTGGTCATAGAGGTGGAAGGGTTGTAATCAGGGGCGGCTGAAGCTGTCCACAGGTTGCTGCTCTAGGACCTTCTGGGAGAGATTCAAAGTCAGTCACCATCTGTACCCTGCCTGAGGACACCCCAGCACAAGCTATGGAGTGATCTGCAGATGGCTGCTATTTGTGTTGGGCTTGAAGGTGCTCAGGAGAGGACAAGTTGTGAAACAAGGTGGGCCACCCAATAGTGTGGGGCCTGGTGCCACTTAGCATGATGTAGGAGGTATGTAGAGGCCATATAATGGTTGAGAGATTTTAGGAAAATTCAAAACACGAAGCAAGACAGGTCATTTGTATGGAAAAGTCACAGGAAAAGGCCTGGATGGGCCTGCAAATTGGGTGGGGCGGGGCCTCAGAATCACCATGATGGGGCAAACAGTGTGAGCCAGGTTGGTTGAGACTCAGATATGGCATCTGCCTGCTGGCTGTGTAGGGTGGTGGGGAGGGCTCAGTAAAGGTCCAATGGTCTTTGCCAGCACTTTTGGCTGGAAGAAAGTTGCCACCCTAGCTCTTGTTCTGATGCCTGTGTTTTTATTCCTCCTTCTATTTCCCTGTTTCCTTTCAAGCTGCTGCTCCAGCACTGCAGCTCAGAGCAATTGAATCTGTGTAAGTCCATGCATGGGCCCTTTGAGAAGAACTGCCTGGGACTGTAGAAGCCTTCCATCTCTCTTACCCTCAATCCCCACTGCTTTTTACAGCCAGAAATATTGAAAACTTCTCTTCTTGACACTGGAATTCTGGACTGGAAAACCTGGTGTGGGGCTGGCACCTGTCGCTCTTCAAGGGGGACCTCTGCAGCTGAGATAAACTGCCATGCGAGGGGGTGGAACCAGCCCATTCGGCGTCTCTGTCCCTCCTACCAGTCTTGATGTGGCTTCCTCTTTAACTTTCTAGTTGTAGGACTTCCGTTCAGCCAGATTTCAGGCAGTTCTGAAGGATGGTTCTTCTGTAGTTTTATTTTTGGTGTGGTTGTGGTATGATTTGAATACCGCATTTTCCTTTGCTGCCATTTTGACTGGAAGTCGTCAGCAGTCAGATGAAGAAACGTAGGGCAACGTCCTGAACGAAGGTCTGTCTTCATGGAGCTGGAGGCCTGGCTTGGCGGCACAGGGACGAGCTCTAGTTCACCGACCTGGAAATTCTCCTCAGCGAGATATTTAAAATAATCTTTGGATTTCTTGTGATTTGGCCTTTGAAAAATACTTAACTGCAAAATCATTTGCTATATTAATAACTCAGAATAACAAATGAAGCTTTCATAGACTTACTAGTTTTATGCCTACTGATATTTAATATGATTAAATGATAAGAGGGAATTTTTTCATATGCTTGCCTATTGTACTATGGAAAAACAGCCTATTAAGATCTACAAATGTACTAAAAATAAAGGAAAAATAACATAAAAATGTGGTGATAGGGAAGAGAATGAACCAGAACATTGTGAAAGATACTGGATATTGACTATCTGAGAAAGGAAATATATTTTAGTGATTCTCTAGTGGCTTTTTTCATAACAGCTTATTAGTTTTGGTAGCCCAAGATTAATGGTCATTGCATCTATTATTTCCTGTGACTCGATTAAGGCTATAAAGACATGGAAAGAATATGCTATGTGCCCTTATGGCCAAACTGCTATACCATATTTAATACATCATATGACTGAACGTGCCATACATTAAATCTTTAGACCATGCTATATTCGTAACATACACAGAACAGTGCTTGACCGATGGCTGTAAGTAACACAACAGTATTGATCAGAGCCGGTTACAGAGCTCTTGGGACAAGTTAGTAGCTTTCCCTGGTGAGGCTTTTCCTGGAAAACCATTTAAAATGCAGTTTGAAGCAGCTCCAACCTGTTTCTACCTTTCTATTCTGCCAATTAATAATAGCTTTACTAAAATATGCCTAGTTACATTCCAAGAAGGTCAATATAATATTAGAGAAATGCCTATTATATAATAGACAGTTAAAATAAATGAAGTGTTCAAAACTTACTTGAAACCCAGACTATCTTATAGAGATGGGTCATTTGTGTAAACGATCATTTGTAATTAGATCTTAGAGACAACTTCTAACTGTGAGGGGAAAATAAATACAAACTGTTCATGGAATTTTAAAAGTATATTTTAATATTTCATTATTTATAGAACTCTATTTTCTGGTAGTTGTATTTCTTCTGTTAGGATGCAATTAAATTAGATTTTACATTTAAAACACTTGAAAGACTATTTGAGTGGAATTCTTTGATAATGATAATTAGCAAAGTTTCTTTAATTAGAAAAATAACTCTTTGTATCTGTGGAAGAGGATAGGAACAATTTATTCAAGTGAAATAAAATTTATGGAAGTTCAAAAACAAACTGTTAATAACTTTGCTTTTAATACACATAGTCTACTTATGACATGGTTAAAATTATATTCTGATTATGTATAAGTGGTTATAATTTTTCAGTTTGATTTAATTATCCTAAAACAAATTATACATTTAATATTCTGTTGTTAAACAAAGTAAGAATTTAATTCTACCTGCTTAATTATTATTTCCCCACAATATATAAGAAATCAAATTATATACTGCTAATGGCATATCTTCAGTGTAAGAGATTATTAAAGATACATAGAGTATATATATATAAAACACACACACACACACACACACATATATATATATATATGTGTGTGTGTGTGTGTGTGTGTGTGTTTTAAGTGCCAGGAAAATAACATAGGTGATGAATCCCAAGCTGAATTGGCAGTATGAAAGCAACTTTCAAATGCAACCAATTTATTTCATGGGAATTGTTTCCAAGGAGAGAAAATGTCTGTCCCCAAAGCTCAAATGTCTCTTCATTGTACAGGACAGGTTTATAGTTGCAATCTTTACAAGACACAGAGGCGAGGAACAGTGTACTTCCTCAGGGGTTGTGACTGGGGTCCAGCTACCACCCTCTGGATTTTTGCCAGGCATGAGAGCATGCTGCTTCCGTGAGAAATCAGACTCAGGGATGAGAAACCACTCCTCTGCTGAGCTGTTGACTAACTTTGCTTCAATGCTGTATCATTCTTTAACTCTTTTTATTGTTTACGCTATTACAAATGCCCCATTTTCCTCTTTCAACCTCCTCCACCCAGCCCTCAGGCCATCACCACACTGTACTCTGAGTCTACATGTTATTACATACATGTTTTTATGCTTAACCCCTTCACTTTCTTTCATCCAGTTCTCCAAACCCTCTGACAGCTGTCAGTCAGTTCCATGTATCCATTGCCTGTTTCTATTTTGTTCAATTAATCTTGTTCATTAGATTCTGCATATAAGCAATATCATATGATATTTGTCTTTCACTGAGTGGCTTATTTTGCTTAGCATAATAATCTCTCAATGCTATATAATTTTTACAGAACATGAGGACATCCTGAAGGGCCACTAATGTAACCCTGTGTCTTTGAGCATGGTAATTACTGCACAGACCAGCTACATTAAGAATGCCCAACTCTGTGTTAGCTATCAAATAGGATGACTGTTTGAAGAGGACCTCAAATAGTTACTAGATTTTTATGCCAAAAAATATATGTAATAGAACATTTCTAACAGATTCTTAAGTTTTATTTATGATACTCTGCTTATATGTTTATATATTGGAGAACTGAGTGCAGATTATAAAATTAACAGTATGATGAACTTGGGTCATCAACATTAAATACCATTTTTTGTGGCTATTATTCTATTATTTGTTTTTTTATTTGTTTTTTAATTGTTCTTCAAGTACAGTTTTCTCCATTTCTCCCCCCACCACCATGTCTCCCCACCCCACCCATCTCTGCCTTCCACCCTTGAACCTACCCCCTTTGGCTTTGTCCATATGTCCTTTATACATGTTCCTTGATGGACCTTCCCCTGTTATCCTCTATTATCCCTATCCACTCTCCCCTCTGGTTACTGTCAGTTTGTTCTCTATTTCAATGTATCTAGTTGTATTTCGCTTGCTTATTTATTCTAATGATTAGGTTCCACTTATAGGTGAGATCATATGGTATTTATCTGTCACCGCCAGGCTTATTTCTCTTGGCATAATGCTCTCCAGTTCCATCCATGCTGTCACCAAGGATAGGAGCTCCTTCTTCCTTTTTGCTGCATAATATTCCATTGTATAAATGTACTACCATTTTTTTATTCACTCATTTACTGATGAGCACTTAAGTTGCTTCCAGCACATGGCTATTGTAAATTGTGCTGCCATGAACATTGGGGTGCATAGGTTATTTTGAATAGTTATTTCAGGATTCTTAGGGTATAATCCCAGCAGTGGAATTACGGGTCTAAAGGCAGTTCCAATTTTAGTTTCCTGAGGAAATTCCATGCTGTTTTCCACAGTGGCTGCACCAGTCTGCATTCCCACCAACAGTGCACTAGGGTTCCCTTTTCTCCACAACCTTTTCAACATTTGTTTGTTGATTTGTTTATGATGGCTATCTTATTGTGGTTTTAATTTGCATCTCTCTGATGGCTAGTGATGCTGAGCATTTTTTCATATGTCTCTGGACCCACTATATGTCCTCCTTGGAGAAATGTCTGTTCAGTCCTTTGCCCATTTTTTAATTGGATTGTTTGTGTTCCTGGAGTGGAGTCATGTGAGTTCTTTATGTATTTGGAGATCAAACCCTTGTCTGAGGTGTCATTTGCAAATATGTTTCCCCATATAGTTGGTTCCTATTCATTTTACTGCTGTTTCCTTTAGCTGTGCAGAAGCTTTTTATTTTTGATGAGGTCCCATTTATTTATTCTTTCCTTTATGTCCCCTGCTGTAGGGGGCATATCGGTGAAAATACTGCTGCAAGGAATGTCTGAGATTTTCCTGCCTGTGTTCTCCTCTAGGACTTTCATTGTGTCACAGTTTATGTTTAAGTCTTTTATCCACTTTGAATTTATTTGTGTGTGTGGTGTAAGTTGGTGATCAAATTTCATTTTTTTGCATATAGCTGTCCAGATATCCCAACACCATTTGTTGAAGAGGCTATTTTTACTCCATTTTATGCTTCTGCCCCTTTGTCAAATATTAATTGACTATAGAGACTTGGGTTTATTCCTGGGCTTTCTATTCTGTTCCATTGATCTATGTGTCTGTTGTTATGCCAGTACCAGACTGTTTTGATTATGGTGACCTTGTAGTATAGTTTGATATCAGGTATTGTGGTCCCTCCTACTTTGTCTTCTTTCTCAACATTGCTGTGGCTATTCAGGGTCATTTATGGTTCCATATAAATTTTTGAAATGTTTATTCTATATCTGTGAAATATGTCATCAGTAGTTTAATAAGGATTGGATTGAATCTGTAAATTGCTTTGGTTAATATGGACATTTTGATGATGTTAATTCTTCTAATCCATGAACACAGTATATGCTTGTATTTATTTTTGTCTTCCTTAATTTCTTTCTTCAGTGTTGTATAGTTTCCTGAGTATAGGTCTTTCACCTCCTTGATAAGGTTTATTCCTAAGTACTTTATTTTTCTTGTTGCTATAGCAAATGGGATTTTTCCTGATTTCTGATTCTTATTTTTCATTGTTGGTGTGTAAAAATGCCTTTGGATTCTGAATATTGTTTTTGAACTCTACCATTTTGCCAAATTTGCTTATTAGTTGAATAGTTTTTTGGTGGAGTCTATAATTTCTACTTACATTATCATGTCATCCACAAACAGTGACAGTTTTACTTCTTCCTTTCCAATTTGGATGCCTTTTATTTCTCTCTCTTGTGTGATCACTATGGCTAGTACTTGTAATACCATATTAAATAGAAGTGGTGAAAGTGCACATCCTTGCCTTGCTCCTGATCTTAGTGGGAAAGCTTTTAGTTTTTGTCCATTGAGTATGATGTTGGCTGTAGGTCTCTTATATATGGCCTTTATCACATTGAGAAATGTTCACTCTACTCCCACTTTGCTTAATTATTCTATTATTTGAATAAATACAATATCCTTTCACTTTGAACCATTGCTTCCCAAACTTCACCAATTTCATGTTTCACTTTTTTAATTTTGCCATAGTTATGTAACATGCACATTTTAATGATTAAAAAATTCTGATTTAGTAAGTACCTTTTTTGTGTACTGGGTATTCTGATAGATGGTTTGCATGCAATATCAGCCCTGTAGTGTAATTGTTACTAATCTCATTTTACAAATAAAGACAAAACTGAAGTAACCTATTGAATTCACATGGCCCATAAGCAAGCAGTACAGCTAGAATTGACAGCCTGGTGATTTAACCCTTTTATCATTATGTTGTGAATCTCTCTATCTCTAATAATTTTTTTCTTTAAAGTCTATTTTGTCTTATGTGAGAACATTGGTTTTTAATGTCCATCCTAACTGTTCACATCCTTTCACTTTCAACCTTTGTGTGGCCATGTGTGTTAGTCATGTCGCTGATAAACAGCGTAGGGATGGGTTTAGTGTGTTTCGTTTCTTTTATCCTGACAGTCTTTATCATTTAATTGGCTGTCTAGTCAGTTTACATTTTGTGATTTCTCACATATTCGAAATTACTTCTAGTGTCTTAAAGTATTTTTCATTTTTATTATTTTTCCTCTTCTGATTGGTTTTTAATTGAATAGTTTTTATTTTGTTTCTCCCCTCAATTATTCTGGAAATTACATTATTTTGTGCTATTTCTATGATTTTAGTGCCTAAGTTAATATTTCAAATATATTTAGTTAAATAATAAATTTAAGGCTAGTAATTACCTCTCCTGTCTTCTAGGGCAAAAATTGCTGTAATACACTTTAGCTTTCTTATCATCCCTCCATCTTTATATTTTTCTAGGGGTTTAAGTATTGTTTTCTTTCTCCCATTATTCAATGTTATATTTTTAATACTTTAGATGGATTCATATATTTTCTAGTTTCTTTGTATGTCTTAGAACTCCATTTTGGGAACTTTCTCTGTCTTCCTAATATATGGGAATTAGAAATGTCACTAGGGAGGATCCGTTAGGGCTTAGACTGAGGCCCCCATTTTACTTTGTTCTTAAGGATCTTGGCCCACGCAAGGGTTTCAATTCTATCACTTTATTGGGCCTGCTCAAAATTTCTCATCTGCTAAAAAAGCAACTTTCTCATTGATTAAATTAATCTGATTAGACCGCTCCAAATCTCTCCCCTCAATTAGAAGAATTAAAAATGACTCAACATGTTCTCACTGAGTGTATGGTATTCCAGGTTATTTAGGAAACTGTGCGCCACCCTGAGATGATATAAGAATGCTTTTAAACAAAATATTTTATTTTTGAGGAAAATTACATCACACTTACTCACAAAATTATTTTTAGCATAACTTCTTAATTTGTCCCCCTCCAAATGGTAATCACTCACTCTACTGATTTCTCTTATTTTTTTCAGAATTTTTACTTGTCACCATTGCAGAATATTTCATTGCTTTGATTAAATATCCATACAATATTATCGAATCTTCCTATGCCATCTTGAATAAATTTTCTCAGTAGAAATATAGGAGATATTTTTCTAGACTTTTAAACTTCTCTATAACCTAAATAACATAGTACAAAATTTCTCTGTCTGAACTCACCCCACACCAATTCCCCTTGCTTAAACATTCATTATTTGAGGGGGGACCCAAAAATGTAATTTCTTTATTAAAATTGTGTATTTATTCTTACATGTTTAAACTTCAGTCATCTTCAGAGTACTCTCCATTTGATGAATACATCTGTCAAAACTTTTTTCCCCCTGCTCACAACAGTTTTTGAACTCATCAATTTTGATGCCTTTTAGTGCTTCTGCTATTTTTGGTTTCAAGTCTTCCACATTGGCAAAATTTTTCCCTTTGAGGATGTTTTTGTTTCCCCAGGATTTTCTTTATCCTGGGGAAATAAAAAAAGTCCCTTGGGGCAAGATTGGGTGAATAAGGAAGGTGGGGCGTGGAGTCACGCCATTCTCGGTCAAACACTGCTGAACACTCAGCAGTGTGGGCACGTGCGCTCTTAAGCCGCCCACCATGAAATGGACTAACATGTTGCAAAAGTTTTCAGAAAAATTCACTGAACCCAAATTCAGCCTCTCACAGCAATGCCAGCTTGTACACCGATACAGATGGGATCCTAGAACACTTAGTGGGAGAAGCCTGTATCACAAGGGGCCCACACTCCAGGAGATAATTACAGGTTTTGGGGGGTTCCCCTTCGTATTTGTGACCACAAATATGTTGCATGATCCCAAGATAAAATTTTATTTTATCTTTTCTAATCATATTAGGACTTACTTGCACTTATGTATTAAATGGTATCACTGTTAAAGTATGCTGTACATTAGATCATGTATTTTGCAGATCAGCTCAAGAAATAGAAAATTTACATGGTGGCAAGCCAATTTTTACAATATTTTGGAAAACAAAGTTAAGAGGGTGAAAGTCCATCTAGATGTATAATGTGGCTGTATATGCAACAGTAATGTAAAAGGTTCAGAGAGTCCTAACATCCTGGCTCCCCACTTTCCTGCCCTACCTCTCTGCAACTCACAGATTTACATTTACTTTGGCAAGTAGAGATGAGTTTTGGTTGGTAGGTTGGTTGGTGTGTTTGTTTTTTCCATCAGTCTTCCATGGTTCCTAAAATTCTCAACCATAATTTATTCATTTGAGAAAAAAGTACAGTAATATATATAATTCTGATAAACTAGTATAGTCTGGGAACATAGGCAATACGTTTTAATAGAAAAGAACAAAAGGGGAAAAAGAAAGTATCAGCCTAAAGGAGGTGAATTTGAACAGCTGAAATAGGAAAATGAGATGAAGTTTGTGTGGAAGAGACAAAGTGTCAGGGGCAAAGAAGGGGGAGGTACATGGTGGTTTGGTTTGGTTCTGTTTTTTTTCTTCATTAGCAGTCTTTCCTAGACTCATTAAGCCAGAGTGAAGACATATCCATTTGTTGAAATCCCAAAGGAAAACTAGAGCAGATAATGCTTTCATTTTTTAAAACTTGTCATGTGGCAGATTTAGAATATCCATTTTTAACAAAAATTTTTCCTCAAGAATATATAAAAATGTCTCATTTATTTAAATATTTTAGTTTTTCTGAAATTAACATAGTAACTATTTACAAAATTGGCCAGTAACATGTACCTCCCATGGACAGCATTTGTTGCATTTCCTTGTACTATCTTTGAGAAAGTTTATAGCTTCCTCTGTCATATGGTTATAAGCTACATCTAGTAGGTATTTAGTGTCAGTGATGTGATATTAAAATATGCATAGCTGTAGGACTACGTCTCGACTGGATTTTCCCCCTAAAAATCTGCCTGGATTATTTCAAAATAAATGAGATTTAGCATTTCAGTTATGCTGACCTGTAATTTATGGATGCATATATGTTTTTACTTTGTAAATATAGTTCATTTACCCCTAAAATGCAAGGCAGACGGATGGGGACTTCAGGAAGAGCCATCACGAAGAGCACCAGTGTGAGTGGAGAGATGTACACACTGGAGCATAATGACGGCAGTCAGTCGGACACGGCCGTGGGTACAGTGGGAGCAGGTGGAAAGAAGCGGAGATCGAGCCTGAGTGCCAAAGTGGTCGCCATAGTGTCTCGAAGGAGTAGAAGCACATCCCAACTAAGCCACACAGGTGAGTGAAGTGAATTCAACTTTAACATCTCAAGTTCTTGCCAGAGAAACAAAAGTGGACCTTTGGGTTTGTAATGGGATTGTAGAGTGCATTGATTCTTCTTTGCAAAGGAAGTGCATTTTTTTGTCTCTGGAAATCTCTTACATGTATGGGTTTATTATTTTTCTCTATACAGCTGTCTCACAAGATATCATTGTCAATCAGTAATGTGGTCAGATATTTTCCTTTAACTTAAAAAAATTAAAGTCATGTTTACAAATATGCAAGGAAATGCAAAGAAGTATTAAAGATCCAAATTGGTTTCTGTGCAAGAAAAGCAACAGGATTCTTCTTTTCAAAATGTTCCGCAATACAATTACTTATAATGTTGGCTCTGTCCATATTATTATAGAAAAGAAGGTCAGTTGTGCAACTTAAAATGTATTTTTATGGTATTCTATGAATATAATAATTGCACTGTAATTGTTAGATTTTCAATGCAAGTGAAAACCCCATGGTTATTTTTACTTTACAAAAATGGGTCAGTGGTTTTTTACAAAGAATGTTTTAATACAAATTTGAGTTTCAAATATTTTTCTATTGCTTATAAACCTTAAAAGCTTTATATCCTTAAGGTATTTAGGAAAAAAGGAAACAGAAAGGAGAGTTATTTCTGTTTTAAAATGAATAAGATTATATAACATTTGGTCAAACATACTAGCAATTCATTACTGTGCTCTGTACTATGGAAAGTGAAAGGTAAGAGAAATATTGAACTCATTTCTATTGTCAGCACTTGTTTTCCTGTTGTAACCATTCGTACCATTTTTGTTCTTTAACAGCAAAAGTCTTGTCGCAAAATTTACTTACACTAAGAAACTTCCATAAAATTCTTTTTATAGTTGACTTGGTATCCTACCTATTTAAAATTATGCATGCGACTAGACAAATTGACAAAGAAATTAGAGGCAGGAAATTCTGAGCCATTCAAAAAATTGAACTAGTACATGCAGCTATTTATCTAAACAGAGGTTTGTCTTACTGAACATCAGAGGTTTGGAACAAAGCTAGATTAGCTAACATCTCTGTGACAGATCTGCCTCGATGCCATCCCACTAGGATGAGATGTTCATTGGGCTGGAGAACCATTTGTCTTCCTTAAGGTCAGGTTTCTTCCTTAGAAGTAGGAGGCATTTTTTCATTGTTTTATTTGCTTTGCTTTATTTTTGATGGTGACGCTTCTCGGTTTTTGGTGTCGATATAATGATGCTTTACAGTGTGGGGTGTGGATAGCCTTAGACCATCAGATTTCAAAATCCCTCATTATGCATATGAAGTGGCAATGTTCTTTGAGGTCATTTTAGAAAACCTGTGTTTCCTGTGTGAGAATCTGCAGGTTTAGGAGAAGGCATGTTTCTTCCTCTGACTTTCTACACTCTCTTTTTTTTTTTATTTTTCCCCTCTAGTTAGTTCCCTCTCTGTCAGTCACTAGTTCAGTAGAATTATATTTTTTTAGAATAAAAATACAACAGCAACTTTAGATAGAAGCTATACTTGTGGCATAGCTTTGTAAGTAATAAGTTCAAAGGATTGTCATCGAAGTACCCAGCCCTGTTGCTTTATTTATTTAAATTATATTCCAGTAACGTTCATTGTTGAATTTCAAATACCTATCTTCCCAAAAGTTGTGTTGCTAGTAGCTTGCATGGAATACCTTCCTTTAGGAAATTAGGTTGCAATGTATGGGAACAAAAAGGATTTTAGATTACAAAGACAAGAAAACGAAATAGTTTTGTTCCAGGGTGACTCCGTGAATGAACTTTGACTTTATTTTTCTAGAATGCTTTTCTTTTTTGTTATTATATAAATTTGTTCATGTAATGGGTGGTGTTGGACTGATAGCCTCCAGTGAATGTTCCACGTATGAAATTTTATGTTTCTCTTTCTGCATCATCATTTTACCTTTTATTTGATAACCTCTCCTCATTCTTCATGATCTTTCTAAAGTAACTGACAAGTGGTGTCAAGCCTCAGTTATCACTGTTCTTTGTTTCGGTGCAGTGGCCTGGTTTTTCTCCCTCTTCTGTCTTCTACAAGTGATTCCACCCCCCCTCCAATGATTATATTTCCTCTGACCTGTGAAGATTCACTAAATTCAGAATTTCTAACAAATCTTATTTTTTTTCATTGCTTCTACTTCTTCAACTTACCATCAAATCTGTATTTTGAATTCCTGCTCACACAAAAAATATTCCCTAATTTAAATGTCCCATAGAAAAGCTCCTCTTGGATGTTCCCACTTTAAGCAAGCTCAATATTTTTACATATCTGAATTTTTAGCCCTTACTTTCAGTAACACCATAGTTTTAATGGCTACAAATCCTTACAATAATTTTTTTTTTAAATTTTTTTCTGCCCCAGCTGGTATAGCTCAGTGGATTGAGCGCAGGCCTATGAACCAAAGTGTTGCCAGTTCGATTCCCAGTCAGGGCACATGCCTGGGTTTTGGGCCAGGTCCCCTGTGGGGGGCATGCAAGAGGAAATCACATGTTGATGCTTTTCTTCCTCTTTTTTTCCCTCCATTCCCCTCTCCAAAAGTAAATAAATCTTTAATTTTTTTCCTAAATTTTCTCTTCCCCAAGCCCATCATCCAAGAAAAACAATCTAGTATTGATTCAATTTTAAGAAACACTAGAATGGTTGATTTAAATGTCCTTGTTATGAAATTAATATTCCTAAACTGAAGAGGCTTTGCAGGAGGCCCTTCAAGAGCATAGATAATCAAGATATATTTTCTAATAATATCAGTTGACCAAAGATTTGGAGGATGACAATGGTATTACTTGTATACTAATATAAGCTATATAGTCTATGGAATAGAATATATATACACTGTTTAATTTCAATGTTTAATGCAAAGAAAAACTTCAGTTGAGGGCTTCTCTTATGGTGAGCTACTTGAGGTCCACTGCCTTCACCCTGGGTGGCAGATTGCTCTTCTCTACCATGCAGATCACAGACAATCAGGAGAATATGAAACCCTTGGAAACAAAGTTTAACTGGCTCTTTTTAGAATGAGAGATTTCAAGCACATAGTTGTTCTCTTTTTTGTTTTTATGACTCAGGTTTGCTCAAAGGAGTGTATTTGAATCTATTCAAAGTCAAGTAAAATGTGCTTAACAAATTGAAGAGCATAGTAAATTTTATACATACACACATATATATTTACTATGAAGAGCATGTGGTATGGTTTTCAATTATATATATAATTTACATATATGTATTTACTAGGCTCTTTAATGATGTATAATTATCCTTATAATAGAATATTTCAATTATAAACAATATGAATACTTTAAAATAACCTTTACCACACTATTTATTCATAATGAAAGTAGGAATAACTTTTTTACATATACATTTTTTTAAACTAGGAGAGTAACATAAACAGACAAGTTTCCAAACAGTGACTCAGTGCTACTACTGGTAAATGCCTTCAAGCCATCAAGCACGTGGCTGAAACCTGTTCGCTAATAAGTGGCTGAATTAGATTAAAAGTGAAGTAATGAAGGAAAGGGAATTTGAAGAAAAGGCTACTGATCCAGGAATGTAAATATTTGAATTAATGAAGCTGTGGATAAACTTAAGAACTAGGCTTTATGACGTGAAGGAGATTTTAGCTTGTGTAGCTTTAAAGGGCCAGATGATGTATTGTGAGGATTTGGTCCCTCACTCACAGACTGACTCCATGATATTCCAGCAGTGGTAATCTCCTCCTCACTTGTAAATGAGGGCATTATTGAGAAGGCTACACTAATCTGTGAAGAATCACCCCTCAATACACCTTGTAATTACTTACAAGTGTAAGGTAATTAATTATATTATAGAATTGCAAGTATTCATGTGTCTAATTGAATAAAACTAGTAATCAATTTACATTTCAAGAGCTTTTCCCATGCACTCTTAAGTTATATGCATGCATTTGTGTGTGTGTGTGTGTGTAATTTCACTCCTTTACTTGTCACAACAAATTTATGAAGTACCATTCTTATTATTTCCATTTTGAAGTTGAAGAAACTAAGGCACAATGGTCCCATTGCAAGTGATTCAGCCAGAATTGAAACCCAGGCTTCCTAGTGCTGGAGCCCATGCTCTTAACCACTGCACTAAAAGGAGGAGTTTAAATAAGGTTCCACAAACATTTACTGCACACCTGCACCATTAGCACATGGTAGGCACCATGACAGACCAGGAGTACTAAAATGATTCAATTAGATATTATCCCTGCCCTCAAAGGTTTCAATTTATTAAGGCAAATGACATACAAATATTTCAGCTCCAAAACGGCAGTTATCCAAGCATCAAAGTGGTACAGAGGGAACCAAAGAAGAGTAGAATTCACTCTTGTGCAGTCTTGGGAGGTTTCCTTGAAGAGATGAGCATTAAAAAATAAATCAGAGAAGGGCTTTCTGGGCAGGGGGAACAACATATTGATTAAATGTTGAAAATAAGTGCTTATTCCCCTGGGCTATGGGAAATAAGTCTGTATGTACCCTGAAATTATTACTTGAAAAATTTCTTTAATTCTAACTGGATATCCTTTCTCAATACAAGAGACAGGTCACCTCAGGATAGATTATAAAACACTGTGTATGTGAGACTATGATTTCTGATTAGAACTTTTAGCTTTTATGAAGAAAACATCTATAAATGTAAATTATTGGCTTTCTGATTATGTTGCTTGATTTACTTACTGTATCTCTGGTACTTTACCGGACAGAGTGGGTATTTCAAATTAATAGTATCATGTCTGGTGGAAGGAAATTGTTCACACTTGAAATAAACAGGAGCCAATAACTAAATGAGAAAATGTAAAACAAAATGCCTGACATAAAGTCCAGTGCCATTTAAGTGTGTTACCTAAAGAAGTGGGACGACAAAGTGGTCAAGGGTGTAAATCCCCAGCATGCGAGCACAGGCTGGACTGGTAGGTAATCAGGGTCCACCCATTCAGCAGAAGCATTAGTTACTGTATCATTAACAGCTGAAGGTATTTTGTTAGATTAATACTATTTTAATGATTACAACACTTGTTAAATGATGGGAAATATTACAGGACTACTTCTAGCTTTTAAACAATTAAGAGTCAATTATGTACTAAGATTGTGCTAAGAAATCACTTCTATGTGATATTCTGTACCTTTCCAATGTTTTCTCAGTATCCAAGATTCTTTATCTCCTTTCCAAACCCTTTCCTATAAGACCCTGTTTAAAACCCTCTAATTCTGCAAGTTGTCCCCTGTTACGTCAATATTCACTGCTTTCATTCTTTTCTCTGAATTCCTGTAGACCAAGCTCTCTGGCTTCATTGTCAACTTGCTACAAGCACATAACGTTTGGGTGAGTGCCATGAGCAAAGTAGTAGGCATACATTTGCTAAGGAAAAACATTTAACATGGACAGAGATTTAAAAATTTAGTGACTTGAAAATGATGCACACTCTGACTGATTAAAACAATCTGAACCTGTATAAAAAATACCTTCAGTTACATTAAGTTGCATTCTTCCTCTCTCTTTTTGTGTAACTACAGAGTGCGTGGAGCAGGGCCTAGGTCCCTATGCTCCCCGCCCAGTCTAAAGGCCCTGAAAAGCCTTCTTCTGTCCACCTGCTCTGGCATGTTTAGTGTCCTCTGTTTTGGAGATCAGGCATTTACAAAAGACTAGACAGAGTTACTAGACCTTCCAGTTGCCTCTGTTTTCCTGTGGGAATCCCTGTAGCAAGGAAGCATAAAGTAATTTTGGTGGCAATTATTAAAAGTCTAATAATTTTGTGTAAAAGGGAAGGAAAAATTGGGAGGAAAACACAAATATGTATTTTAATAAATTATCCTGGTTCAGGAACACAGGCTAGAAGAAAGGGCTACAGTGTGAAATAAGTGAGGCTGGAGTGCACCTCAGTGGGACAGGAGTCAGTGCGGGCTGGAACCCACTGCACTGTCCACTTTGTCATTTATTTCAGCTTTGTCCCTCTAACCACCATCCATCTACCCACACTAGTTACCACCCCACCATGGGTGGGAGCTCAATGGGAGGGGCTTAGTGGGCCTACAGTGGGATAGTGTACAGCTGCTGTCACTGCCCTTCTGCCTGTTCAGATGGATGAGAAAGAATCAGTGAATAGAAGCAATTATTATGAATATCTCTTTAGAAAACATTAAAAAGGAAAGAAAACAAGTATGAATAGTATTTTTCATTCTTCTGACACTTATGCATCTTTCGTGTACCAGACTGTAATCGAAGAAATACTAGGAGTAAACGTGTGTGTGTGTGTGTGTGTGTGTGTGTGTGTGTGTGTGTGTAAAGGGCATCTAAGCATCTAAGCATTTTCCCAGGATGAGGTATGGAAAAAGCACGTCTTGAGGAAGAAATGGAAAAATACAACACAAAGAATTTGAATTAATGGAGCTAGGTCCCAGAGAACAGAGGGGATAATTCAGTGACTTAAGATTATTCTTGGAGAGAGGGAAGATGGTTCTTTCCCTGAGTTTGATTTTTAAAAAGAGGAAATGGTTGAGATCCAGAGGAATATGGCAGTGGGAATATTGAAAGCTGAAGGAGCTTGAGCTGGAGATCTCTGACCTTCTTAGGGGGAAATGCAAATGGATAAAGTGTGGATACAGGGGAGGAATGTGGTGAGAAATTAATTGGTATGGATAAAAGCACTGCCCGGCAGCACTGGAGTTCCAGCGGAGTTTGGATAATGTGCAGTCTCTGAAAAGTAACTCGAACAAACGTTTACCAGGGATCAGTGTCACCTCTGCAGGTATCTAGTTCATTTTAGCTGTTCTTTAACTTTCAAGACTGTTGTCACCTGCCTTTGTGCATCTCTGGTGTCCCCACCAGGATTTCTGAGGTTGTCGTGGGATTCTTTGAGATCCTATTGCCAGTCATTCAGATTCTGATATCAAATACCGTTAGCTCTAGATTCATGTACTCAGTTTGGGAGTTCGCCTGTCTCAGGCTGCCGTTTACTACTTAGTGGGACCCTCTCTAGTGTGAGTACGTCTCAGTGGAGAAAACTGAAGCTCTGCCCTCTCTCTCTTCCTGTTGATATTACCTCTTCCGTGGCAGTGAGCACATCTCTTTCTTACCCCCAGTCAGAATAGGGCTCTAAAACTGCAGTTTTGTTTTGACAATCTATCTCGATGAAATTAAAACAAATTCTTTCATTATAATCACAGGAATGAAACATAGCAGAAGGTCTATAACAAAGTTAAAAACTACATGGAGTTCATTATCCTACAAGACTATACAATGGGCAAAAATATAAGCAGTCTAAGAAGTTTGGAGAGGTTTATGGATATTTGACTTCAAAATTTCTTATTAAGAGTTCATGAATTTACAAAGCATATTACTAACTTCTCAAGATAAAATCATAGAAAGAATAATAGTCACTGATAAAACTGTAGCTGTCACCCACTAACAACTAAAAGGATAGTGCCTGAATCAGCTAATTTCCCCATGATTTCAAGGCATTATTTTAAACTTCACATTGTCCTTAGGCAATAATCATGCCAAGAAAATTTGCAAGATATTAAATTCTCTTCTGCTAATTTTTTTCAAATTTCTTCCCAAAAGCCATACAGATAAAGCAAGTCATACAATAAATCAAGTGAGTACCAGCTTGGGAAATGAATGTCTTACAGGACTTTTTTTTTCTCCTTATAAGCAATTCAGGGTACCAAAATATTCTCTGTATTTTAAGTCTAGTTTTGCTTTGTGAAGATACCCTGCCTTCCCTTTACTAAAGTAAGCTTTAGCCGCAGGGAAGGGAAGCTAGGGTGGTCTCTGAACATTCTAAGAAAAGTATTCTTCACTCTGCTGATTATAATGGAAGCAAAAAATTCTTACGAAAGATGAGTGTCCCCCAGAAGTTTCAGAAACTGAAAGCTACTGTGAGTCAAAATCTTGCTGAAATCTAAATTCCTTTTCTGTGCCTCATTTATTTGAGTCATTTCAGAACACAAGAAAAACATTCTGAGGAACGAAATGTTTCTTGTCCTTTGTTTTCCTGAACACAAAATTGTGGTGCCAGAAATGACTCTCAAGTCTGCAAAACCATCAAATGAATGTAAGCTTGGGCCGCTTTATTTACTGTTGCTGTCTGGCGTAGGAATTCACTACTGTTAATAGAGATTCAATTCAGCTATAGTAACTCATCTTCTGAAGAGATGCCCTAATAAGGATTTGTATTTCCAAACATGCACCAGCTGCTCTATTTTTATACTTTTTTCTAGCTCTGAACTAAAAATTTTGAATTTGGCAAATATGTAGATATATTTTAGTTTGCTTTGGCAGGAAAAATATTTATTTGAGTGGATGTAATTTTTATAATTAATTTTTATTTTACTATTTGAGTGAGGAAAGGAAGCTAACATTTATTATGTGCCTTCAAAGCACAATACAATTAGTACTCAAATGATTTCACGTGGTAATAATTATTGTTAACTGCAGTAAGATCATTTTTAACATGAGGTCAATTTTAGAATGGATGTTATTAAATATTTTGGGTCACTCATATGTAACAAGAAACTTCTATCATTATTTTTACAGCAGATAACCAATTTCAGCGCATCCTCATTTTATACAGAGTGGTTTTATATGGAGATATTTTTGTTGATGTATTTCAGTGATTTTCAACCTTTTCCTTCTCATGGCACACATAAACTAATTACTAAAATTCTGGAGCACACCAAAACAATATATTTTTTGCCGGTTTGACAAAAAATAGATATAATTTTGATTGATGTAGGAAAAAATAATAATAATAACAGTAATTACCTACCCATTTTGCTCTAAGGTGACTTTTTTAAAAAAAAATCAGGTGCCTATACTTATATATAAGGATTTCTGGTACCAAGAATTAACCAGTCAGATGTGACCTTATTACGTGACATGACCGAGAAGATGCAAATCTATTGTATGAACTGTATGTTTGTGGTTTAAGTCAGGGCATTCATACCAGACAGCTATTGTTGGGTTGGCTATTGTCATTTTATTAATTTGACAATCTAAGGGAAAAGAATTCAGTGTCCCTGACCAAATAGTCAGGTGTTGCATGTTTTAAAAATTCCTGAGGCACACCAGTTGAAAATCGCTGATTTATTTTACTAATGTTTTTCAGATTTTTAAGCCCAGAAAAGTGAAAAGAAAATATATAATACTCTTGCAATACCATCACTAATTGAAAATTCACTGTAAAATATTAATATATAATTAGTTAATATTATGCATTTATTTTATTAATATTGATACAATAATAAGCAGTAATAGCATATAAATGTCAACTAGAGCCAATGAATTCGCTTCAGAAAGAAGTATAGAGTATAAGAAGATCCAGAAGACTCCTGAAGAAAATAAAAAGCTAAAGACTATTTCGAGCCTCAGTTTTCCTAACTGTAAAATGGAAAAATAAATGGTACTTACCTCAGAAGACTGTTGTAAAGATTAAATAAAAATTTATGCTAACATGTTAGCAATGTACCTGGTATATAGAAAAAGCTCAGTAATAATCATAATTAACAAATTTAATAATTCTAAGGAACCAAAAAAAAAGGGCAGTGAGTAAAGAATAGATATCACTGATATCACAAATGGCCATGAGGGGCAGGTTAATTTAGTCAATATTTTTATCTGCTCATTGGATGTAAAGTAGTTAATAGAGTACAAATTCTTAAGATCTTACTCTTGAGTTTTTCTAAATTTATAGTTCTCAGGATTCCTCCTGTCAAGTCGCACTTTGAGAATTTCGTGAAATCCATCAGGCCTGGCCTCAGGAGATTGCACTAGCTCACATGTACCACACTGGGCACTTGAAGTGTGTTTAAGGATTCTTTGGAGTATGTCATCCAAAGTTAGGGATAATCTTCAAGAAAATGATTGAGGTTTTCTTCCTCCCTCTGCCTGTTACCAGCTTTTTCTATACCAAGTCAGGAGCCAGCAAACTCTGGCTCAAAGCCCTTTTTTTATGGTTTATAACCTAAGAATAATTTCTATGATTTTTCAAATGGTTGAAAAAATCACAATAAGGATAATATTTTGTGAAACATGAAGAATACATAAAATTCAGTATTGACTACTTTGTAAGTCAGCTAGTGAATTCTTACACTGACAATAAAACTTTTGATGTCAGGCCAGTACATTGTGATACTTATTACAAAATCATTTACATTTTAAGGATTCTTTTCTTATAACTAAAGAGTGTGGCGCACAGTGACTAGTCATGGTTTTACTGAGGCCTTAACAGACTATACATTCTAGGACTACAGGAGAAATGACAGTCAGTGTTTCAGATTCAAACTCAGTTCTCTAGGATGTTTTTGTAAACAGAAGTACCACATGTCTTTAGCTATTGATTTCAGATTATAAAACTTCTGGTAATTCATCAAAAAGTAAATAATCATATACTTAGGGAAGTTTCAAATGAAAAGGGATTATAAATTATAGGTAATAGCCAAATAAATTTATATTTTAATAAGCATATACTTGCATTGAAACACTACTGTTATCTAATGAAGTAGCAGTATGTTAATTGGGGAATATAAGCAAATCAATTAACATCGTAATTTAATATTTTTATTGCTTTGAATTTGAAAGTGTAAGGAAGAATCTTTGATTTGTCTACCTGCATTGTAGAAACTGAACATAGATTCAAAGCTTCCAACGAGAGAGGGTCTTGAAAGTCTATTGATTAGAAATCCACAGGGAAACAAATTCAAGAGATAGTTAATTGAATGTAGGTGATGTTTAACCTGCTGCTAAAAATGCCAGTTCCTAAATATTTAAAACTTCTACCTCAGAAAATATATCTAAAAAATTACTCAATTGTTTTTTAAAAGGAAAATAGAACATGTCATTTAAGAAAGATTACATGAAATTTCAGGGAGATTATATGGTCTTAAGAAAACTGTTGACAAAAAAAAAATACCAATTGACATATATATCAGAGACTTAGAAGACTGATGTGTCTAGGAAGAAATTGCCATTCAAGTGAGAATTTACTTTCGGTTTAATCTTTGGCTGTCTATAATGCTTACTAGTATTTCTGTCTTCTTATGGCTCATTCTTTATTGTCTCTTTTAGAGACTCAAAAGCATTATGTTTATTGGAGCAAAATCATTCACCTTAATTAAATTATATACCATTCATCTTAAAAAATAATTTCACAATATATTTATACTTTGTATACCATAACATGAAGGACAAAGGCTAAATTCAAATATTTTCATGTTGTATTAAATGCCTTGACCAGGATGATAAAGCATTTTTTCCCAGAAATGCTTGAATTTGGTCTAATTCAGTTGCAGCTCTTGATTTTAATGTCCAAGGTGTATAATGCCTGACGTATTGGCCCCTTGGTGAGAGCGCCTGAATCACAGCGGCTCTGTAATAACTGACATCCGCTGACCCCCTTCTGCCAGCAGTGCTGGAGGCAGAAGCCTGACTCCTCAAGACCCCTGCAGTGTTTCCAATCCATAGTCAGTGTGTCCTAGATTCTCTGGCCCAGAGAGCACAATTCGACAATTTGGTGCATATATTTTTAGTTTGTAAATGGCTTAGTGACGTTATTCAGAGTAATGCCAGTTGTCTATTCTTTGGTTCTGCTTTTATATTTTCATAGTTTTCACTATTGCATGCCCTTGAGGCATTTGAGAAAAGCCTGTGCCCTTTAGAACTCGGCACTGAGCCTTCGTCAGGGGACAGAAGAAATAGAAAAAACGTTTTCCTTGCCTTCCAGCCGTTTACAGGCTCACTTACTAAGCAGTGTACCTGCAGCCCAGGGGCCGTCCTTTTTTCATGGAACTTTACTATTTACAAAGCCTCCCACGCTTGCCATCTCATATGTGCAAAGTTACTGAAAGCTTTTAAAACAAGAGCCTGGTTATACTTGGTAAGATTAGAAATGAAATAATTGAGGAAGGATTCCTGAAGTGAGTTTTAAAGTTAAATATAATATAAATATATGTTCTTTACCTGCAAAGTTTCTATAACATTTAACATTGTTCTTATTAATTTTTTTCTATCTGAAAAGTAATTGTGAGAATTATATATAGTTAATAGGAGCATAAATATTTTGAATTTTATATCTATGTCACCTGACATTTTAATTTTCAAAAGAATCTGCTTTTCATAACATATTATACTAACATTTATCTTATTCATTCTTAGTTATGTCCTACTCACTTCCCTAAGGTAAAAAGAAGCCATTATTTTTGGTTTAAGTTTTACCTTTTTCCCCACCTTTAAATCTTTAGGTCTGTAGTGCCTGAACCCAGCAATTGTTTGCCACTGAACTGAAATGGCTATGGCTACTGTTTCTATTCCCACACCACACTGGCAGTAATATAGGATGCCACATATGTCATTCACCCCACAGATAGCTGTCATGTGACTGTCACTAATCAGGATGGCTAATACATGTTCAGCCTCTATAGTGACTGGTCTTCTCTAAAGCACTTATGTGCATTATCACATTTAATCCTCTCAACGACCCCTCAAGGTCGCTGTGCGAGTTTATGACATGCTCTGGTGATCATCTCTGGATGCACAAGGGAAGGGCACAGGCTGAGGAGTTAAGTCATTTGCTCAAAGCCACACAACTAGGAAGTAGCAGAGAGAATCTGAATCTTTGTCTGTGCTATGGACCGAATATTTGCGTCACCCTGAAATTTGTTGTTGAAACCTGATGCCCAGTATGATGGTATTGGGATGTGAGGTCCTTGGGAGGTGATTAGCTCATGAGGGTGGAGCCCTCGTGATTGAGTTTAGTGTCCTTCTAAGAGACCCCAGAGAGCTAGCTGCCCACTTCCTCATGTGCGGTTACTGTGAAAAGGCAGCTGCCTACGAGGAGGGGCCTCCCAGACAAGAAATCTTCCAGCACTATGATCTTGGATTTTCTAGCCCCTGGAGCTGTGAGAATTAAATACTTATTGTTCATAAGGCACCTAGTTTGTGGTATTTTTGTTATAACAGCCTGGATAGACTAAGATAGTCATTGACTACTATACAGCATGGTCGGGTAGGCTTAAAGTGCTGCTGTTAAAGTGTATAATTATCTTTAAATATCCAGAATATCCAGTATCAGTGGTTAGCACTTTATCATTTTTATAGACCTTTATATAACTAGAAAAATATTTAACTTGGATTCTGTTTCCCTTTATAGGGAGAAAACTGTAACATGTGTATCTGTATAATTGTACACACTAAGACTAGGCTACAGCACTATTTTTCCTCCTTCATTGATGTGCTTTACTTTATTATTAGTGCTATTTTACTCATCAGGGAGTGAAACAGAGAGAGCTTCAGTAGCTTGCCCAAGTTCACACCAGTGAGGGCAGAGCTGGAATTCGAAGCCAGCAGTTGGGCTACAGCCCAACTGAGTGGAGCGTGTCATCGAAGTGGGCCAGTGAACGGACACCCAGCCCGCTGTCTGACTGCAGGGCCGCCATATCGTAGTGACACCCTGCAATTTGACGAACTGCTTGAGCTGATACTCTCTTAAAATGAGCTGATACTCTCAAACACAGTAACACTTCGCTACTTGTTCCATTAACAAGAACAAGTTTTGGGGGCATCCATGAGTTCAGTAAGTTCTAGATTTTCCTGTGGACAAGGGAAGATATGAAGATGGGATCAGCAAGTGATGCTGTCTTCTCTCAAGGCAGTAAGTCACATTCAGAGTAGTACTGGGTTTTCTCCGCACCTGCTGCTTCCTGAGCATACAGGGAGGGGGTCATCAAAAGAGGAAATGTTGCCCTGGGATAGCTGGGAAGGCAGTGAAAAGGGAAGTGAAGGAAGAAGAGAGTTCAAGATTCTTGGGTACAGCAGTGTGAGGGATTTTCTTCAGCCCATGTTGTCTGACTGTGTGGAGTAAGGCAGCAGGGGACGGGAATAGTGGTCCTGTGGGGGAGGTAACATGGGTGTAATGAAAATGTCAGGCAATTATCTACAAAAGTCACCTATCCACAAGTTGGTTGTTGGGGGGAAAATAGGAAAATGCTATCAAGTTGTTTTTATCTTGAGGAATACCTCTACATGCTTGTAAGAAAACTGGAATCATTTGCTCTGTTCACTGGTCTGATTTATTTATCCACAAGAAGAAGCCTAATTATAGCTATTTATAAAGACAGAGTTTAGTAGGTACTTCTCATGAGCCAAGCTGGCACACTTCTAGTGTTGTAAAACAGGCACTGTTACATCGCCATTTTGTAGATAAGGAAACTCACACTCAGGAAGGTTGGATCAAGTGCCCTGGGTCACACAGCCGAAACTGGTCGGTCAGTGTTCATGTGCTGGCATCCATGTGATTGGCCGCCAGACTGTGCTGCCATCCTCAAGTAACCTGATAATTATTAAAATAATTCTAGCTGTTATAAAACTGGACCCGGAAGTGGGTAAAATCTCCAATTCAATACAATTCTACGTATTGTTCACTGAACAGTTTGAGCAGGTGCTCATAGCTGATGGTCCACTCTCCCCGTGCAGAGGTTCAGGTATCCAGGCCCTTCACCATTTATGCCATTTTGTCATCTGAGTCCACCTGGCAGGAGGATAAAAGGAGAACAGAAAAGGTACATCTGCTTCTTAAAAGCCTTGCTCTGGCAGTGCCATGCATCGTTTTTGTTATTGTTCTGTTAGTGACAGAAAATCACATGACCAAGCCAACATGCTAGGCATGAGGGCTGGGAAATACAGTTCTGGGTTATCAGATACTTAGTATCAATTTTATGCAATGGGAGGAGATGAACAGCTAACTGGCTCTCATACACATGACTTAAAATGTCTTGTTTTTTAAGATTTGTATTTATTTATTTTTAGAGAGAGGGGAATGGAGGGAGAAAGGGAGAGAAACACCAGTGTGTGGTTGCCTCTCGTGCATCCCCTGCTAGGGACCTGGCCCAGAACCCAGGCCGGTGCCCTGACTGGGAATCTAACCAGTGACCATGTGGTTCCCAGGCCAGTGCTCAATCCACTGAGCCACACCAGTCAGGGAAAAATATCTTTTATCATAATTAATTAAATCATTTGAGAACTTAAACTATTTTTTAATAGAGTGAAAATTCTGGTGCTTTCTTGTGTTATTGTAGGGTTAATACATTGCCAGTGTAATCTGGGAGCCTCTTTATCCCAGTTTCAAAGCCTGTCAAATTCTAAAACTGGCTCCAGGGTGTCTGTTTATTGCTCAGTTTTAAGTTTTCCAGGCTCCTTCGAACTCCTGGAGGCCAGACTCCTCCGTTCCATACCACACAGACCAGTGTGTTGGTAAGACTTCGGGAAAAGTTTTACCAGGAGCAGGGCGGTTGGAGGAAGGGAGGCACCCGGAATGGTCGCATCAGTAGGCACACTGTTTGCCTTTTCCTCTCTTCTCTCACCTCTGCCCCTCAGTTGTTGCTTCCAGATCCTGTCAACGTCCATGAATAACATATCACTCTTCCAAGTTGCTCTAGCAATATTAATTTATTTAATCTATAAAACAGGCTTTGAGGTAGGTTCTCTTATCCTATTTCCCTGTTTACCAGTGAGGAAACTCGAAGAGAGATTAAGTGCTCATTGGCACTGCTTCGATTTGAACCCAGGCTGTCTGGCTGCAGCCTGTCTTCTTACCCACTAAATTATTCTGCCTGTCAGTGGAGATAAATTTTTCACTAGGGAAAATTCTTAAGGTAGAAATTATTTTTGACTTTAAGCTAATGTTTAACCCAGCTCTTAAGTATTTTCTGTAATTTTAATGACCACATAGCATTGTTATACTTTAACAAAAAAGTAAAATATGAAATAGCCAACATTGCAAGTATGTACACTTTGTCTCTTAGGTTTTCTGTATATTCTGCTTAGTTCATAAGAGTAAGAGAGTTGTTATTGATTGTCTTAACGATAGAGGATTTATCGGTAACTTTTCCTAGCATTTTGCTAATTAGATAAAGACTTTGCTAGGTGTATTTGGTTCCGTGCATCTGTACGGTGTACTCATAAGCTGTGCGACCACATACCAGGGTGCTTGGCAGCCTCGGTAGTCCTGTAAACCTTTCAGGGGCATGTTAGTGCCCAGAGGTAAGTCCAAACTGCCTGAGATCTTCCCTGCTGCTACTTGGAGTGTAGAATCCAGCTCTCAGTGTTGGCCTTCATTCTGTTTCCTAATTTCTTCTTTTTTGTGCTCTGTATGTTCAAATATTAAACATCAAAGGAAAGTTCATAAACCTGTATAGCCAAGAGAGAAAAACACTATTCAGTGTTGTGATGGCCCACCCAAATTGCCATCAGTCAGTTCCTAAGACAGACAGTACGATGTGGAAAGAGGAATAAATACTTTCACTTTCTATGCTTAGTTAAGTTTTATTTTAATTATTTAAGCAATTGTATGTGTCACTTTATAATTTTTGACAGGACAAAAATAGGGGAAAGAAGAATAAGATTATTTCTGGTCAATCTATGATGGATTCTATGCTGTTTACATAGTTTAGTACTTATATGCAAATTCTTCAAGTATTAGAATTTAACGTTTTTAATTAGTTTATTACAGAGGATTTACTTGGCGTAGATATTATAATTAAATCTTGACTTCTAAAAACAAGAGAATATGTGCATTCATACTCTGAGTGCCTAAAGCAAACTAATCCAAAAAAACAATGGCATTATAATTTAGTTTGTCTTGAAAAGATGTTTTTTAATTGTCCATATTATTGTCCATAGATTGTTTTTCCTTTACGTATGAGAGCCTGATTCTGTTACTCCTTTTTGTGTTCATGAAGATGAGTGAAAACTCCATTATAATAACAATTAGTTTTTCACAGTGATAAATTGTACAGCAGTTATGGTCTCAGAGTGGCGACTGCCACATCAGCAGACACTGCATATCCCCACCTCTCAGACGGCCTGACGTTTTCGTGAATATGTATGTCCACTGCCTGTAGTTCCCCAGTTGATGGCCACGGTTAAATGAATCGTTGGGCTCTCTGTTAACAGTTTTCTTATATCTCCAATTCTGTACTTCTTATTTATACCCATTTTTCCTTTCCCCTAAAAAATGAGTCATAATGAGTATAGTCTCAAATTTTCTGGTGAAACAGACTTTGGACATTCGTGTCATTACATGATTCCTGGTGTTGATTCTCAGAAAATCATGTTGATATATACTAGATAGAAACTTCTTCGGCATGGTCAAATCTTAACGTACATAAAGGAGACTGGATATTTTCATTGACACATTCTCCCACGTGAACTGGAAGTGACCCCAGACCAGTGTATGAAGGTCAACATTCTCTATCCAATGATTTGACGTACTGAACTCTAACTATGTATATTTCACGCTTTCTTCAGATCTTAGTGTTATTTTCAGAACATAATATTTCCTATTCAGGGAATGCCTGAACTAAGAACTACTTTAAATCCAAATCACTAAGCTCCAAGGGGATTTGAAATTCCATTATTTTCTTTCTGGAATTTGAAAATGTGCTGTTGGATAGATAGTGAACTGATCCATGTTTCTGAAACTCTCCCACTGAAACATGTCTGATGGCAAAGGCGGGTAGTGCATTTTTGCAGGACTAAGGACATAGCCTGAAACAGCAGCCACGGAGGAGGAGTCTTTGAAATGTGGAGTTTCATCTTAAAAAGTCATCAAATCTTAGCCTGCTCCTTATATATGTTTACTTTACTATAAAATTCTTTAAAATCTTCCAGTAAATGTAAAAGAACATTCTTCTCTAAATTCCATGTTTATCATTTATCTTCAAATGTCCTCTAAAACACTGCTTAATTCTGCCCCCCACCCCGGCCGGACACATAAGCCAGAATCTTAAGGCCAGATGTCCATTCCAGGGGCTTAACCAGCAGAGATTTTCAGAGCAACCCAAGGGCATCCTGTGAAGCAGCCAACCCTCCACTCAGATGAAGAGCCAGTTTGCTTCCAAAAGGAACTCATACTAGAGAACTACACCAGTCCCCTACCTGGAGTGGGAGCACTTTATGGGCAGAATATCTTTAAGTATGAACAATAGGTTTGTAGGATTACTCTGTGAATGTGTTGTTTACTTGAATCAGAATATGTACTGTACTGAGAGGATCAGCAGGCCTAGGTTTTAGGGCTACCTCTTCCAGAGGCTGGCTGGGTGACCTTCCACAATTTATTTCCCCAGTTCAGCCTCAGTTTTCTCAGCAGCAAGATAGTGGGATTGCATTATATGGGGTCTCTAATATTTTAAAGCTTTAGGGTCTGTGGTTCTGTAAATTATTTTGCACAATGACTTTAATCCAAACCACGTGCATGTACAAGTATGTCTATATTCACATATATGCATGCACAGATGCATATATGTGTTCCCATGTGCATTCATATATACATATATGTGTGCATGCATGTATCCACAAATGTGTATATATATATTCATATATACATTCGTGTGTGTTCACGTGTGGTATATCTATATCCATATGTATATATGTGTGTGTATACATAGGCATGTGGTTCATGCATAAATATTGGTTTATAAGTATTGATGATATATACATATATATATACATATACAAGCTATGTCCATTCAGTATTTAGCATTTCAATTAACTTGGATCTGAATTTGCTTAATAAACCTATCTCAATTATAATCTCACTTTTCTGAAATTGGTAAGTAGCAGTTATGGTAAAGGTATCATTTAAATTTTTAATTTTTTTAAACACAAAATTACATGTGTGTATGTGTGTATGATGGGTCTGATTATTTATAGAAATTGAGAAATCAAGAAAACAAGCCATCACCTTGCACACTTTTTGACGAAGGGTGGAGCCCATCTCAGCTGTTTCCCTTTTTGTTGTACACCGATCTCCCTGAACCGCAGCTCCCTGGGCCCTGTGGAAAACATTTCCTTTTCAGCAGCGTGGCCCCTTGACTGTAAAGCACAGTGAAGTACTGTACAATAAAGCACAGTCATTATATTTGTGTGATTAGATGAATATATTCTTCTCTGTTGCCTGTCATAGAAAAGAGGGAAGAACAGGGAAAAACTAGTGCCGATACTGATCATTAAAAAACAGGCACTATGAAATCCAGTTCCACAAGATAGAATTAAAGACTGTGTCTGAGAGGCACGGCGGAGTGATGAGTGGGCAGGGGGTCGTGGCTGTGCTGGTGTGAGGGTCGTGGTCCCAGAAGCATTTCAGTGCATCCTCTGCTAATGTTTGTAAAGCTGTAAGTTTGTATGAGAACCCGGAAGGAATATTTAGAAGTGACAGCTGAGAATCCAGAATTTTCCATCAGCAAAATCTGCTTTAATAAATTATAAAGTAATGCTGATTTGCAAAATATTAACCTTACTTGGAGGTTATATAAGGACAGATAAAGAACAAATTCACTTAAATATAGTTTTCTGAGATACGAACACAGAAGGGGGGCCATTCAGTTTTTCAGGGAGGAGGACGGGGTTTTGAAATACTTATATTCTAATGGAAACAGGGTCCTAGGATAAGCAGTTGGGAGAGAATGTAGTTAACGGCGCCTGGTCCTGGAGGAAGCCGGAGGGAGAAGGCCAGAGGATAAGGGAGCCCTTCTTGCACTGTGGCAGGAGAAGAGCAGGGAAAGGATGGATGTGGAGTTTGGGGGTGTCTCTGACCTTCTGGCACCTCAGGCCCCAGCCACCTACCTGTGCTGCCTGAGCCCGTGGATAGGTTTTCAGGAAGCGTGCTAACTGCCCTCGGGGTGCATGGCAGAGCCCAGCCGTTGTTGTCACATCAAGTGAGACACTTAAACCTAATGTGCCAACTAAATCATCTAGGAAGCCACACAAGTATCTTTCATCTGTGTTCTCTGAGTTTAACCCCCTTCAGTTACGTGTTAGAAAGCAGTTCACCCTCTTTCCCAAGCAGCACAGAGCCAGCCAGGCACATCTCCGATGTCCCTCCTTAATAGTGAGCATGTCAGGCAATAGCGTAAATAGCAATGCTTCTTACATTCCACATGCGTTCTTTAATTAATGTGTAAAACAGCAAAAGTTGCTTGTCCAGTTGGCAAGGATCATGTGAAATAAATAATGCTCATAAAACATAAATCACAAAGGCAAAGTACTTCTCAAAGTTGTGTTTCAAATATATTTTATTATGTGTTAAAGTAACTTTTTTCCCAGTGAGCATATATCTGAAAAATTATTGTTAAAAATCATGAAAATGGACCAACATATAAAACATTTGTTTTACTGAACTTTCTGGAAGCATCCTATATCCTCCTACATCAACCTTTATAGAAGAGAAATTTTAACGTGTGACATCTTTATGGGTCTGTAATGCACGTTGTGTGAGATGTGCCACGTAGGTGAGTTTGCCTTCACTGGAGTGACTGGGCTTGAGCAGAGCAGTTTACGAGTGGGCTCTGTGTTTCCCTCCGAATCCGAACGTTGTGGCCGCCCATCCCAGAGCCCCACCAGAGGGCTTAGTTCCAGCTCACTCAGTGAGCTGCCTTCCCACCTCTCATCCCTTTCATCTCCATTAAAAAGCAACCTGAAGAGCAAAAGTAGCATCTAACTTTCCTAATGTTTTCATTTTCGTCAAATAATGAGTTGTTAAACAACCTTTCAATAATCATTTTTATGCCAATTTGAGGTTTCCATTTATGTAAGGTTAATTTATGTTGTTTTTTAAAACCTAGCTTCTAACCAGAGCACTGAGTCCTTATCTTAGTTATAAAATAGTCTTATGAAACATATCTTATAAAATGGTCTTTATCTTACTTATAAACTAGTCTTACTTATGAAATAAACTACTAGCACCTGCTTTCAAGCATATAGGGAATGTTATCAGTCAGATTCCATATTTGTGAGAAGGTACAGGGCATCTGCAGTACAGTGTTACTCGACATGCAAATCTATAATACCGAGTTTTAGATATTAATGTAATAGCTACTGGCCAACATATTAGGTATCAGATTCTGCCCTGGGTACTTCACATATAGCATTTCTATTCCTACCAGAAAATTAAGCAGTACCCTCTTCACATAAAAGGAAACTTAAGATAAACAGTTTAAGCAAAAATTATATTTGGTGGTAGTGTTTGGATTTAAATGTAGGTTTGTGTAGAGTCTTAATAAGGAGAAAGCTTGTGTGTGTGTGTGTGTGTGTGTGTGTGTGTGTGTAAAAGTATCTAAAAATTGGAGGAAAGACCATGTATTTTATTAGTTCTTTTAGCTACTTTATAAATATTTGGCTAAATGAATTCTAACTACAAATGACTACACTTCCATTAATAGTAGATTATATTTCCTGGCTTAGAAATTCTCTTCATAAATGGTGGTATTTTCAAAATTATTTTGAAATCTTCTATAATTGTTCTCAGAATTTGAATCATGAATCTTATGAATGAAGGAAAAATTTAGGGAGTCCCCTTTTGCAGGATAGTGGCTTCCTGAGCAATCTCCCAGTGGGGGCAGTGTATTCATTTGCTGCCTTAACAAACCACCACAAATTTAGCAACTGAAAGCCACAGAAATATGTAATCTTACAGTTCTGGAGGCCAGAAGTTCAAAACGGGTCGAAGAGTTGGCCGGGCGTGTTCCTTCTGGCCTCTCCAGTACAGCACCCCTTTCCTTGCCCTTCCAGTGCTGTGCTGAGGAGCCACACCGTTCTTCAGCTCCAGGTCCCCAGCTGTCCTCCACCCTCAGGGCCCTCGACAGCTTTCTCTGTGCCAGCACTCTTCCCTGGGCTCTCCTGTTCCCCTCCTCCTCTGACTAGGAGCCTTGAGAGTTTACAGTGCCCCACCCCCCAGATAATCTAGGATGACCTTCTTACTTTAAAATCAGGTGGTTAGCAAACTTCATTCTATCTGCACCACAACCCCCCGGCCATGTAATATAGCATACGTGTTCTGGACCAGGGAGCGGGGGCAATTCTACTTACCACAGGCAGGTTTAGATTCTGTTAGGTCTGAAGTTTGTGGAAAGGCTTCTTTAAGAATATGAACAAACAAAATTACAAATATAAAATTAGACATTAAAACACATATGTATATATAATGAGAAAAATATGACACAAAATACAGACTTTTAAAAAGGCAAACTGCATAAATATAATCTACTTAACCCAAATTAATTTTACCCTCAATTGTCTAATATACCTGTCTAGTAGACAAAACAGCTGTGTGATAAAACAAAATGCCTTATTTAAAACTTTCATTTGTTTTGGCTGAATTAAAAATAAATAGAATGCTTACCGAAATTATATCTTCAAAGTTTGCTTTTTAACTAACTCTTTATTCATCTTTATTTGTGTCATTTTTTCCACTAGTCAAGTTGTTCAGTTCCTTCTGTTCTGGAAGATGTGACACAAGGAATATGGAATTTGGGGCCAGAGACCTGTGGTTGAGCCCTCGCTTACTGATTAAGCAAGCATCTAGTATGTGCCAGGCACTGTGCTGGACTCAGAGGATACAGTAATAAGCAGGGTGGAGATGACCCTTGCCCTCATGGATCTCACAGTGTAGCCAAAAAGACAGACATGGGAAGGCCGTCTGAAGCACATTACATGTAATGCAGTGGTGTAGGGCCCTGTGAGTGTCCTACATGGGCTGGTGGCAGTGAGGTTTACTCCAGGACCTGAGCGGTGAGGCGGTGACCCAGGCAGAGGGGAGCAGTGCAGGGAAAGGGAGCAGGTTTCAGGCAAGAGAAATGGCATGGACAAAGACCTGCAGTGGGACAGCTGCCGCTGGTTTTGCGAGGTAGAAGAATACGGAAGCACAGGGAGAAAGGGAGAGCGGTGTAAGGACCCTCGGAGTAAGCTGGGACCGGGTCCAGTAGGGCCTTATGACTACGCCTAAGATTTTGGTTTCTTCCTAACTGCAGTAGCATACCACTGAAGAGTTTCTGAACAAGCATGTGTAGAGAATGGAATGTGAAGCTGGGAAGGAGGGAAAGGCAAGAGTAGATGCAAGAAAATTAGAATGAAGAAAAGTGTTCAGAGTTGAAGTATAATGACATGAGTTATTAACTACCTTTTCCTCTTCAAAAGGATTCTGGTGTGTATGCCTTTTCGTTGACAATGACTCTTTAAAAAAGCTGTTCATGAAGCACTATTTACAGCATACAAAAAAAGTATAAAGCATGTCTGATTGGTTGCTTTTATGCCAATAGATGCATTTATACTCAGTTTCTTTGACCAGGTGCTTACATTTTATTTCTAATTGTCTAATGAACATAGTTTCCCTAAATATGGGCATTTCAGGCATCAATGAACTGGGTAAGGGGATAATTGGACAATTAGAAATTTCCTTCTGAAATCAAGTCAGGCCTTCTTTAGCTGAATTTAAGGGTTATCTGATCGAGTACTTGTGTTGGGATGGGGGAGGAGAGGCAGCCTCCCTGTCCTGTGGGCTGAACTCATTCTGAGCCTTTTCCTGGTCAGGGAAGCACTCGGTGCCTTTCCCACCAGCTTGCAAGGGCAGTGCCTTGTCTTTCGTCCAGTCTGCCAGCGTAGCCTTCCGCATTCCAGGCATTTCCTCCTGCCTGCTCTAGCCTGGCCATAGGCCCAGCCCCCTCGCCTTCTCCTATCCATGTAACTCTGTTTCAGATCCCGTGGTTTTCTGCTTTAAACTTGGCAGTGGCTTTCTGTATAATTTCACATTGTCTTTAACTTTGTCACGCTCTAGCGCCCCTTCTAATATAATTTCTACTTCTGATAGTTACATTATGGCAGGAAACACATCGTTAGGATACCTTTTTCTGTCGATGGAGGTGTAATTATACCTTTAAAACTCGCGAAACTGGGTAGCCGTGAAGGAATTTTCACTCAGCAGAGAATGCATGTCTAGAAGAGGCTGTGTGCTGTGTGCGCACTTCCATGGGCTGTCTGTGGGAAGTTTGTCCTTGACAGTCTGTGGTAATAAAACTTATGTCATTCTAATTTTTATAAAATACTAATCAACCGACTAAAATTTCGTCCACATTTCCCAAATATTGGCTAAACCACATAGCCCTCTACCCTTGCAAAATAGAGTAAGCTTCTCTTTGGCAGCTGTGTTGTCCGGCCTTACCTGAGAGCTGGAAGTGCCAGTGGTTTATGGGGAGAGGTAACCCCAGGGAAGCACCAGTGTTGCAGGCTCGCAGGGAAAGGAGCCAGGGAAGGGAGTCAGTATACCGTGTGTCTTTTAATAGCTCAGTCCTCTGGGCAACTGAGACTTGATCCCATTGGGGATCATGGTGTGGAAGTGTTTTCCCTGAAGATTATTTACCCAACAACCCCCACTTGTTCTTGGCTCAGGACAGCTTCCAGGGTTCTTAACTTCCTGGCACTGCATTCCTCTTTTCCTTGCGGGCTTAGCTGACGACAGCAATTGGAAAGAGCACGAAGCAGAGAGTTAGTTGCAAGTGCCTACAGTGAGACCCCATCCTTGCAAAAAGAAACAGTGAGTGCAAAGGAGATTTGGGCAGGGTACCAACAGCATCTGCTACTATAGCTTCTCCCCAGGGCCTCCGCTTAGAGTTGTGCCCACTGAGTTTTACATAAAGGCACCCCACTAGTGGAGGTCTCTACAGCACCACCAGGGTAGAAACAGACAGCTATGAGAGCATTTCCTCTTTCCTGACTTGCCCACATGGGCAGCATTTCCTTGGAGAGACCATTTTTCTGCCTCCCCCCCACCGCCTTTTGTTTCCCATCAGGGCCCTCTGGCAGGACTACGCTCTTGTTGATATTCCATCTCTGTCCAGGGCATTGCACACGGTATGCCTGCCGTCCTCTGTCAGTACCCTCCATGTACACTCCGATGCATAGAAAGTTTTTAATGTTTTAGTGCCCATCTATTTCCAAACCCAGTTAATTAGTTTTCTATGTACTCTTTTTTTTGTACTCTTAATTTTTGTCTATCACACAGAACACATCTTATTAAGAGATTCTGAAATCTGCTGTATTGAGTTGTTAACAAAGTTTAGATGGCTTCTTATTTTTTTAGAGCAATTGCATTTTATTCAAGGGATGGAGTTCTCATGGTGGGATTTCAGGTGTCACGAGTGGGATATCACCCCAACACCCCTCTTAAGGACACCCAAAAAAATAAAAGTAGCAGCTTGAGAGGCTGCATGCTAATAATGAAAGACTGGCCATATGCCATTTTATATTTGGAAGTTTTATTATCTTGTCCCTTTTCATTACTCTGGCCCTAAATTAATGTTTCAGTTGTGCCAACAAAGGTGCCTCCATAATGCACAAATGTCTTTTGATGGAAGGAACCCGGTTAAACACCTCAAGTTCCGATGAAAGAGGCAGACACAAGATTTACCGAGTTACCACACGGTAGAACTTTGGAGTTACATGGACTTCCATTCCTTGCTGTTTCACTTTCAATAACATTCTGATTAGAACTCCGAAATATCACTTGTACTCTTCTAAGGCAGATTTAGTTTAACGTAACTGGTATTTAACTTGCTTCACTCTCTCTCTCTCTCTCTGTATACACACACACACACATGCACACATATATGCAACATATTTATACACACATAATGTATATTATATGTGTATATACACATACATATATATTATATACATGTAGTATATAATATATCATCCAAATTGGGAAAAGCCCGTAACAGAGTTAGTTGCAGTTGCTACTTTGTCATATCCAAGTTGTCATATCTTTGAGAACAAAAGGAAACACTGTTAATAATATGCTCAAATAACAGGCATAAACCAAGATTGTCCTGAGTTAAGAAGTATGATTACCCTGCTTCCTGTTACCTCATCATACTCTTGACACAGCACTGGAGGGAAGAAGAGGGAAAAGCAGGACAGTGGACTCTCGGTCCTTGGTGCCAATTTGGAAGTAAGGTGGAACCACAGGAAAGTCACACTGTCCTAGTTAATGGTTCCGTTGCTGCCACTTTCCCTTCCCCAAATTGGTGTGTCATTCAAAGAGCTTTTAGAGTACATAGGTTTTAGAGGACATGGGTCTTAGCTGGAATTTGCTTTTCTTTGGGGGTGTTGTTTTGGCTGCCGGTGACAGGTTTAGCACATATGAACTGCTACTTAAACTCTTGAGCTCCAGTTCTTATACTTGTAAACTACGACAACACCAATACCCGTAAAATATGATGAGGGTTAATGGAAATGTGTGTAAAGCACTGAGTGCAGGGCTTGGCATGTAAAAAAGTGCTCAGTGAAAGCTAGAACCTTTTCTTTTCCTGTGCTATACCATGTCTCTCATCCCAGTGCTGGTCTCCTGGCAGGCGGGTGGGGTGTACAAGGGTGCTGGGCAGGCAGCTGACCGTGTGAATGCTGAAGCAGTGCAGTCCACAAATGATCGTGCTGGCAGCATATGTGGGTTACACATGCATTACAAGTGCCAAGTGGGTGAGATGCAAAAAATCACTGTGGGACCCTACTCTTGCTCACAAGGAAGCCCTTTAATAGGATGTAATTTATTATCCCTGAGCATTACTTCTCTGATATTTCTTACGTAAGTAGAGAAGCCACGTAGAATTTAATAAAGTAAGCAACATATTTTTATTTCATTTCACTTAAATGGCTTCATTATGTAGTTTGTTTAAAACTGTGTTTACAAATTATGGCTATTTAACAATTTTCAAATTTATCAGATGATATATAGCAAATTACTGAGTGATTTTTCACTTCATAATTTTATAATAAGCTAGCTACAAAAAAACCCTTGACAGAAGCAGTTTAATCATTCTGTGTGTATGTGTGAGAGAGGACGAAGGCAGAGGGAGGAGGAGAGAGGCCATGGCGGGGGAGGGAGGGGAGGAGAGGACCTCACAGAGAGCTCCCTGTATCCTCCTGGAGGCAGCACACGTTACTTAAACCAGGTCAGAGCTTCTTCAGCGTTCAGTCTTCTCCCGAGACCAACTTAATGCTGCTCCTTAATTTTTTCAAGATAGACAAGGTAAGTCCATGTTACGTGTCTGAATTTATTAAGTCCTAATAGGAGTCTGTTAAAATAAAACTTTTCATGAAACTAGAACCAAAAGCCAAATTTCTGTGTTTGAAGCTTTCAATGATGTCTTAACAGTTTTTAAACAAAGGTAGTGTTATGCTTGAGATTACTAATAATCTCAATTTAATGAAAAATAAAAATGTAAAAATTATGTGATATAATAGAATAATGTTGCTACTGTATAAAATTTTATAATGTATAAAATTATGTCTAAGTATGGTTAGCTTCAAACTTATAGTTAAAGGATTTAAATGCTAATATTGAACAGTGCTTCAACTTATTAGTATCAAAACACATCACAAAGTTATATTTTTCTTTAAAGTAATTTCATTTATATTTAAAATTGTGTCAATTTGTTGCATATCTATGGCCCTTTCACACATAATTAAATGCAGATATTTTATGTGGACATTAATTTTGGAAATTTAGAAGTATATTTCTTCTGCATGTTGAAATTATAAATCTTATTTTCTATTTGGGCTCCAAATATTTTCCTTTCATTTTGTTATGTTCACCCATGGATCATAAAAGTGTAACATTTTTGTTTGAATAACTTATGATAAATCATATCAACTGTGTTATTTAAAATAAGTTATACTTTCTCCCTAAGACTACTTATTTATGAAGATCTTTCCCAGCAGTATTTCAGAGAAAACAATTAAAATTCTCAAGTAAGAACTTTGTTTTAATTATTTTTAGATCAGGAAAAAATATACATGTTAAGAATGTAAACAGATTTTAAAAACAGACTTATTTTATGCTTTTGGATAAATTATGAGAAGTACAATCTGGTAACTGTTTTTCTTTACTCTTTTTCGTATTCACTCATGCTGATGCCAACAAACAGTCTGGCTGAAATTGCAAGTATTGTCTGCACTGATGTGTGTGGCACAGAGTGCCTGGGAGAAGGACAACCTCATGTGTGTTCAAACCCAGTGCTGTTCTCCAAAGGCTAGGCATATAATGATGTGCTTAAATAAAAGCAAGACTCATCAGTAACTTCCTTTCTTCCTTCTTTAAAAAAAAAGTCAGAATCTGATGGAGGACATTTAAAGCATTGTACACATTATCAAAGAAAGTCTTCCACATATTGCTTATGAGTTTTTAATATTATTTTTATATTATTTTATACTACTTTTGTATTATTTTTTACTTTATATTCTGAGTAATACTTGAAGGGAATTAATCCCTAATTTTAGTTTCAATCAACACAACATTTATCTTAAGAAGCAGGGCTTCATGGAAAGAAGGCATAAATATACTTAGAATAGCTGTGATACATTTGAGATTTATATATTTTCCTCCACCAACTCCTAACTTAAAGTTATTTGTATTAGAAAGAATCTTAACATCTGTTTGCTTTTGTGCCATCCTATGAACCAGCTGAGTGAAATGTCCTCTTGTTTCTTATCTGTGCTTATCAATGAGCAGTAAAAAAAGTTTATTTTTTTCTCTCTCCCACTTTAAAGTTGGTATAAGATCAACAGTACAGAATCAGTGTGGTATGGAATGTTTTTTTTACCTAATTGATCAATTAATAGAAACCGCTTTGTCCTTCTGAGAAAATATATATAATTAATGCTGTAAGCTTTAATAACTGAGTCAGTCAGCAACTCACTCAATCAACATTTTCTGAGCCTAACTTTTTCACAAAGTACTCAATGGAAGAGATATAAAAACATAAATTCATATGAAAAGTTACATAAAAGTAAAAGATTTTATTGAAGATCTGTCACATTAACCTAAGTGTTTTCATAGAGCAGTTCATAGTCAATTACCAATTTGCTGATAGGGAAACAATCACGATAGGAGTTTAGAGAGCAAATGACGCAGCTTAGGCTGGTCAGACTGGGTTGTAGGCAGAGAGGCTTTGGGGCAGCCTTAAAGGACTGGTAGGGAAAAGATAGGAAGCACATCTGAAGTAGGCGGGTGGCAGAGGGAAAAACATGGAGGCAGGCAGTGTCATCTCATGGAGGGAACAGGATGTTACCAGCATGGCTGGGCAGAAGGTTGCTCTCAGGGAGCAGAGAGAGAGATAAATGTGGCAGAGTTGGTGGGAAGGAAATATGGGAGCGCTGTATGGGACGTGCTGGGCTGTGCGAGAGCCAGTGAGAAAGGAAGAGGAGACCAACATCTTCACGGAAATTAATCCGTTGTGCTTGCACAAACCCAGTTAGAATGGCAAGAATCTCACCATGGGGAGACCAGTTGGAACAAGGAAGGAATAGGCAGAGGAGATAAGGCAGTAAGTATAACAATGGTGATCATGTTTGATAATGAAAAGATGGAAGTTTTTTTAACAGAAATGGGAAATTAGTAGAGAAGGCCAGTAGGTCTGTAAACCTCTACCATTCAGGGTCCAACCAGAGAATCAGAATCTGTAAGAGATTTATTATAAGGAATTGGCTTAAGTGTTTGTGGGGCGCTGGCTTGGCATGTCTGAAGTTCATAGGGCAGGTGTGAGGAAGGGCTGGCTGGAACTCAGCCAAAGCTGCAGACCGTGGGTAGAATTTCTTCATCAGGGAAACCTCCCTTCTGCTCTTAGAGCCTTTCAACTCATTGAACTAGGCCTATCCACATTATCTGAAATAATCTCTCTTATTTAAAGTCAACTGGTTATGAACTCTAATCACACCTACAAAATACCTTCATAGCTACACCTAACTTTGTGTTTGATTGAGTAACTGGAAACTGTAGCCTAGTCAAGTTAATATGTCATAAAACCATAAAAAACCTCCAAAATGGTATGAATTCCAAGGGTCTGGTAGGATTTCTTAAATGAAAATGGCCAGAAGTTTATTAGAAATTCAGAATTGAAGCTCAGTAAAGTTATTGGCATGTGAGATAACCACATTGGGAGTTATCCATGTGCAGGCAAAACCCATGCCAGTCAAGAGAGTTGGTGGGAGATCTCAGAGAAGGCAGTGAACTTCTAAATGAATTCTGGGGAGAAACTGCTTTTAAGGGGCGTATTAACAAAGACTTAACCGCCTGACCAGTGTAGCTCAGTTGGTTGGAGTATCATCCCACAGACCAAAAGGTCGCCTTTTGATTCCAGGTGAGGGCACACGCCTGGGTCGCAGGTTCGGTCCTGACGGGTGCGTGTGGGAGGCAACCGATGTTTCTTGCACATCGATGTTTTCCACTCTCCCCCTTCCTTTCTCTCTCTCTGGAACAAGACATACGTATTTCTTAAAAAGCAGAAGGAGAGTTAACTAAAATATAGAAAAGATTAAATAGTTGAGAGAACCCTGGGCTGTTCCTCTCTTTGCAACAATTTCTCACTCGTTTCCCGAGATTTCCAAGGCGGCAAGAACGTGGCTGTGCCTCTGTCCTTCCTCCTGGTTTCGGAGATCCCGAGAGAATGTGCACTGTGAAAAAAACAGTGGTTTTTACTGTGAACTTTTAAAGTACAGTTTAAAGAAGATTGCAAGTATCTCAGATGTAAAGAAACACACACACACACACACACACACACACCCCAGATAGTAAGAAATTAGAGGCACAACTCTTCTGATTACTGAATGGAGAAGCCTTCTGGGGACCTTTGCCTCACAGCTCTTTCCCTTCCTCAACTGTCTAGCAAAATTTTTGTTTGACTTCTATGTACATCTCTAGTACCTCCCCCCCTCTGGGAAGTTCCTCCGCTCCCCCAAGAGGTGTTAACTTCATCCCGTGTCCCATCACCCACCCAGGCATGTTACACTTCTCACCGTGCTCGAATAGAATCGCTTACATGTTCTCCTCCTCCACCAGGCTGTAAGCATCTGTCAGTTTTCAATTCACGGGGGCCTGTAACAACACTATTTAAATGCTTAATACATATTTGGGCAATGAAGGTTGGGTGTGTATGTCTGTATATGAGAAAAAATGTATAGAAGGCAGACCAGTATATATGCTTATAAACAATTTGTGTATGGAGAAACTTTTTAAGTTCTTCAGTTTTAAAAGTAGAATTTAAGAGAATAGGGTGAAAAAAGAAGGGGAGCTTAAGGAAGGGATGCTGCAGAGGGGTAGGGAGACCCTTGTCCTAACACAGGAAGAGAGGAGAGGTCCCAGGAAGGATTTCAGCTGGGAGGGAGGACATTCTGTCTTCCCACCAGAGTAAGAGACAAATTGATTTGAGGTAAATTAAAATGCGCCTTCTTCTAAGAAGAGGAGATTTTCCTTGATGTGGAAAACCTGAAATTTTTTAACTATATTTGTCAATTTAACTTTAATGTAAAACATTTAAAGTGTGTGTTAACAATGAAAGTGCTATTTCTTTCATTTTTCTTTGTGTGTGTATGTGAGAGAGAGACAGACAGACAGACAGACACTGTTGTGGGTAGTCTTATGCTAATTTGTTTAATTGACATTTCAACTCTGTTTCCCCAGCCCTGTGCTAGCCTAGTGTTGGTTTCAAATGCTGTTAAGTCAAAATATGGTCCCCCCATAAAGAAATTGAAAATATTTACAAATAGTAGAATTTATGAAGATAATTATTCCACTGTGTGTTGCAGGAAAGCCAGAATATCATCAACATCATATTGCAGTGCCCTTGAAGGAAAACGTAAAGGGTAAAGGAAGTATCTTGTTCTATAATCAATATTGCTGATATAGATTTTCACGGTATTTAACTTTTACAGAATTAGACATTTCTCATCAGAATTGTTTAATGTGTTTCTGAGATAATTCTTTTCACCTTTCAGAATTTTTTAATTTTTTAATGTTTTTTGCCTTTAATTTAGCAAATTGTAGATAAGGATTTCAAATTCATAACAATGTTTTCTTTTCTCATTGATTTAGAACTTGACTGGTTATTATCTTTCAAAAAATATAAACTATTTTGTAGAGACATACAGCTGAAATGAAATTACCAAGAATCTAGAGTACCAGGGACATACAGTACTATTCTCCTGTTGTGTGCATTTTTCGTGAAAATTTCAAGAATTGCAAACAAAATTTTGCTGTCTCTAAGGACAACACCAGGACTAAAAGTGATTTCTCTGAACTGTGCCCAATCTGCAGTGATTGGGCTCCCATTCATTCGAGGGCACTATATATAGCTGCGTCCAGGTTCCTCCACTTACTACATAATGACTCATCGTAGCAGAGAGGCGTCAAGTCCCTGGTGACTGCACTTGGCCTGTTAAGATGTAAGCACATGGAGTGTGACAATGCGTGCTCTTTCTGAAACAATCTTAGGAACAAAGGACAGCCCACTCAGCGCTTCACTGCTTTCACGATGAGACTTCTTTTTCTTTTTACAAAATGGAACTGAAGTCGCATCCAACTAAAGGGCGGACTGAGACTGGGAGCGGAACGGCTCAGTCCCTACTCTCCACTGTGGCTGTGAGGGGCCTGCATGGCCACAAGCTGAGGATGCAACCTTGCGTCCCTGGGTTCTCTAAACAGAAAGTTGGGGTGGACCACTATATTTTTAAAGTTCTGGTGCTGAGTTTCAGATGTATTCTATTCTAAAATGAATCAGTTTGATCCACCCATCGTATACATTTCAGGATTTCAGCCCAATGTTTACTTTTGGATTATTTTAATCCTTATTTGATGTGGATTGAGACTCAATATGTATTGCCAATATAAGATTAGTTTACTGCTTTATTGCATAAGCCTCAACATATATGAAGTATTTAATATTCTTATAAATTTACTTCTGTTGTAATGAAAAACACTTCACTTCACATAGCTTTTATCGTAGTGCTAGCCTTCCAGATAATAATTTAAACTCTGCAGTCTCAGCCATGTTTACTCGTTCCCACTTGTCAGTGTAGTATCTTAGTCTCCTCAGGCTGCTGTCACAAAGGCACCACAGAAATTTACATCTCACAGTTCTGGAGGCCAGAAGTCTAAGAGCCAGGACCAACACAGCTGGGTCTGGTGAGGATCTGCCTCCTGGTCTAGACATGGCCGTCTTTTGGCTGTGACTTCACAGGGTGGAAGGAGCAGGCGAGCTGCTTGGGGTGTCTGTCACAAAGGGTCCAACCCCACTCATGACGGCTTTGTGAACCTCGTAATGCAGTCACCCTCCCCACCCCATCTCCACGTGCCATCATAGTGAGTGTTAGGTTTCAATATCTGAATGCAGGGGTGGGAGTCACAAAAATTCAGTCTACAGCACGTAACCCAGTCAGGATCGAACTTTTTTTGTGTGGGTAACACCACATGCTACTCTTAGCTCCTCAAACTCTCAGGACTATCATTGATTAACAGTCAACTTAGTCAAGATAATGAATGCCTTGAAAGTAATAAGCAACATCTGAAAAACAAGGGGCAGAGAGTAATTGACTTTGCTGACGATGTCAAACTGTCGATATTACATGCATCATTTCCTTCTGCCTTTTTGTTGCCACACTCGCCCCACTGAAGCTCACACATCTGCTCGGGTGCATGCATCACTTCCCTACAGAGTCTTCCAAGGCTGTGCTTGACATCACATCTGTCAATTCTCCACATTCCCTGAGATCTAGGTAACACAGTCCTGTCGTTAGCTGAACGTCGGTCCTCGGGTTTTCCCTTCGCCAGCCTAGATTCTAGGATTTTACTGTATTGTGAGTTTTAAGTTCTTGTTTGCCTAATTTTTAAAGATAGAAGGTAGTGGGTTAAAAATTAAAGACCTAAAAGTTTTCATATTCTGTTTGACCAGTTTTCACCACCACACTTTTTTTATTTGTGCAACTATAAAGTTGCACATCCAAAAGTTTTGTTGTTTAGCATGTACTCTACCCACAGCCAGTCAGGAGGCCACCCGCCAGCAGTTTCTCCGGCCTCTCAAGCGCCCAGGCCTGATCGGATGGACCCTTTTGTAAATAAATGATATTTTTGCCAGTGATGGAATCAGGCTTGACTTGCTGCAGACAGCCAGCCACCAAGTCAGTCCCAGACCTGTGTGGCCGCGCCTCACACAGCCACTGTCCACTTCCCTTCCCATGTTGCTGCTTGTTCTGCTCATGCCTGAGCTGTGGCTCAGTCTCCGTGCCAGCCTGAAGTACAGTCATCAGAGCGTTTTGCTTTGTGGGGCAAGCTGTTCAGAATCACACCATGCCAGTGGCCACCCTCACACCTGTGGTCTTTTTGCCACAAGAAAGTTGAGCTGTCTTTTTCTTCCTCTCCCCAATCCCCACTTACTAATTCATTCTCCTCTCTCCTCTCACAATCTGTCAAATTTCTCCTGAACTTAATAACTCCTTTTATGCCTACTAGTTAATCCCAGTATTGTTTCCCTCCTTTAAATCATAAATTACCTTTCTGATCAGTCAGTAAATAGATATAACTCTTTTTAATTTTTAATTCCAATCCTCTAGCGTAGGTATTAGAAAGAAATTAAGCTGATGACCTAACAGACCAACTAGATGTAGTTGGTAGGCAGAAATCCAAACACACCTCCAGTTATGGTATAACGGACCTATGTGGAATGTTTCCAGGTGGAAACAACTTGAGAGAGTACAGTAGTTCTGACTTTTACAGTTGGTTCTGCTCCCTCCAGAACGACACACAGACTCCTGTGGTGTCTGCGGGCCTCTGGGGGCTGCAGGGCAAGTTCGGGCCAGCTGGGCCGATGAGCATGGGCGGTTTGCAACGGAGGTGCCGCCTGCATGGCTCTCTGCAGTGTTTTCTCACTGCTGGCTCCCTGAAGTTCACCAGTGTTTGTAACCTTTGCCCGTGGAATTAAAGTATTCCACCTGCCAATAAAATTCTTAATGCCCTTATCGATGAAATGGAAACTGGATTATTTATTTTACTACTGCCAGTAGTAAAGCTCCCTCTCTGACCACCAGCATTTCTTACTTCCTATTTTATAAATGCAAGAGAAAAGAGATAGCTGGTAGGGCCTCTGAATTTGCTTTCTCATTTTCCTGAAAATTCTGAAGTTAAAGTATGATTTTTAATTTTATATTTTTAAAAAGGCTGATCTTGTACTGCAGTTTTCTTTGGAGCCTTTGCTTAAATCAAATCTTAGTAGATAATGTTTTCACTTGGTATTAAAAATTCTTAGACAAATACCCAATTATGTGATCATAAACCAGACAGTACAGTATGTGCCGGCACAGCCTGTTTTACTCTGTGAAGTGCAAGGCTGCCGCATTGGACCTCGTTCTCTGCCGCCCTGCTGCTACCCTCCCTGGTTTCCTTGGAGAGGACACTTCTTGGGTCCGTGGGCTTTGCGGCCCCACAGTGCCACCGTCCAGACCGTCAGCCTGAGGGCCGGAGAAGGGAGGATGAGTCTCCAGAGATGCGCACTTCCAGTAGATCTGTACTTCTGTGCACCCCCTTCCTTCTTGTTGCACCCCCAAGTTCCTGAACTGATATTGGGGGTGGTGGACTCTAGGACAGAGAACAGGAATTGCTGACACACATAGGACTCCCTTGGGTTTTTAATGATCAAAATTTACCACAAGTCTTTTCAGAGCCTGACCAAAACTCCATACAAATATACCCAACTGTTTTCTTCTAGTGATAATTCTTCAAATGGATCACGCTAAGGGATTTGTTATACTAGGAAGCATGAGACAGTTGTATAAATGAGCAGTTCTAGGCTTTCCCAAACCCTTGATCAAGGCATGGAAGCCCACATGCTATTTTTTGTTTAAAAGTTACAAGCCAAGCTAACAAAATGCTAGATTGGTTTTTAGTTTTCTACTTTGACAAAATATGTTTGTAGTGACCAAGTTGTCGAAGTTTCGGTTTAGAATTCTGACTGCTCAGAGCTCTGTGCTTGGACTCTGCTTACCCCATCTCATAAGGGGACATGCTGCTCAGCCCTTCTGTCCCCACCCACTGGCTCCTCCCTATACCCCAAGGGGTCTTGCACACATGTTTAAGTATGCTCGCACCCACTCGGACTTCAGGGTATGCACATTGGTGTTGCTTTTGATCCTCGGAGGCTGGGTCCCAGACAGACACATGGGCTAGCCTTGTATGTGGACCTGGGGCCATTTGAGCAGGAAAATCTAGGATCTGGAGGCTTAGTTCAGAAGGACAGACATGGGCTCCAGGGGGGACGAGGTCTGGGGGGGTACACCCTCCTGATTGTGGGGAGGGGAAGGCTACATGCTGTGTGAGGCGGTACGGCCGTATGAGGGCCAAGCAGGGCCCTTTAAACCACAAGTACAGGGTTTGAGGGCTGTACTGAGATGGTCTTTTCACAGCACCTTCTGTAGAACATGTTCTGGTTAACTGTCTATTGATTAACACATTTTACAATTTGATATTTGTCAAATTTTATTTTATATACAGGCCCTTTATACCCATGCAGTTTTTTTAGGAAATCACAGCTGGTGCTGGGAGGGAAACAAAAAGTCCTTGTAACGTGAAGCCTGCCTTTGAGAGCTAGTCAGACCCATTGCACTTGGTCCCCGGAGCATCCGTGTGGACTGCATTTATTCCTGTCTCTCAGTAGTTGTCTCAGAACGTGTTCCAAGTTGATGCCCCTCCTTCCACACAAACACGGGCACTCACACACATGCTCTGCCTCTCCACTGCGGCCTGGGAACACCTAGGCCTGAATGCAACAGATAGTCCCTGCTGTGCTGCTGGTTAAAGCTACACTGCGTGCCCCAGATCAGAAGCTACCCCGTCGCCCCCCTGCACCCACTGTTGAGAATGCCTGATGTGGCTTTGAATTTCAACGTGGGGCCGGCTGTCAGCAGTGACTAGTTATATATGACGGGTCTCTCCTAGATTAGCTGCACTTTTGTTTCCAGATCCCTGCCTGTCTCTTTAAGTTGCCCTGTTGAGTCTCCTCAAAGAATTTATTATTGCCACATAGTTCATATTTCAAATCAGTTCATTTCAATTTTGATTAGAACCCATCTAATTTGTTTCCAGGATGTGGTGAGAGGCACAGAGAATCTGCGATATTTTATACAGTACAGAAAAAAGTCACACTCAGTTCTTTTGTGATCTCAGACTTGCACTCCCATAACCACTGGTGCAGAGTGATCACCGCTGCCTCGTAATGGGAACGGTATGCATGCGTGCTCGTTTCAGAATATTGGCTACTAGGAAAGGATACCTAGTTCATGGTACCCTGCAGGGCACCTTATACAGTGACGACATTTAATGAACTCTTTATTTCTGGATTCTCTCCCTCTAATCCTGCATTCTCTGAGACTTCACAGGGAAGAAGAGTTTCCACTAACTCTGTTGTTAGAAGAGGACCTATTCTTTTAAGTGTGAAACTACTGTAGAGAACCAATTTAATACCCAAATCTCAGATCTAAAGATAAGAATAGAGAGCACGCTTCACAAAGCTACTATTTTATTTTTTAAATTCACACTGGGTTTTATTTAGAATACTGTGTACTATGACATAGGACAGGCTGCTGTAACAAGACACCCCTGGACATAGTGGCTTAGTGAAGATTGTCACATAATAGTCCAGGTGGACAGTCCAGTCTGGGGCTGGGACAGTGGCTCCCTCTGGTCAGGGCCACAGGCTCTGCCAGCATCACGTGCTCCCATCCTGAGACCCAAAGCAGCCGCTGCAGTGCCACTGTCCTAACCCCATGCCATCTGGAGGGGAGAAGAAAGGGGAAACATGGTCAGTCCTTTGCTGGAAGAATGACGGAAGTTCTGTCTCCAACAGAGAAGGGTAAGAGTGGACACTGGGGGCGTGAGTAGTCTCTGTGACACATTGCAGCTTTATTGTGCTCCATTCTGAATGGCATATTTAGTTAAATATGGGGCACAGGAAGATGTGCTTTGAGTAGAGCAAGGGGAATTAGTACCATTCAACTTAGAGATCTAATCCATGCAAAATACTTTGAGATCTCATTGTGTAACAACAGATGATTTAGGTGCTAGACACTGTGCTGAGTGCTTTACATGGACTGTCTCATTTGCTGCTCAGAACAATCCTAAGAACAAGGTATTACCATCCCCTCCCCCATTCCATAGATGCAGAGAGTGAGGCACAGAGGGGCTAAGGAAGCTGCCTGCAGGCATGGAACTAATAAGCAGTCGAGCGTAGAGCTGGCCTGCCCTGGGACCTAGACATCTGGGTTCCAGAGTTGCCCCCAAACCACTTCTGTCCATCCACCACATGGAGGGCTGCCTTTTGAAATTGGATAGGAGGAAAGATTCCTTAAAGAGTAATATCTTGAGTTTAAACAAAAATTTTAAAAAGAAAACATGAAACATACCGTAAAACATTTGCTTCTTTCTAGGTTTCAGCCTGAGGTATTGTATTATTTTTACAGTCAGGATGGAAAATTATAAGGAGATATTCAGATTTATACTGAATAAATGAAATCCAGCTTTATTTAAAATGTTAATTTAAACCCAAAATAAGAGTAAATAAAACAGATTTCATCTAAATGTGATAAATTACTCCTAGCAAATAAATCTGAGGCCTTATACTTTTGAACAGCAAAGAGTTGTTCATAAATTACTATTCATCTAACCCTTCAGACCCTCTTTAATAAAGAAGACCTGACACATGTCCATCCTAGTGTTTGGGGCTCAGTGTCACCCTCAGACTGAATCATAGGTGATTTTTTATCTTTGGATGCTTTAGATTACATTTACATCATCACATTTATTAAATAAGATGGCTTTAAAGTGTTAAAATAACAGTATCTTACTCCCTAGATATATTACTTTGCTTGAGCTGACATTAAAAAGGTAAATAAATAAACCCACAGACTAGATGGGTGGACATCAGAAGTTTATACTTGTGTCCTCACGGTTTCGGAGGTGGGAAGTCCCAGGTCGAGAGGTGGGCAGGTGTGGCTTCCCTGTCCTCGGCTTACAGGTGGCTGCCTTCTTGCTGCCTCTTCAGCGGTGGTCTCTCTGTGTGTCCTGATGGCCTCTTTCTGGAAGGGCTCCAGTTAGATACGATTAGGGGCTCCCCAGCAGCCTTCATTTAACTTAATCACCCCTTTAAAGGCCCTATCTCCAAATATTTATGTTCTGGGGCACTGGGGGTTAGGCCTTCAACCTATGAATTTGGGAGGACGAAATTCAGTCCATAACACGGCCCTACTTGGACACATTGAGGCTGTAGCATCAAACAGTTTGCATCAGTGAGAAGTTCAGCATTTGAATGCCCCCCTTCTTTTTACGTTGGCCAAAACGGTGCGGCCCAGGTGGGAAGTTTCAATGACCATAAACTGTTTACTTAAATTTTTTTTGGTGGCCTTGTTAAGTTTAACATGCAAATTATTTAAAAGACCGTCTTGAACTTGCTATTGCTTACATTTCCACCCTCTGGGCAAGAGGAAAATTGATGTCATATTAGCAGATGTTTTGCTGAAATGATAACTGTGATTGAGTGAGCTAAACAGATATAACAAGCAGGTATTACGGTCACTCGTAACAATACCAAGCGTCTTACTGGACAATAACTGTCAGCCACAAGAGGGCTGAAAAAATAAAGGTCAGTGTTTAGCACAGATGAATCTCTTTTCTAAACTTGCATCTGTAGAGAACTTAAACTTCATGGTGGCAAAAGAAAACATTTTGCCTCTTTTGGATTATGGGAGAGGATTACTGCATCACTGGAAAAGGTTTGAAGTATTCTGAACATACCATCAAGGGAATCTATTCCGTCCATCTCCCAGAAATATTCTGAATGATACTATTTTTAGCTTCTTGACCACTATATTTCTTCTATTATAAATCTTTTTGGCAAATGGGAAGAGGAAAGGGCCATTGTAAACTTAATGGCTCGTGGGGTTAACCTGGAAAGTAGAGAAGGGAAAACCATAAAAGCCAAAGAACCAACCATCATGCAGGTTTCTAAAAATAGCCTTTAGACCTGTGACATTTTTACAAGTTGTACTTTTTGGGCTTGGCATGAAATCTATTCAGAAACCTTGGCAAATGCAAAAGGAGCATTTTCATTTGTTTATTTAAAAATACTGTAGCACTATGAGGACAGACAGCCTAATAAACATTTCTGACTATCTGGTTAGTACTGCACTAGAAGTGTCTGACATCAACACAGAACAGATGGACATTTTCCCTTGGAGAATGAGTAGTAGAGATCTACAGTAATACTACGTATTGTACTATATATACTACAAATTATACACAACTGTATCTGGCTAATATTGACCAAGCAGACAAGACCATGAGATCAGTAGGAGTAGATTAATAATCATACAAAGCCACCCAGTGCTATGCAATCGCGCACCTTGAGAGCACCGGACAAAACTCCCATGTGGCCCCTGCCTCGCTCGCTTCTCGAGCTTCCAGGTCTCACTGTCTTTGTTCGTCTTTCACTCAATGCTGGTCATTCTGTACACGTGGTTAGCTCAAGGGCCTCAATGTTTATCATCTCAGGACCTTGAAGCATGCTGCTCTCTTGGCCCAAAATACAAATCCCCCTTCACCATCTGCATAGAGTTAAAATTCCCTTGGATAACCAATCCAGAGTTTCTCAGTAAGTTTAATACTATCAGTTTGACTAGATTGCTGCTGCTTTGTTTGAACACCAGATAAAATAGTTGGCTTGTGTCTTAGGCAGCTTATTTTAGAAAACACCGTAAACACCACATTTATCTTTAGAAACTGAAACAAAGTAAAGGAAGAGAAGATTTGCATTTCTCACCTCCTGATCTCGCCAGGTTCATGCTCGTTTAGAGGCATAGCAAGTTGCAGACTCACACACTGTAAATCACCCTCGCTCTTCCCTTCCTCGCTCCATATTATTGAAGTTGCATGTAATAAATACCTAAAGCTAAATACGTATAAAATAAATCCTCTGTTGTGCTCCACTGCATCTACCACCTCTGAACTTATACTTAGTTTCTCCAGCTGGGCCATGACATGGTTGGCTCAGGGCCTCTTCCTTCCCACACTCACATGTGCAGCACAGTGTCCAAAGCACCCAGAGAGTTCGCTGAATAGGTAACTAAGGAATGAGTGAACAAAAACATTTCATATTTACCACACTTTTCTCTGTAAAAATAACTACAAAGAAATTTTGTCACTGTACATATAAAAAATTGTATCACTGATCTCAGTGGTTATTTTCAGGGTAACCAAAAGCTTGAACTTACTCTAGTTTTCTATGTGAGTTAATAGGCCATTATTGCATTTCTCTTTTGGACCTGAATTGTTTAATCAATTAGGTGATTTTGTTATTGATTTCTCCCATCAAGATAGAATTGATAGAATTGACTTCATTTGGCATTAGAGACTGCTTTGATCGAAATATGATTTACTGTGGAAAACGATATAGAGTATCCTCAAAAAATTACAAGTGGAACTCCCTTCTGATCCAGCAATTCCACTTCTGAGTAATATATCCTAAGATCCTGAATACAAAACACCAATTCAAAAAAATATATACACCTCCCCTTCTTCATAGCGGCACTATCATAGCCAAGATCTGGAAACAGCCTAAGTGCCCATCAGCAGATGAGTGGATAAAAAACTGTGGTACATTTATACAATGGAATACCACGCAGCAGTAAAAAAGAAGAAACTCTTACAGTTTGCAGCAGCATGGACGAGCCTGGAGAATATTATGCTAAGTGAAATAAGCCAGTCAGTGAAAAACAAATACCATATGATCTCACTTACATGTGGAATCTAGTGCACATAATAAACTAACAAACAGAATAGAAACAGCAGAATAAATATGTAGAACAGACTGACAGTGTCCAGAGAGACAAAGAGGGGACTGGATGAAAGATGGTGAAGAGACCAACCAAAGAACATGCATGTGTGACCCACAGACACAAACGACAATACAGGGATTGACTGATGGAAGGGAGTGAGCGGGGCTGGTTGGAGGTGGGGAAGGGGGAAAAAGCAGGAGCAATGATAATTGCATAAACAATTATTTAAAAAGATAAAAAAGAAAGATGACTTATTGGACATTATGTACCTCTCCAACCAATAATAGTAGACCTAAGAATGTGGTGTTTTTCCCTGTGCATGTACTCATTTCTGTCTGCATGGAAACAAGCTCTAATATTGTATCACATACCTTTAAAAAATAATGTCCTCTAATCCTATGTGTTGTTACAAATAATATCTCTTCATCACAACAAACCTTTTCGAAATAGTCACAGGAAGTGGTTACTTACTCATCTCTCATTCTCTCTTCGGAGTGGCAGTTCCTCCTGGGCTCCCACTCCTGCTACTGCACTGTCCTCTCTCCTGTGTCTGTTCCTTACTAAAATTCTAAGTAGAAATCAACTTTCTTTTACTTCTTGGAACACTTGCATTTTTTGATTTCTCTACCGTGACACTTACCTGTCCTTCACGACACCCTAAACATCTGTGTAGACTTCTTCTCCATCTTGATTTTCTTCTGGACCTCTGACTATGGAACTAACCTAGGCTCCATTCTGCTTACTCCTTTTATCTCTATCTCTGCATCCTCCCCATTGCATTTAGTGCCACAGATTTTAATTTCATCTGCATGCCAATACCTCCCGTCTGTCTGCCTACCTGTTTCTGGTGCTGGCCTGTCCGTCCTGGCTCTTAATTCTGCATGGCTGTTTAGGAAGCACCTCAGGTGAGAAAGAGAACTCATAATACCCACCACCACCAGAGAGTTCCCTTCTCAGAAACTGGTACGATCATTCAACTAGTTATCCTAACTAAAACCCTAAAAGTCACTGATTTCTTCTATTTTTTGGAACCACTTCTACATTTAATAGAGCAAATACTGTAAGCTCCTCTTCAACATTTAGTCAATGCCCACCCTCCTCCCTTATCACACTGCTGCTTCCCTGACCTGAGCCACTATTTATCTCTTCTTAGGTAGGAAGGTAACTTTCCAAATCTTCCCCCTGCTTTCACTCCTAGTTCCTAACATTCGTTCTCCATGCAATAACTACAGGAGTCCTTCAAGAATGTAGATCAGATCATGACCCTTCCTTGTGGCTTCCCATCTCACTCAGTGAAAAATCCAGGCTGCTTACCCACTGGTCTGTACCACCAGGGCCTTCAGCCTCTTCCACTCCATCTTCTCCTTGTCCACCTGATGGCATCCTTGCATAGCTTTCTCAGAAAGGCCAAGGAAGGACAGCCATTCCTCAGGGTCTTTCACTTGCTTCTTCTGCCTGAACATACGTTCTTTTAGGTTTTTGCATGTCTGGCTCCTTTTTTACATTCTCAGAAGTGACCTTCCCTGCCCAGATAATCAAAAGTAACTCACTCTACTGAGACAGTCTCTTTGGCTTTTTTTTTTTCGTGATGATTACAAATATCTAAAATCGTGTTAGCTTACTCGCTTTAGTTGTTTATCGTATGTGCTGTCCTGTCTTATTACTGATGTAGCTGCAACACCTAGAATGATGCCTACTAGATTATAGGTGTTTGGTGCTTAAGGAGTATGTACAGAATGAGCTAATAAGTCAGCAGGGTATTCCTAAATGTAACACACATCTCTAAATATGAAAAGAGAGTACCAGTTCATATGTAAATATGACACCTTGGGATATTCTCTGAGAGAGTTTACTCACAAATATTATGGATTTTACTAAATTTTATGTGTTTGTAACATAGAATATTAAAATATACAAATTTTCTAATAATTTTGTTACTTGTATAATACTTGGGACAGCATTTTAAGTCAAAGATTTCATTTCAAAATTTGATAGTAGAGTTCATGTTTTTATCATGTTAATGATTCTTTCATAGATACAAATAATTATTAAATAATGGTAGCACTGTTAAGTATAATAGCATTTTCTAAGAGTTAATGATTTAATGTAATAATATTAAAAATAATACATGTACGTAACATATTTATGCTATATCACAGTATATCCAGAGAGACAGTTACATTGATTATATACATTTGTACTTGTATAGAATATATGTGATTTTTAACAAAGGTTTCACATGAATTTATAAGCCCATATGAGAACTTATACATGAAACTATCTGTGTAGCTAAACCATTGTCCTGCCTGTAAAATAAATAAGATCAGATTCTGTGTTTTCCTAAACTGTGATACAGTGGAATGATCACAAGACTGAGATTCAGAAAATCAGGTTCTAACGCAGCTGGCGCTCCTGACTGAGGTGAGGTAGAGCAAGCAGTTGTATTCACTAAAGTGGAAGCTTCACCTGGGCAGGGACTTCCATCTGCTGTGTTCGTTGCGGTGTCCACAGCATGTGGCCCAGTGTGAGCGCTGAAACATATGTGGTGCGTGAATTATGCTTCATCAAGTTTAGTTTCCACATCTCCAAAACAGCGTTCCTTCTAACCCGTTCATTCTAAGTAATATTAGAGCCCTTATGAATTTAAATAAGATAGATTCATAGCTGGAACTACTTACTCAGCTTTTATCTGGGACTTCATAAAATTGTTTTGTTCTCCGAAGCTCATTGCATTGAATGTTATTAATATGACTAAGGTAAGAGGTAAATTGGTCCATGTTTACCACCTTTAGAAGGATGAAAACAAAAACTTTAAAATTAAAAATGTGTAATTCAAATTCACAAAGTTAAATAAGTACAAACTGACAGTGACCAGAGGAGGGGGGACAAGGGTGGAAAGAAGGGGAAGGGATTAGTCAAAGCACTTGTATGAATGACCCACGGACATGGACAGCAAGGCGGGGACTGACTCTGGGAGTGGGGGTGGGCAAGGCAGGGGAGAGCAACCAGGGAAAATTGGCACAACTGGAATAGAATAACAATGTTTTTTAAAAAGTCTAGAAGGAAGTTCAATGACCAACCAACCTCTCAAATGATTTTTTTTAAATATGTAGTGTTTATATTTTAAAAACTATTAAGGTTTAAAACTGCTCTAAAATTTTGGGGACACCATGTAGATATAACTTTCTTTGAGAAAACTTGATATTACAATTAAGAAAAATCAAATTAATGGATTTATCACTGCTCTAAAATGTTCTCTTTCCATTAATTGAACAAATATGTGACGGATGACAACCATGTGAAACCTGTGTTGGTAAATGCAGAGAAACCAGGTCTGGACAGCCACCCTCCCGACCCCCGGACCGCCGGGTGTGCACAAGCCCCCCAGCCTCGGGGCCAGAGTCGCACCTACGCGGAGAAGACTGCCGGAGACTCCTGGAGCTCTGAGTGCTGCTGACAAAGCACAAGTCCCTCCCCGCCGTGGCAGCCTCCCCACAGCACTCACCAGGACTCACTCCTCAGTGGGCAGGACATCCCGTTCCCCATGGCCTCGTGCTTCCTCCATCCCAGTGGTCAAGGAGATCCTGACTCCTCCTCAGTAGCCCACCACTGCTCGCACCCCATCACTCTCTAGCCCCCTCCCTTATCCTGCCTGTTTTTTTTCCATTGCACTTACTACTGGTCATATTTGTTTATTTGTTCATTGTATTTCTTGTGTATACGCACACTAGAATGTAAGCTCCAGGATAGCAAGAAATGTGTGGTTTATCAGTGTATCCCCGGCACCTAGCACAGTGTGTGATACGCATCAGGGTCTTAGTAAGTGCAGGCTGGCTGCCTGGCTGGGTGACAAACAGAATGAATGAGTGCACACTCTGACCTGAATCTCCTTACTGCCGATCCTCGTAACTGTTTCTCCTCCAGTTTCTACCCTCACCTCATCGTTTAGATTTAAAATTTGGACACATTATTTCTAGCCATGATCCTCAGGGAATGTGTTATTCCACCCTGGCTTCATTGTCACAATTCTTCTTGGCTCACATCAGCAATAAACCCTTGGGGCTGGACCCTACCCCTCAAGTGGGATCTAGCCAATATGTGTGCATTAAAGACATGCTGCTCTGCCACAGTGACTCCATAAGTACCCACATCTCAGAAGGAGGCACAGTAGATAAATATATATGAGGTCTGTTCAAAAGGAATCCAGCCATGTAATATGAAAAATAAAGGCATTTATTGAAGAAGATACAAGAAACATTGGACATAGGACAATGACACCTCAGTCCCCTTCAAAATAGGCACCTTGGGACTTCACACAGTTCTCCCAGTCACCATCAGCTGCTCCATTGTATTTTCCTGGATCTCACTAACAGTCTGAAATCTCTTCCCTTTCAAAGGTGATTTTAGTTTTAGGAGAAGCCAGAAGTCACAGGGCACCAAATCTGGGCTGTAGGGGGCTGAGTCACCTGAGTAATTTGATGTTCCACCAAGAAATCTTGTACAAGATGTGATGCATGAGCAGGTGTGTTGTCACGATGAAGCTGACAATCACCAGTTGCCCACAACTGTGGCCTTCTGAATCATCTGAATAATTTCTGTGGAGAATGCTCAAGCTTAATGCAAAATCTGATGCAGATTTGTTCCTCTGCTCACTGTCATTTGGAATGCGACAACCACACAGTACACATGCTTACTCAACAGCATCTACCACCCCCACTGACTAGTACAATGAAGTCATCATTGTTCACACACGCACATTCCAGTCTACTCTCCTTGGCTGCCAGGTTACATGGATGTCTCACAAACCATTCTCATTATATTAACAATGACTGGACTTTTTCCGGACAGACCTTGTATGTACCAAAAATTAATAGCACTCAGAATGGCCATAAATGAAGCCCCTGCCTTTGTTAAGTGTACACATTCCACATTTACCAGTCAAATGGGAAGACAAAGACCAGAAAGAGAAAATGTAGAAAATTCATGTTCCTTCCATTGGTAAATGGGTACATCCCTATGAATGTTGGTAGGAGGACAAATTGCTACAATGTCTCTGAGGAACAAGCTAGAAAAAGATATTAAGGTTAAATAGATCTCCTACCCTTTCACTAGCATTTCAACTTCCAGAAATTTATAAAAACTCTTCTTTAACAACTGAAAACATCCCAAATGCTCATCAGTAAGGAGATGGCTTAATTATGATACCAAATAATCATGCAATGGAACACTGTGATCATTAAAAAGAATGAACATGGGCGTGTTTGTATGATAATTACATTAAATGGAATGGAGAAAATTGCACATTAGTGTTTGTGGTGTGATCCTGGTACTGACTTTTACACCACTGTTCTATATACTGGGGATAATAGTAAGCAATATTCCTATGTCCCTGTCCTCCTAGAAATAAGTTCTAAGTGGAGAAACATACAACAAGCAAACAGGTTTCATGGCAGGGGGAGCAATACTATGAAGAAACATAAAGCATGGCGAGAGGATAAAGATTGGTAAGGATTGGAAAAGGCCTCTCCGTGGAGGTGGCATCGGAATGGAGACCTGAATTAAATGAGGGAGCAAGGCGAGAGAATCAGTAGGGACACAGGGCCTGAAACACATGCTTGGAGTGTATGAGAAAATTCAAGGCACAGTGTGACTGGACAGTAGTGGTCACATGGGGTGAGGGCTGGAGGGTGAGATCTGAGAGGTAGCGTGGGTCTCATACGGCGTTTAACAGGCCGCCGTAAAAATTTTGGGTTTCCTTTTAACTCTGATGATAAACCATCACAGGCATTTGAGCAAAGAAGTATCGTATTCAGACGTGTTTTTAAGGAATCACCATGGCTCTTCTGTAAAGAGTATTCAGAGTGGGGTCACTATCGCGTAACCAATTTAGACCCTCTTTCAGACACTTTACAAAAGGGTTGTAATGATCTAAAAGCAGAAGAAAACATAGTCTTTCATATGGTTTATTTAACTGTTTTAGGCACCTGCTTCACAGATTTTTATGAAAATTGAAAAGTTTGTGTGTATATTTATATACTGTATATGTAGTGTATGTATATGAGGGGGGATCCAAAAACAGAATTTATTTATAAAAAATTGTGTATTCTTAATGTTTAAACTTCAGTCACTTCAAAGTGCTCTCCATTTGATGCAGTACACCTATCGAGACAGTTTTCTACTGCTCAAAACAGTGTTTGAACTTGTTGATTTTGATGGCTTTTAAGCACTTCTGCCATTTTTTGTTTCACCTCTCGCACATTGGCAAAACATTTCCTTTTGAGGATGTTTTTCATCCAGGCAAACAAAAAAAGGTTCTTGGAGTGAGATAGGGTGAATCAGGAGGGTAGAGGACGGGAATCATCTCATTTTTGGTCAAAAACTGCTGAACAATTAGCACCATGTGGGTAGGTGCACTCACAAATCACCCATTGTGAAATGAGTTGAGTCTTCAAAAAAAGTTCACTGAAGCTGAATGCAGCCTCTCACAACAATGCCAGCTGGCACACTGATACAGATGGGTTCCTAGAACACTCACCTGGGTGGGGAACTCTGTACTACAAGGGGCCTGCCCTCCAGAAGATGATTTTAGATTCTGGGGGGTCCCCTCTCATATAGTTATGTGTATAGAGCATTTTCATATATTATTAGTGGATATTAAGTAATACTTTATGAAACATTGAAATAAAACCACAAATACTGATAGAACATATAGATGAGAGACATGGCAGATATTAAGTCTAATAGTTTTTCTAACCTTTTGATATTGCTCTAATCAAATAAATGTTTTAGAATTGCATTTCGTGCTATGAACAGAATGCTGGTTAACACATTTCAGTGGGGCTCAGGGAAGTTGCTCTGAACTTAGAGTTTATCAAGAAAATGATCAGCCAGTATAATTCACAGTGCATGTAGAGTCAAAAGACCACGGAATAAGTTTGAAGCTTTGGACTTCAGATAATATCTATTCTACCTATCTAGGTAACATACACGCCATTAAATGGGATTATGTATGTTAACGTGCTGTGAAAATCATTAAGTATTGAAGTTTCTCTTCATGAGGCATGCTAATATGTGGCAGTACCAAGACTGTTATTTTTCATGCCTGGTTCCAAGTGCCCCTTCTCCTTTAAAGGAGAGGGCGCGCACACTGAGGTCTGCTCCCACACATTTGCAGCATCCCCGGTTAGGTTGTCCAGCATTATCCTTCCACATAGCAGTTCAGTGCCGGATCAGTTTTTCACTGAAGTTCCCAACCTCAGCAGCAATAATGCAATGAGTTCCTTTCGGCCCCACGGAGAGTCAGGCAGCCTCTGGAATGGGAGCAATGGTCTACCATTGCTGCTACCCCTCTTGGCCAAAGCACACTGGCCAAATGAATTTATTAATCAGATTATTCTTAGACATTATTTTTCTGAGTAAACTTTTAACTATGTGCATAATTAACTATTGTGTTTGCAGAGTCAATATTCAGGAAACTGTATCAACAGAACTTAGGGTTTCTTTCACTCTCTCCTGCCAGAGTCCGGCCACAAGAAGTTAAAAAGTACCATACAGAGAAGCACAGAAACAGGAATGGCGGCCGAAATGAGGAAGATGGTGAGGCAGCCAAGCCGCGAGTCCACAGACGGCAGCATCAACAGTTACAGCTCCGAGGGCAAGTAAGTGACGTGGCCTGTCTGTCTGGCCTTAGAACCATGGGCTTGTAGTCCCAGGTAAAATAACAGAGCCACCAAAGGCTAGTGTGCAGCTTCTTTATTCAACAAGCTGGTCACAGACGTACCTCCGCACCTACCCGGTCACTCAGAGCGGTCACAGGAATGATGAAGTATTGGTTAATGTGAATAAACTGATCTCTACCATCCAGAAGAGCTCAGAATAGTCCATTACTGGATGTATATGTCACATTCAGTGGATGCTTTCATATGGGCTATTCATTGTCTGGCCTGGTTACTGAAGTCTGAATTAAAATGTAGCAGTGAGGAGCTGATTTTCCGTATTCCTACTTTTCTCCAAACTATTTTGGGCCCTAAGTTGTAAGTCTAACACTCTCATAATAGCAACTTATATTTTCTTGTTTATAAAACATCACTAACTCATTTTCATCTTATGATAAAAGATCAGAACCTAGCTTCCTCATTAACTTTTTTGATTAAAGAGTTTTTGTTGATTCTTAAATTAATTTAAAAATGTAACTAGAATTTTGTTTTGCTTATATGGTTTGCTTTTTACCATTTCATATAGATTTCTATACAAAACATGAATTTTCCTATGCTTGAGAATTTTTCTGATAAAACTGAACTTTAACTGAGGTAGTAAATCTTACAAGTTAGTAATTATTATTCTGTGGTGGGTGACTTGGGGATTGACCATGTACAAATTCTTTATAATTTTTCATTTATTACCATTTAAATATCTCATTTACCAATCATATGAGTGATTTATTTTATTGTACTTTACACGACTTTGTTCTATTTTGCTTAGAAAATGAAATAAAATTATGCCAAGTTAATATTTATGATATGCGTTCCCCGTCTAAAACGAGTAAATTCATTTATTTGATCAAGTGATTAGGGGTGCACACTCCCAGCCAGAGATAGCTAAGAACAAGAATCAGTAGGAGTGAAAGTTATGGAGACAAACTTGCTGAAAAATACCAATATTTGATGAAGTATTATAAAAACAATGTGCAAGCACAAGACTGGAGACATCATTTTTTGATATAAAAATTAACAAGTCAAATAAGGTATACCTCCACCACAGATAAGCCCCTTAACCTCGCAAAGAATTATTTTCATAGCCTTTTGAAGGGATAATAATATATGCCCCAATTCCCTTGATTTTGAGGAAATAGTAAGTGTGGAAGCATGTTGGAAACCATAAATTCCTGTGGACATTTGCTTATTCAAAAAATATTCATTGAAATCCAGTGCCTTACAAGCCTGGCCCTCACAGGACACACCCATAAACAAGAAGAGCATAATCACTCCTGAGGTGAAGCTTCCAGCCCAGCAAACTCAGGCAGTCACAATGGAGTAAGAAATAGACACATTTTTACAAAATTATTTCCATTTGAACTAAATAAAAATCTCAGATAATATAAAAATATAAATAAAATGAATAAGTTAAAACATCTTTATTAGTAAATAAGAATATGTACTATGCTATAATATTTATTTATCATATTATTAGGCATGTTTTAAGTTTATCGTTAATGTTTATGATCAATTACCTATGTAAATTTCATGACATAAATATTTACATCTTATATTTTATGTCAGTGATATATCTATGTAGCAATTTTTTTTGTAAGTGTCCAGAAAATGTAATATATTAAAAAGTATAGCTGAGATCTCCTGGATAGAACATCAGCCTTTAATTGGAGAGGTGGTCTTTTCTCCATCAGCACTGAACTCATTCATATGTGTCCTTGGTTCAGAGGCAGTGCAGTCAGTAAGTGAACCGATTGTCTAAATGGCATTTATGATTCATGGTTAAAATCAGTAATCAAGTGGAAACTAATGAAAAGAATGCTAGGAGCTCTAGTGTTTTGATTTGTGTCCTTTTTCTAATAGCTTAATATTTCCTGGAGTGCGACTGGGAGCAGACAGTCAGTTCAGTGATTTCCTCGATGGACTGGGACCCGCCCAGCTTGTGGGCCGCCAAACCCTGGCCACCCCTGCAATGGGTAAGACTCATGTTTTCTACAGGAAAACTGATACTTCCTGGTTGACAAGGTCGTTGAAAGTAGCGTAATAGTAATGCAAATGAAAAGTAACATTTCAGCTAGGGTGTTGTTAGTTTCAAATGACTATTCTAATTTCTAATGTATTTTTCTAACTGGAGACACTACACAAAATGAATAAAGTTAGTCCTGCATCGTCGAATGATCAGAATCCCCCTGTAAGATAGAGTGCCTACAATGGACCCAAATGTAGGGTAAAGGGTAGTATTTCACAGCGTGGTAAAAAGGAAGGATTATTCTGTAAAGGAGGTTGGCATAAATGTTTAATTATGTAAAGTAATAAAATTGCCTTCCTACTTCAAAACTTTAAAAAATAATATTTTGACTAACTTGTAAAGAGAAATAAGGGGTAGAGAAAGATATGGGAGAATACTGAAAAACACTTCAGGTAATGTTTCTGCACTCTTGGTGTGGGAAGAATTTCCAAAAGTTCAAACCAAAGCCAGATAAACTGAAAATGTCTGCTAGCACAATGCACCCTGAATGAAGTAAGCTAACACAGGGAGAAAACGAGGTGTAGTGTGTGCCCTAGGTGTTTCCTGAAGAACATGAGTCCAGTCTGAAAGGACTTGTGTGGTCCTCAGGAGAGCCGCGTGGAAACTGGGCGACACAGAGGCACGTCATCATGGAATTCCACAGCACCGGAAATTCATATAGAAAGTCCTCCAGGTTTCCTGAGAGGATAATTCTGCATGAAGCTATCCAAATCAGATGTTCATTGGACTCCTCAATATCACTGGAAGTTAGAAGACTTCTGAGCATTGCCTTCAAAATTCTGAATAACAATTGATTTCCAGCATAGAGTACGAAAGCCAGCCAAATTTTCAAGTAACTTTAAGGCTAGAATAAATAAAAACTCAGACAGGAAAGTCTCAAAACATTTTCCTCACACCCAGTATTGCTTAGAAAGCTGTTGGAGGATATACTGCCACAAAATGAATAGAGTGAACTTTAAAAATTATGAACCAAAATGAGAAGGTGAGATCCAGTAAGTAAATGCTTCAGCCCATGGTGAATGGAGGGCAGTAAAGGAACGCCTGGAGATAACCGCCATGGCAAGCTTTCAAAGCAATCTGTCCAAATTGGAGCAGGCCAAATTTTGTAAGATAAAATCTGTAGAATGCCTAATATGTTTGATTTGATGGAAGAGGTAAACAACCAGGACAGAGTAAGGGGTTGAATTAGGGATATGGACATAAAAACTTATGTAAATACTTTCTTAAAAGGCCCTTCCTAAGTGTAGGGAAGAGGGCGAGCTGTTCAAGAAATTGGAAGCACCAATCCCAGTACTCCGGTCCACTCAGCTAGAAATAGTGTTAGCTGATCATAATAATACAAATATTGACGCTGGGGGAGAAGGGTGGCAGGGCCCAGTATGTGGTGGGGATGATAGCGGAGTCAGTAATAATATCTGAAGCAAAAATACAGGATACTACAAGAATAGTATTTAGAGATTTAGGGGCAAATGTCAAAAAGTCAAAAATAAATCAGATAAAAATTTTGAAAATTATGAAAGCAGTGACTGTTGGGAGCCAAGAAGTTAACAGAGAAAATAGGAATCTTTTATACTAATAAAGAAGTCTTATAGAAAAGTTTTGACTCATTAAACTATGTGTATATGTGATTAAAACGGAAACAAAAAAGACCAAGAGACCTCCAAGAGTTGAGATCTAAAACAGAATTATAAAACTAATGAACAACCCAGAACCACAGGGTTGATCAACTCACCTGACAAATAAAGAGAATTCCCAACTAAAAATTAGAGATGACTGAACTGACTGGAAATAATATAGGCATAATAACATCCAACATGTTCAGAGGCAAAGCATCACATCCATCAGAAAAAGAACATCTTATTAAACATGGGTAGAGGACATGACAGGCAAGACATAAGAGAAGGAATACAAATTGAAAACACTTAGAATTGTGTTCAACCTTCCTAATAATCAAGGAAATGCAAATTACAACTTTTTAACCCTCAGGTCGGCAACAGTCAGATGTGTTGCTAATTCCACTATTAGTGGGCTGTAATGTTTCTGGTGAGAGTGCAAACTGGCACATCCTTTCTGAAGGATATTTGTGAATGTGCATGAGATTTTTGAATGCCCATTCAATTAGACCCCAGTAATTAAAAATCTGGGAATTTATGCTCAAGAAATAATTGACCAAGTGTGCAAAAATTCTTTATAAAGTTATTCATGGTAGTGCTGTTCATAATAGCAACAATGTAGATCATTATATTTTCATCAACAGGGATGTGGTTAAATAGATAATCACACGCCTATTCAGTGGTCTGTACAATCAATAAATTGAGGATATGTGGTCATAATAGCTAGACAGATAGTTAAGAAGGAAGGGAGGAAGGATGGGAAAGAGGAAAGTACTTATAACATCATTAGGATATTCACCAAAATATTAATGGTGGTTTCTTTAGATAGTAGAAATATAGATAAATTATGTTCTTATTAAGAAGTATTTTATTAAGCATTAATATTATATTTTAATATAATGTTAACATTAATAAAATATTAAGTATTTTTATTTAAGAAGTAATTCTTATTAAGAAGTATATAACCTTATTAAGAAGTATTATATACTAGATGATATAAGAAATCTTATTAGAGTACAAGAATCACTTAAGTATTTCAGTATTATTGTCATTAAGCAATTTATAAAATAATAGGGGACTCTCTTAAGATAGCTTAGTACCAGAAAAATAGAGAAAAACATTTCAAAACCTGATTTGAAGGCAGGAAGAGTGGGTTCAGAGGGCACTGAATATTAGTTTTTGTCGGGACCATAGAGATCATGATTTGGAGCCTGTTACAGGCCCCTATTTTTTAACTGCACACAATTGCAAAGAAGCTGAAGCCCTTTGCTTCCCGTTCACTTGCAGGCGATATACAAATTGGAATGGAAGATAAAAAGGGCCAGTTAGAAGTTGAAGTTATCAGAGCCCGAAGCCTCACGCAAAAGCCTGGCTCCAAGTCGACACCTGGTAAGGAGCGATGTTTGGACAAGAAAGAACACCCTGCGCGGGCCACAGACTCCGAACACTGGCTGCGCTGGGATTTCACATGCTCTGTCCTTATCACCTAACTGATTAAAAAGGCAGCTTTTCTGTGTTCTTTGATGCTGTAAAAATGAATCTTTGCACAATTATTCTGTCAGAAAGTATTAGGAATAATATTGTCATATTAAGAAATGTTTAGTTATGATTGTTTCTTAGTTTATATCAATTTTTATACAGTTACAAATGCAGAAGAAAAATTAATTATAATAATAAAAGGAAACAATGAGCTTTAAGATATAAACCTGAATTGTTATTCCACCTATACCGCAAGTAAGTCAAAGTCTTAAGGTGACTTTGCCTACATTTATTTGAAAGGAGGAAAATGGCAGTAATAGTAACATATGGGAGTTAAGAAGTAGAATTTATGAAGCACTGGAAATTTCCAATGATTTAAATAGTCAATGAAAAACTTTCAATAAGCATCTCTAAATCTCTAGTAAGGCATCCTCAAATAAAATCAATTTTCCATAAAGGACTAATATCTTATATGTTAATACTACCTTTTAGCTCCATACGTCAAAGTGTATCTATTGGAAAACGGGGCCTGTATAGCTAAGAAGAAGACCAGAATTGCACGGAAAACCCTTGATCCTTTGTATCAACAGTCCCTGGTTTTTGACGAAAGTCCACAGGGTAAAGTTCTTCAGGTCAGTAATAGTTTCGTAACCTTTTACATTGCAAGTCCACATTGTGCACGTGAACACTGAAGAGGTGGCCAGACAGGAAGAGAGTGGAGTCCAGCAGGGAGAGATGTGGTATGACATCCCTGAGTGGAAAGAATAACAAATCGTTGATTTACAACACAATAATGTACTGCATTAAAAATATATAGGGATTTACCCATTTTTGACAGTGGGGTGTTAAAATCCCTTACTATAATTTAATGCAATTTAATGGAAAACAAAATTTTTACTTTGTCCCTCCCTTCTTTTCTTCCTTTTCTCTATCCTGTCCTCTAGTTTGGCCCTAATTTACACCCCTTGCCCCTTCTTGATAGATGGTGATGATGATGATGGTAGATGATAGATATCAAGGCAAATGATGCTAATAATAGTTTATTCAGCAGTATTATGTGCCAGACATGGGATGCGGAAAGGGAGAAAAGAGAGGAAAGCAGAAGTGCACAGGAACCAACAAATACTCAGGACTGGTTGAGCGTCAGGTACATCATGAAGTGCTTACATGCATTACCTCTTTTAAAAATTGTAACCACCGTGTGCAATAAATATCACCATCTCCATCTTAAAGATGCTGTCTCTGGGCCACAGAGGTTAAATGATTAGGCAGAGTTACTCAGTAAACTGAAAAGGCAAGATTCTCCGCGCCGCCTGTATAAAGCAGGCGGACAGATCAGTTGAGGACATGGAGGTGGGAGTCAGTGTGATGGATGCTTGTCCAGCCCCAACAGGTACTGACCCAGAGTGTGAGTGAGCTCACTGATGTATTAGTCATCTGATCAAATCAAAACTGGCAGGCAAGTTCTCACAAAATGTAACTTACAATTATGTTCAAACTGCCCCTTCACTAACAAGTCCATAATGTAAAAGAAATCTAATGAATATTCTCACTCTTTATACATATTCCATCATGTATGCACTCCATTGTACACTGAGTTGGATTGTTCTGCCCTCCTAGCTTACACAAACTTTAATTTTTGTCCATCATCCTGCACATTGCTTACTAGATAGTGGTTACTAAAGAAGGTGTTGAATTTATTGATAAATAAACTTCTCTATTAATTCTTTTTTTTTTAGATTTTTATTTATTTATTTATTTTTAGAGAGGGGGAGGGAGGGAGAAAGAGAGGGAGAGAAACATTAATGTGTATTTGCCTCTCAGGTGCTCCCAACTGGGGACCTGGCCCACACCCAGGCATGTGCCCTGACTGGGAATCCAACCAGCGACCCTTTGGTTCACAGGCCCGTGCTCAATCCACTGAGCCTCACCAGCGAGGGCTCTATATTAATTCTTAAACATGGTTTATATATGTAATACCCCTCATTGACCAGGGAAACATTATCTGCATTCCATCAAATCTAAAAATCATTTTGGAGTGTCTCTTTGAGCACCTTAATGTTAGTATCTTCCTATCTAGTCCTCTCCCGTGGTGATGGCTGTCTTCACTTCCTCTCCTTCACTGGCTGGCCCGCTTTTACAGAATTGTTGCTGTCAACTCTCCTAACTTAAAAGAGAGAGAAATTCAAGTTTTATTGCAATTCTCTGTCTCCACAGGTTATTGTCTGGGGAGACTATGGCAGAATGGACCATAAATGCTTTATGGGAGTGGCTCAAATCTTGTTGGAAGAACTTGACCTGTCCAGTATGGTAATCGGATGGTACAAATTGTTCCCGCCGTCGTCACTGGTGGATCCCACACTCACTCCCCTAACCCGCCGGGCTTCCCAATCATCTCTGGAAAGTTCAACTGGGCCTCCCTGCATTCGATCATAGTGAACTCATACCAGAGTCATTCCAATAAAACTCTACCTTTCAAGATAATAATTTGAACCAGATACTTCATGATCAAAAGCATTGTTGGAGACAATCAACTTGTGTTTTGCCTGTAGTAGTTTTTCAGTATTGTGTCCCAGTAGTTGTTTCAATCCTAGCTTCGTACGACAGAACAAGGCAGTCTGTGAAATTGCAGTAGGAGCCAACGTGCTAGTGAGAGTCACTGATGCTTCTGCCAAACAGAAAAAGAGGAAACTTCAAATTTGCGCGCGCGCACACACACACACACACACATACAGCAAACAGGATGAACTGGAAACTCTCACTCTGTGGAAGTTGTGTTTTACACGTTCCTACACAGGCCACAAGCAGTGTTATTTCCCCATCATTTAAGAAGTTTTGTTCTTTTGTGTTTTGTCTCTGTGTGTCATTTGTTCGATTGGGATTTGTTTTGTTTTGTTTTTCCTGGATCTGTTATTTTCACTGGTTTTTGGCTGTGGCATGACAGGCCTCATGATGCTGACAGAGACCCTTCCTTTCTTTTTCCAAAAGCACCAAAAAAAGGGCTGAAGCAGTCTCTGCAGCACCTGCCCCAAGTGCTCGACACCTAGACAAGGCGAGGCCCGGGAAGGGCTTTCATTCTACCATTCTTCAAAGTCTTATGTGTCAAACCTGGAAAACAAAAAGTTATTTTCCAAAAAAAATCATCACAGACTCCCTTTTTTAAGGAAGGGTGTATCTGTTTGCATTCTAAAACATTAGTTTGTGTTTTCCGTTGTTCTGCATGGGAGACTTTTAAGGAAGTCAATCTGCAACTCATGCTGAGATCTAAAACTGACTGCATAATCGTACTTTGGAAACACTCCTTGTAATGCCTTTTACTTCCTGATGTTAAAAAAAAGTATATGCTCATGTGTGTGGACCACACTTTTGACTTCCCACAATGGTGACTAGACATGGGTTGGAGCCTAAGACACTCAGCTATGCCCAGGCTTCCCGGCCATGTCTCCGTAGACACACCCATCTGCCCTGGAAAGAGCATGGTATGAGCTGTTCAATATTCCACTGGAAATTCCAGTTGAAATATTCTGCACTAAACTAATGTTTTTATCAAATTTCAGTTTACATTTCTTTGAGATTGATGCAAGCACAAAGCTTGATTTTTTAATGCAAAGTATCTTACTTTTTTGGGGGGTGGGAATAAAACAAAGTCAAATTTCAATTTGCATTTTCTTCATCTGAGTTTTTCTTGGCCTTGAATTTCCCTTGTGACATTCTGTACCCCTGTTACCTACTGCAGACTCTGCAGGTGCATTGACATGTTCGCCCTCCTTTCACGAGTCGTCCGCCTTTTGTGATTACACAGATAGAGCAGCATGACTTGGAACTGTTCAAAGCTGCATGCACGTTTTGTAAAAAAAAATAATAAAAAACGAAAAAGAAAAGAAACAAAAGGTTATTTAATAATGTATGTTAGTTCCACATAGGCTCACTTGTATGTTGCATGTACTTGTACAGTTTGCTTGTTAATTACTATACTGAAATAACCAAGAAATCTAAGCCATCCATTTTTGTTATAGACATTTTGCAGGTTTTCGCCAGGCTCAATCTGTGAGCCTGGGGTGAAATGTCTATAGATGGACTTTATTTTTTACCCTCTGGAAAACGTGATGTAGTATGGACCAAATTCCTTCTAATACATATTTTGGTGTAGATTCCTACTGTGGGGCTGTAACACATGTAGACACTGTGTACACACTAGGTTTTAATGCATAGACATACTGCCTGCACCAAGTGAATTCTTTATCCTTATTTACACACGCCAGAATTACCTGCCCATCATTGCACAGGGCACAGACTGACCACTCTTCACCGTGCTGAGCAGGAAGAACTGAAGCATTGGTGCACTTCTACTAGATTCCGTTCTGTCTTAGTGGCCAACAACCAACTAATTATAATTGGGTAGTATCTTTCTATTTTGACCACTTGTCTTAACACTTCCCTGTGCTTTTAAATGAACTTCCAACTCATGTATGTAAACATGTTTAATAAAATTTACTTTTCATGTCAGTCGGTAGCCATCTGTGTTCTGTGTCTGGCCCAGACATCCACTGTGGGTTCTATGGTGCAACATCACGGGGAGGGGAGGCTGGGACTTGTTGTCTGCTGCGGGCCTTTGATGACTTGTCACTGCACTATCTGTGTCTTAACCTATGGCCCAAAGGGTACTTTGCATCACGTACAAGTTTTCACTTTGTCAGCCTGTCTAAGTGAGCACATGACTATACTTCTGAAAAGTGGCATTATTAAAAAACAATAAATCTCAGTAAGAATCAAGTGGAAGGTTGTTTTTCTGCTGCTGTGTGAGTGTGCTAATTAAAGTGGCAACTCTATTGCTCAGTTGCCAGATCATTTCAAGTTATGTGACATACCAAAATATTAGTTGTCATGTCTCTCGTCAAAACATCTGGGTCTTCTGCCCATCTTTTCCTTCCGAACCCCTGACTGATCTGCAATACCTTACCTTACAGTAGGTTGACTTAACCAAGCAATACATTAAATCATCTTCAACAGAACCTCAGAAAATATATTGTCAAATATAGTAGAGTCTCTAAAAGTGACATGTAATGAGAAATTATTAGCTTTCTCAATTTAATGTTATGGTATTTTTCTTCTCCAATAGTGTGTTCATAGATATCATAATCAGCATTTCCACAAATGGCTGGTAAGCACTAGTTTCATGTTGCTTGGCCTTAAAAAAGCCGTTGAGATCTACTTCATACCTTCCAAGAGCCCTTACATCTTTATAGGCCACACTGGCTTTGCCTTTGTAAAGAAAAACACAGCTAACTCAATATCAAATTTGAGACCATAAAGCAGTTTGGAACATGTAATGACATCAATTGTTTTAAAGTTTGTTAAACCATTGCCTGAATTTTCCTCTGAGTCCACCACTTGTTTCGTCTACGAGACCCGAAAGTACCTGTTAGACTGGATCAGCAGGAGATGAAAACAGCCTATGAGCCCAGGTCCCAACACTGTTGGAGCAGAGCCAGCACAGGCGGGCGGCAGGGCAGCACAGGACGGGGCAAGGGCACTGCAGCAGGAGGTGCTGAATGCAGCTCAAGGATGTCTTCCTAGACAGAAAAGCTGAAATCTCTCAGCAGGTCAGATAAATCTGCATTATGATTTCAGGATTTACAATGATGAGAAATAACTGGAGGAAAAGCAATTTTGCTAAGTCTTCATGGTTTCTTGCTGATCCTGACAACCTACTTTCTGGAAATCCCAGCCTGAGATGTGATCTGATTATACTCAACCAACATCATTAAGGGCTTTGTTGGGTACTAGATATTTAGTACTTGGGATATAAAAATGAAAAAAAAAAAAACCCCACCCTGTCTTAAGGGAGCACTCTACCTGTTAAGAGAGATCATTACATTTTTAAAATTGCTATAACATATTTGATTAGGGCTAGCTACAGAATTATGTTCAATTCTCACAATAGTCTTATGCATTAAGTACTTCTGACTGCTACTACTGCAGCTTGGTGAAGCTAAGCAAGAGGCCAGTTAGTGGTGGGGCTGGGATATGAACCAAGGTCTAGGTGACCCCAGAGCCTGCCCTGCAAAATGCTCTGCATCTCCCAGTTAGTGCTGACGGATGAGCTAGATCCTCAAGGATGAAGGGTCCACCAGATGGGGAAGGCCTCTAACCCAGACCATTCTCCACCTTCAGGCAGCTCCTGGCCAGCATGGTCTCTCTTGCACCTGTGCTGTTACCAGGGCAGTTGCAGCAATCGGGAAAGGGGGCAGGTAAACTCCTCCACCCCCTTAAACTGCTAAAGTTTCTGTTTGCCACATCCTCTGTGTCCTCCTCTGGCTGCAGTCACCATTTGCGCCGCCAAAGCTCTTGTGTACATTGTCTGCAGCTCAGGAAGAGTATGAATAAAGGCAACAAAACAATGTCATCTTTAGCCAAGCCCAGACTTACCCTTTGGTTCCAAGGTAAAAGTATTCTGACTACGCGGGCCCTACCGCATCAGTCACAAATATCTGCATCGTGGAGTTGAGCTGACAGGCCTGATTCCCAGGCCCACGGAGCTTTTCGGTCCTCCCAGAGTCAGTGCATATGCTCTCAAAGTTATTGCCTCCAAAACAGGTTCCATGACTTGGCATCTATGTGAGGAGTCCCTTCCCCTCAGAGGAGCTTACCAGTCATCGGCCCCTATCACAGCTCTTCCACCCAGCTAGTCTTTTCATCCTGAGCACGAGAAGTCTGTCGTGCACTCTCTCTCCAGCACTTAGAACAACATGCGACACACAGTGGGGACCTAGTGGACATTTGTTGGATAGACAGATGAATAAATGAATGGACAGACAAACAACAAACTGAATGAATGCACACTCTGACCTGAATCTCCTTACTGCCAACCCTCTTAACTGTTTCTCCTCCAGTTTCCACCATCACCTCGTCATTTAAAGTCTACTGCATTTTTTCTAGTGACGATCCTCATTATTTTTTGTAAGAATTTAATGTTACCTCTGGCTTTATTGCTTATCCCACCATATAAACATTTTCCACAATTATTCTTGGCTCACATCGGTAATAAACCCTTGGGGTTTGTCCCTACCCCTCGAGTAGGATCTAGCCAGTATGTGTGCATGAATGACATACTGCTCTGCCACAGTGACTCCATAAAGTGCCCACATCTCAGAAGGAGGCACAGTAGATAAATCAACGTATATGTACCAAAACTACACAGCACTTGGAATGACCATAAAGGAAGTCCCTGCCTTCGGTAAGTGTACACATGCCACGCAGACAAACGAGTGGAGAAGACAAAGCCTGGAAAAGGGGAATGTAGAGAATCCCCATGACTTCAGTGGGAAAATGGGCACATCCATATGAGTCAACGCTGCCCTTCCTGTACACACACGCCGGGACGTAAGCTCCACGAGAGCAGGAAGTGTGCCATGGTTTGTTGCACTAGCACATGTTTTGTTATCTCTTCATTCCTCTAGATGTTCCAAGTTCCACCAACACATAAAGTGAAACCACCAGGAAGTACACACCGGTCCCACTGACCCCTTCCTGCCATCGCGTTCACTCCACCGTCAAGTCACCAAGTCTCTCTCTAATGTTTTGCCTCTGCTTTTTATTGCATCCATTAAAAATTCTTCTTAGCCCTGGCTGGCGTAGCTCAGTGGATTGAGCACGGGCTGCGAACCAGGCATCGCAGGTTCGATTCCCAGTCAGGGCACATGCCTAGGTTGCAGGCCATGTCCCCCAGCAACCGCACATTGATGTTTCTCTCTCTCTCTCTCCCTCTCCCTTCCCTCTCTAAAAATAAATAAATAAATCTTTAAAAAAAAAAATTCTTCTTACATTGGCTATATGTTTTGCCAGATATTTTTTAACATATTACTCAATATCTTTGTTTTTCCCAATAGATGCACATGATGTTTTTATTTGTAATGATGTATTACTTAATGTCTGGAAAAGCTTTTTCTTCTAAAGACTTATGCTTCCTTCTACCACAGGGTTCTTACCCTTTCACACTTTGGACCCTTATGGTGCCTGGTAAAGCCTTTAGCCTCCTTCTCGGAACAATATTAAACTCATTAGCTCATTTAAAAAATTCATAGGATTAAAAATTATATTAAAAAATTTAAAACATTTTAAAAACAAACTTGTGACGTACTAAAATATATGACTCCTTTACTGAAGTATTAAATAAAATAATGAAAGATCCTGTAACCACTGTATTTTTGAAGTAGTAATAAGCAAAAATGATAGTTCAAGATATCTGTGGAAACTCCAATGTGACGTAAAAATATCTGTAATTTCACTGACAACATCATCACAGGTACGGCAATGCTCCTGTGGTTTGCAGCCTACAGTGACATGAAAAGAAATGCCCAATTTTCACTTAGAGGTAAAAAAAAAAGTAAAAACACATTTGTTTTTCTTCCTGTCAAAGTTCACGGGCCTCCCGAAGTTCTTCTTGGGACCCGGCTATTCAGAGCTCTGCTCAGCACTCTCATACCAACTGTAGCAGAGCTGATGACTAATGTGTTTTTTTTCGTTTTTTTTGTGCCTTGTTCCAATAATGTTATAATACAATAGCTTGATGAAACTCTTTGTAAATCCTTTCAAAATGATTCAAAGAAAGAAAAAAAACAACAACAATGACGTGAACTGGTACTTTAGTGCCTGTCACATAGAATGCGTCCAAAAAACAAGATGATAGAATGAATGAATGGTGGGAAGACTGAGAACCCCACGTTCTCCCAGATCACTGTTTCTTGATCCACTGAAACTTGCTCTTTTAACAAACATAAAAACTTCACCGCCTACTCCCACCACGGCTATAGTTATAGTGTTCAAGGGGTATACAGCTCTTCCTTCAACTGAGAGATCAAGTTAAAGTCTCTACTTTTTGGTTATCTGTAGCTAAGATTATTCTTGCACGCAATTCTCCAGCTTGTATTCCAAAGTCAATCCTACTTGTTTTCGGTTTGGTTTGCTTTTGTTTTTCCTTTATCTAAATGTATATCAAAAATGATGTTTTGATTTCTCAACCTATGCATATCAATATGGAGAGTACTGCACTGGAAATGGACACATTAAAATTCCAAGTGTAACCAATACAGAGTGTTCTATGACACCAAGTTCCCCCCAAAAAATCCTATTTAAATTTTTCACAGTTATTGCAACAGTATAATTTTACATTATAAATTGATTTGAATCTATAAGTCCACCACCAATATTTCTACTGCTTAGCATATTGGAGCCTTTTCTATGGGGATTTCTTATTCTCCTGAAAGCAACTCCAGCCTGAAGTCAAAGAGTCTTCCAATCTGTTCTTTTGTAAATGTTCAACCCCCCACCCCCATGCTATAAAGCAAAGTGTGTTTGTCCAGAGAAAGAGACAGGGGGAGGAGCTTCAAGAGCTAACAGTATGAGCTCTCACTGTTCCAGAGTTAAGAACAGAGAGAAGATGAACAACCACAACCACTTGTCTCTGTTAATGGGAGTTCTGCCTCGTTGCATGACAACCAACAGCTCCACATTGGTCAGATTATATCCCCAGATCAAAAAGCAATGGTCAGTCATCATTCAACCTCGCTTTGTACTCTGAAGTTAGAATTGAGTTTTTCAAAATGCATGACAGGTCACTAAGATTTAAAATAAATTGTTTTGAAGAGGCTGTTACTCCCTGTACTGTAAAATGATGTCTCCTACTCTCCTCTATCCTCCAATTTAATCCTATCCCAACTGCCCCTACCCACAGGCCCTCTAGTCCAAATGCCCTTCACATCTTCCACTCTGAAGAGGAGAATGCAGATCTTCCACTGTGCTCCCCACCAGGCACCCAACTGCTGCTCACTCCTCTGAGCCCCTGCTACCTCGGAGGCAGCTAAGACCAGTGCTTTTCAAACTGTAATGTTGCAGCAAGTCACTTGGGACCTGGTTAAAATTTAGATTCAATTTTAGAATTTGGGGGGTGGGGGTGAGGGGCTCAAATTATGTATTTCTCACAAACTCCGAGGTAGAACCTGCTAAGTAATTTGAAAGCCCATTGAAAGGCAAAAAGGCAGGACCCCTTGTTTAAAAAAATTAAGAATTTCAAGATGGCAACAATAGACCATTAAGCCAAGCTCCCAGCCCTTTGGAGCAGGAGGCCCCGTGCAAACGCACACATTTCAGGTCTGTGAAGCAGGCCCCGCTCTCGCTGATGTGGAGTCGGAGAGTCTTACTTTGAGTAGAAAGGTGTGCGTTCCAAGCCTAGAAAACAGAACGGTGTGGTGGGCCACCGTTTCCCGCGGCCGATCCTTCCCTCTTGCTTCAACCAGAGCTCTGAGCTTTAACTAACTTGGCAACGTTATCTATCAGAGGTTGAGGAAGGCACAGTCAGCCAGGAATGTCCCACCGTTGTGAAAAGTTAGATGGAGACAAAGAAAGAGTAATTCTTTTCATCTAATAGCAGCCGCACGCCAAGTATGACTCTGAGCTATGTAAATCCCATTTCCTAGGCAATTAGGCCATGAAAACCCCAGTTGTTAGAGCGTTAAACAAACAAGCAATCTGACAGAGTTCAGCCAGCAGGGGTAGGTGGCCTCTCAGTTCCAAATGTAACAGGAAGCCCAGTGGCAGACCAGGCGTTAGCCAGCCCCTGAAATTCTAACCTTCCCACCTTCCCACCCCAGAGGCCTGCCTGTTGGCTACCACTGGAGCCCAGGCCTGGGGGTGGGGGTGGTGTTGGGGGGGAATTACCGAAAGAATTGGAAATTCAAAGTAGTCTGTCTTCACCTCCAAGGAGGCTGTGCAGTGCTTGTGACTTTCCACTGCTTTAATTACAGGCAAACAGAAGTTGTACTATATGGTTCTTCTCAATATTCTGTTTCAAATCTCACCCTGCCATACCCGCTAAAAGTCAAAAACGCAAAATTGTGAACAACGGTTTTGGTCTCCAGCCAGGGCCTCAGCCCACGCCCTCTGTTGGTAAGAACAGGGGCCTCGTCAATCAGATGGGTGTGGTGGCACGTCGCTACCACAAGATGGCAGTCGAGTTTCATGCAGCTGAGGAGGCCGCCAGAGGCTGAAGGACCTTCAGAGGGGACAACGCGGCTGTGGAAGTCTGAAGTGAGCAAGACTTAGACCAGACTGACTAAACCTCAACGTTAAGGACAAAACTTGTAGGGAAGAGGTTTTTTCAAGGTATAAATCTATCTAAGACTGTACATATTTTGTAATTACAAACACGCACAGAATGTTTCTGCCTTTACCTCCCTCAGGAATGAGGTCCTATTTTATTGAATGAATTCTGAGTTGATACTCACCTTCCTTGAGGGTGCAACAAGTTCATTTTCAGTCCACAAATGTGTCTGGTCAGAGAATGTCTGTCATTTCCATTTATCTAATAGTAAATCACCCTGTCCTCAGGGCTAATGCTACCACACTCACCCACAGTCCCAGCAGAGTTCAGCCAAGCCAAGGCCAATGACCAGGACCCTGGGCCGGAGCATCTGCAGCCCTGAGAGACACCTCCCAAGACTGGGCCACCTTTAACCACGTAAGATCTGTAAGGAGCTGTGTGTTCGCTTCCCAGGCTGCCACAACAAATCACCACACCCCTGATGGCTTTACAATAGCAAAAATGTATTGTTTTACAGCTCCAGAGGCCAGAAACCCGAAATCACACTGCCAGCAGGGACACACTCCCTCCAAAGCCTTTCTGGGAGAATCCTTTCTTGTGTCTTCCAGCTTCCGATGCCAGCTGGGGCTCCTTGGCTTATAACAACATCACTCTGTTCGCCACCTCCACGCTCACGTGCCTTCCCTCCCTGCATCTCTCCGTGTCTTCTCCTTCTCTGTCTCTTACAAGGACACTCCTTGGATGTAGGGCCCATCATAAATCAGGATTGATCTCACCTTACCAAGGCCTTTCTTCCAAATCAGGTCATATTCTAAGATTCCAGGTGGAATTTTATCTTGGGCTGGGGGGATACCATTCAAGACACTACAGCTGGGAGAGCAGCTAGTAAATATTAAGCTAAAGGATCCTGGCTGCTGTGTCTCAGTGGATTGAATGCTATCTGGCAAGCCGAAGGGTCGCCGGTTTGATTCCCAGTCAGGGCACATGCCTGGGTTGTAGGCGAAGTCCCCATTAGGGGGCACGTGGGAGACAACCACACGCTGATGTTTCTCTCCCTCTCTTCCTCCCTTCCCTTCTCTCTAAAAGACAAAAAATAAATAAAATCTTTCAAAAACAATTTTTTAAATATCGGGCCAAAGCAGCAAAGTTCATTTAACTATGGCTGTGCGAGTCTCAGGAGGGCGTCACTGGTGAGGAAACTCCCTTCCCCAGAGATGTCTGTGAGCCCTGCTGGGATCCACAAGGTGATTTCCTAGTAACCTCAGCCCATTTGTGTTCAGAACATTTCAAAATTGTGTATGCTTAATAACAGCCATAATAATAATTTTCTAGTTCATATGCAAATACTATAATAAAGATAAAAATACTATAATAAATGACAAAAATATTTAGATTAGCCTTTTGGTGAACAAGTACAGAAAAAAATGGATTTGGAATCTCACTGGCTATGTCACTAGGCAGAAAAATCTAGATGACATTACTAGTTAGTGTTATGCTGCTTGCCTAAGAGGAATGTATGCGAAAGTCTTTAAAATATTTTTCAAATTATATATTTTATTGATTATGCTATTACAGTTGTCCCATTTTCCCCCCTTTATTCCCCTCGGCCCTGCACAGCCCCTCCTACACACATCCACGCCCCCCAGCCCCCGCTTTAGTTAATGTCCCTGGGTCATACATATAAGTTCTTTGGCTTCTACATTTCCCAAACTATTCTTAACCTCCCCCTGTCTATTTTCTATCTACCATTTATGCTACTTATTCCCTGTACCTTTTTCCCCATCTCCCCCTCCCACCCCCCTGCTGATAACTCTCCATGTGATCTCCATTTCTGTGGTTCTGTTCCTGTTCTAGTTGTTTGCTTAGTTTGTTTTTGTTTTAGGTGGGTTATTAATAGCTGTGAGTTTGTTGTCATTTTACTGTTCATACTTTTTATCTTTTTTTAGATAAATCCCTTTAACATTTCATATAATAAGGGCTTGGTGATGATGAACTCCTTTAATTTGACCTTATCTGAAAAGCACTTTATCTGCCCTTCCATTCTAAATGAAAGCTTTGCTGGATAGAGTAATCTTGGATATAGGTTCTTGCCTTTCATGACTTGGAATACTTTTTTCCAGCCCCTTCTTGCCTGTAAGGTCTCTTTTGAGAAATCAGCTGACAGTCTGATGGGAACTCCTTTGTAGGTAACTGTCCCCTTATCTCTTGCTGCTTCTAGAATTCTCTCCTTATCTTTAATCTTGGCTAATGTAATTATGATGTGCCTTGGTGTGTTCCTCCTTGGATCCAACTTCTTTGGGACTCTCTGAGCTTCCTAGACTTCCTAGAAGTCTCTTTTCTTTGCCAGATTAGGAAAGTTCTCCTTCATTATTTGTGCGAATAAGTTTTTGATTTCTTGCTCTTCCTCTTCTCTTTCTGGTACCCTTATGATTTGGATATTGGAACATTTAAAGATGTCCCAGAGGTTCCTAAGCCCCTCCTCAATTTTTTGAATTCTTGTTTCTTTATTCTTTTCTGGTTGGATATTCCTTTCTTCCTTCTGGTCCACACCACTGATCTGAGTTCCAGTTTCCTTTTCATCACTGTTCAATCCCTGTGCATTTTCCTTCATTTCGCTTAGTGTAGCCTTCAATTTTTCATCTAACTTGTGACCAAATTCAACCAATTCTATGAGCATCCTGATTACCAGTGTTTTGAACTGTGCATCTGACTTTTTTTTTTTTTTGTCTTGGCACACGTGAGCCATGAAAGATGAAGTGCCTAAGGCAGGTTCTACTGAAAGGATTGATGCACCCTGCTGTCCTGAAACATGCAGGTAAAAATGCTGGAGTAACTTGTCCCAATGTAAAAAGCCTACCCGCATCCACATAACTGTGGTTCCTGAGAAGAAAGTACATTCTTAGTGGAGGGGATGGACCACAGCTCTTTTCTTTCCAAGTTTTCTGCCTGCCACATTCCTTCCCTCCCTGCTTTAAAATATTGAAAACCCTACAAGAACGAAAGGTGTGCTTCCCTGTGTCTCTCCTCTCACTGCAGGCACAGGGACATGTGTGCTCTCACATACAGACACAGAGCCTGAACTCTGCCTACTGAGTGCCCAGTCCCCTGACCAGCAGCATCAGTAACACTGGGAACTTGTCGAGAATGCAGAACCTCCGGTTCTACTCCAGACCAATGGAATCAGAACCAGCTATGTAACATGCTCGCCAGGTGATTCATGTAGACCAGGGGTGTCAAACTCATTTTCACTGGGAGCCACATCAGCCTTGCAGAATGTAATTTCAACTCCTTAACAGTTAAGGAGTAGTTACATTTATACAGTCCTAAAATTATTTCGGCCCTTCAAAGGGAACCGAAAGGCTGATGTGGCCCCCAGAGGAAAACAGTTCAACACCCCTGACATAGACACTAGGGTTTGAGAAGCTGCACCCTAAATGATCCCCATTTGGTAAGCTGCATACACTGAAATGGGCACCCTTGAATTCTTCTCATTGTTAGTAGCTCCTGAGGAACACCCCAGGTATGACCCAGGGTTGGCAGGAGGAGAGAAGTCATTCCAATGCTGTGTGAACCCTCCTCACTGACACTGCCCAGCCAAGCGATGAACCACAATCACAACATCTGGCTGAGACATCAGCTGGGTTCAGCTTTGGTTCCTGGGGAAAATTGATGGGGCTGCACTGATGGGGGAACATACAATAGTCTGCGATCCTCATCGCAGCATTTTCGCGTAGCATTTTTACAGACGACTGAAAAGTACCTACGAAGGAATGTCAAGGATATTACTTTAAAGTAAATTTAAAAATAAGGAGAACAAAAGAGCCCACTAGAGAATCCTCTGATTTTCACATTCCTGATTCCTTGTAGGAACAATGTGAATAACTATGTGGGCTCAATAGGGTGAGATCCATGCTGTGAAAGCACTCCTGCTTTGAGGTTCCTGGATAAAAGGTGCTCTACAAATACAACTAATGGCAGCTGGTCTGCATTTGTGCAGGAGAGAGCCTCCTGGGGTGGTCTCTTACTTTTGAAAAGCAGGGAGTGCGCCGACTGTGGCTTGGTGAGCGCTCTGGCTGGGTGCTGGTTGCCAAGGAAACTGCTGCAGGAAAGATTGGGGCGGCCAGGTTTGGGTTGATCTGTGGACCTGAGAGCAGATTTTACATGAAAGACATGTACTTTGATTGGCCAGGGTAAAAACAAATGATGCCCAATGAAAGGGAGACCACCTGTCTTCTCTTCCAGCTGAGCTCATTCTGATGGAAACTGAACAGTGAGGGAAGTAGCCTTCTCAGGAGCAACAGACCAGAAGTAGAAACCTTAAGTCTGGACATAGGTGCTACATGGAGAATTGTCTCACTGGGTGGGCACAGAAGTCTTACTGTTCCTTTTTCAGGCCACCCTAGGTAGGAATGTAACGACAAGGCAGCCTCAGATAACATCTCTGCCTTGTGCTGGAATGAAGCTCATTAAGGACCACAGAGAAATGTCGCCTTGCCATCTTCTCCTCTTGGAGCGGCACCGGATTTGGACCTGCCATGTGTTTACCTAGCCCTCGGCACATCTGTGAACACCCTTAACTGCCTCCCCCCACCCCCCGCCGTAGAATTAGCTGATCCTCCATGCTCCCAAGTACAAGAGCCACACCTTCATTAACACATTATACTGTTATTGTTTTGGGTCTACTCCTTTGACCAGTCAAGCAATTTTTTAAGATCAAGGGTGATGTTTATTTCTCTATTCCAAGTGCCTGGCACAATGTCTGACATAGCTGGTCTTCAATAACTACTTGTCTGAAAGACCCTCCCTTAATGAAGGCAGAGAGAAAGTCAAGAGGTCGCAGCCAAACAATGATGAGTTTTCCAGAAAACCTCAGCAAAACAGAGACATCAACATCACTATGTTGAACACTTACTAACTGCTTGCAGTTTATATAATTATTGCATTTAATCTTCATGTGCCCACTAATCCTACAGGGTAGGTGGGGTTGCCTGCACTTACAGAAAAGAAAACTGAACCTCAGAAAGGTTAAGTCAGTGACTTAAACATGTGTTACACTTGTCGACTGCTGAGCCAGTTGCTGTACCTCGACGCAATGCTCTTAGTCATTTCACCAGACTGTTCGGGGTGCTGTTATTGATCACGTGGGGGCTCTCACATGGCATTTCCCAGAGAGCAGGATACAGAGCCCTGCAGTGGCGAGACTGTCCTTGGTGAGAGGGGCTTCAGTTTGGGCAGCAGTCAGCTGGGAACAGGAGATGTGTGCTTGACGATGCCAGCACAGCTACAGGCAGGGCACGCTGGGGGTTGAATCCAAGCCGCAGTGGTAACAAGCTCTTAGTCTTTTACAGGTACCATAGATTTCTCATCTCCAAACTGGGGCAAACAGGATAGTAAGTGCTCAGAAAGTTATTATTGTCTTAATATGAATACATCATATTGATTATTGATATTATTTCTATTATAAAAGTAATTTTTAATAAAAGGCTTAAGGAGCTATGTAAGTTTGAGCATCACTTGAGTATCACTGCCGAATCACCCCTCTATTTTAAAAGTTTAAAAAAGCCCAATAGGCGCCACCCAAGGGAGTAGAAGCGACTCTGTTGAGTCAGCTGTCATTCTCGTCATGACCTGCCAGCAAATCCCTTTGCGGTCTGTGTAAGGCATGGGACATCTTCGCCATTTTTGTGAGATTCAGAAGGTAGGGAAAGTGAAGAATGATTTGTGGTGGTGCTTTAAAAACTACTTAGTACCACACAGAGGCTCCTACTCCCTGTTCCCCAACTAAAATTTGCAAAAACACTTTCACTTTCAAGTTGGAAAACCCTTAGGTGACTTCATCTTTCCACTGGCCCCACTAGTTTGTTGGGGGCCAGGAGAGGAGAGAAATGTGTTTTCTTTCCATAAAGCTCCATTAAATAACAGCTTTTTAAAAAGGATGTGCTCTTTGCTTTATAATTTTGGGTGGCTTTTCTGGTTCTGTAAATTCCTTGTCACACACTCATTCATTACCCACCCTCCCCACTGTGGGTAAAAGAGTTTGTGTCCTGGAGAAGCTCAAGTCCACTACCAGTGATTTGATAACTTGATAAACACCTTGCTGGTTAGTCCACAACCAGGAGCTGTCAGTCAGCAGCAGAGCCTCGCAGGGTCTGCTTACCCAGGCTCCACCGCCTCTTCAGAGGTCCCTTGGTCCTTAGTACTTAACAAGGGTACGTGCCTGATCCACAGTTCTCCATTACGGTGTTCTTTGGACTGATGTAAGACATCAATGTTCCTTCCAATTGGGCATATTGTGAAATCTACAGAAATCAACTTACCTTCTCGTGTCCAAGGACAGCCTCCTGAGTGCTCCTTGGAAGACAGGGTTCCAGAGATGCTGACTTTCATCCCACAGGGTTTATGCAAGGGGGTTGCTTGGCTCCCAGGTGTTTTGTTTTGGTTTTGCTTGTAACACTGCAAAAAGGTAATCGATGTACAGAAGAGTGATTGAAACACATGGTTTTCTCTACAAACAGATGTAAGAAGAGGAATTCTCCACTCTTTAAAAACTCAACATTTTAACCCTCCACTTATAATCCACTGACTTGCCTGTATCAAAGACAGTCCCACTGTTCCCTGAACTCACATTTGATTCTCCAAATAAATTTCCATCATCTGTTCATTATCCGTGGCCCCAGATTTCCTGAAAGTCTCTGGGCAAGTCATAAAAAGACAGGTTTTTGACCTACGATTAAAAATAAAACCACAAAAAATTAGAGGTCCCTCCCCTTGTACCCTTCCATCGTCACCGACATCCAGTGTTCCATGCAGTGCTGACCGGTGGGGGCGCTCGCTCCCAGATCCCGCTTCATTGGTGAGGATGGGCGTGGTACACGGAAGACAGTGTTGGTGTTTGCGGTCAGCATCTGCACAGCCAGAGGGTTTTAAGGAAACTCGTTGAGCCTGTCTTTCCAGGCCCACCCTCATGTCTGCCTGAGATAATCTCTTCTAAATGTACAGAGGAGACAGAAGAGGGCTCTTGGCTTCCTAAGTAGCCTAGCTCAGGAAAAGGAGATTTAAATTTCCTGCTGTTCATTTGATAGAACTTGAAATAGAAACACTTCAGCCCAAATATTCATTCATTTCACTCACTTAATAACAAGCTTTGTCTCTGCAGTTTATCTAGTTATAAGAGCGTGTAGCTCTGCTTGAGATTCTTGCTGATTTTCCACAGACAATTCCAGAGAGACTGCAGTTAAATACAGTACAGTTTGAACATGTTGAACAGTCCCTGGTTGTCTAGCTTTGAAGCAAACAGGCTCACCTTGGCTTAGTAAAGGAAGCCAGAAATGGAGACAGAAATGCAGTTAAAGCATTATATTTAGTTTTGCATATGCTTAGGTCAAAATCAGCCTTACAAAACAGCAGTGCCAGAAATCCCACTTAACCCCCTGAATGTGATTGAATCCTAGGTTGTTAAAGGTGGAAGGAAGTACTCACTTTAAAGAAAAAGTCGCTAGGCCTGGAGTGAAGTGATCTCAGATTCCTAGCTGGTGGCCAAGTAGGACTAGAACCAGTCCTTGAGACAGGCCTACCCCTAGCATCTCACGGGACCTTATTTTTGTTTTGTGCAATGCAGTTAAAAAGAAAATGCTTCAAACTGTTCACAGACCTCATCACATTTCATTGAAATGCATGTTGTATTGATTTCTATAAACAATCTATTAAGTGAAGATTGAAGCTTCCTGAACTGATTCTTATTCTCCCTCCTCTGCTTCTTGACTTTCCTCCACGGAAAAGGTCTGCATTGGATCTCTTCTGGAATGTGAAAATGCCAGAAGTCACACAGGCCCCTGTGCACAGAGCTAGCTTTGCTCCCTGTTTTTCCTTGATACCAGCTCAGAAGTTCAGAGCCATCAGAACGGGCTCAGGATGAATTACTCAGTGACAGACACACAAAGGAAACAAAGATACAAAACAAAGCACATGAGAGAGATTTGTTTTGGAAGAGTCTGTTGCTCATTCTTGGCTTTTGCTGACATTCAGAAGAATTAAGACAGAATAAAGGAAAAATGACTAACTCAGAAGCCTGCTCAGCTCAGAGGCTGCAGCCCCTGTGGGTCTCACATGGTATGTGTGTTTGGGAACTGGTGAAGGGGTCAGGAGGTTTGCATTCCTGCCGGGCCCCACCACAAGTTTGGACAAGTCATTCCCTCCCTTTGAACCCCTCTCCTAGAACTTGTGAGAGTTGAACTGTGTCAATGCTTTTTAAACATATTATTATTATTGCTACTACTATTATCATTATTACTGTTTGCAGCAGCAGCAGCAGCAGTCTTTCTTTGGAGGTAAGCAAAATCCTAATCTGTTAAAAAAGATTTTGTTGATGGTGTGGCATTGGTGGTTGGTGAGTGAAAACACTCCAGCTGCAGAGCCTCCCCGCCCACTCCACCAGGCAGAGTCTGAAAGCTAAGGGCTGCTCTCCAAAGGTCTCTCGTTTCTCACTGTATTGTCTGTGCTTCCATGTAAAACTGCCCTCTGTGCCAAGTGCCTTCTAACACACTCCAGGAGGGCAGAGGAATTCAGGTGGCTCACCTCATGCTCTGATCCCCAGAGACAAAGAGAATGTGGACATCCAGAAGCCATACCCCACCCAACCCTGCAGCTAAGAGGTTTGTTCTAAGTCTCATGGTTGAGTGATATGATGTAAGACTTTTTTTATTATGCATGAAATTCCTTGAAATTTTCAAAAAAAAACATTTGAAAAAAAGGCTATTTCCCTTAGTGACTACGATATAGGAGGTATTTGCAAACTGACGCAACAGACCCTTTTTAAATGAGAATGATGTCAAACAGGTGCATTTCTCGGTTTCATCTCTTGCCATTAAGAGTACCTGGGCTTTCAGAAATAAACCCAACTCTCTATGGTCAATTGATATTTGATAAAGTAGGCAGCAACATAAAATGGAGTAAAAATAGCCTCTTCAACAAATGGTGTTGGGAGAACTGGACAGCTATGTGCAAAAAAAATGAAACTAGAACACCAACTTACACCTTATACAAAAATAAATTCAAGATGGATAAAAGACTTAAATATAAACCGTGATATCATTAAAGTACTAGAGAACATAGGTAGGAAAATCTCAGATATATCACGCAAAAACTTTTTTACTGACATGTCCCCTAGAGCAAGGGACATAAAGGATAGAATAAACAAATGGGACCTCATCAAAATAAAAAGCTTCTACACAGATAAAGAAAATAGTATCAAAATAAAAAGAGAATAAACTGTATGGGAAAACATATTTGTCAATGATACCTCAGATAAGGGCTTAATCTCCAAAATATATAAAGAACTTATGCGACTCCACTCTAAGAAGACAAACAACCCAATTAAAAAATGGGCAAAGGACTTGAACAGACACTTCTCCAAGGAGGACATACAGAAGATCCAAAACCACATGAAACGATGTTCAATATCGCTAGCTATCAGAGAGATGCAGATTAAAACCACAATGAGGTACCACTTCACATCAGTCAGAATGGCCATCATAAGCAAAACAACAAACAAGCATTGGAGAGGTTGTGGAGAAAGGGGGACCCTAGTGCACTGTTGGTGGGACTGCAGACTGGTACAACCACTGTGGAAAACAGTATGGAACTTCCTCAGAAAACTAAAAATGGATCTACCTTTCGACCCAGCAATTCCACTGCTGGGACTATATCCTAAGAATCCTAAAACACCAATCCAAAAGAACCTTTGCACCCCAATGTTCATAGCAGCATAATTTACAATAGCTAAGTGCTGGAAGCAACCTAGATGCCCATCAGTAAATGAATGGATCAAAAAATTATGGTACATTTACACAATGGAATTCTATGCAGCAGAAAGAAAGAAGGAGCTCCTACCCTTTGCAACATCATGGATGCAATTGGAAAGCATTATGCTAAGCAAAATAAGCCAGGCAGTGAAAGATAAATACCATATGATCTCACCTTTAACAGGAACCTAAACAACAAAACAAAGAAACAAGCAAAATATAGTCAAAGACACTGAAATAGAGGACAGGCAGAAAGTGACCAGAGGAGAGAGAAGAGGGAATTTCAGGGGAAAAGGGGAAGGGTTTACAGG